>OZ026613.1:22661720-23261720 GCA_964020975.1 Hermodice carunculata
CAAATACTTTACATCTCCATTTGCCAGACATGCAAATTATAATGCTGACATTTTTTAGCGACAGCAATTCCGCAATGTATATTAATGTCCCAGATGGCTATTATATTGATTTTATCCAGAGGTTAAAACTTAACCATTGAAGCTCAAATTATATCCTTGGTCATCAATGCATAGAGCATTTGACAGAGCAATGTGCAAACCTACCCTGGACCAATGATTCTGAAACCATTACAAGGTATAAAAATTGAATTGTTCATCGCAGCATTGCACTTTAGGTACTTGAAAAAGCAACACATTCTATATACAAAAAACATTTCATAAAATCTATGAAAAAGCAGACTTAACGAGACAAAAATCAATGCTAACATACAAAAAGATAAGTTAAATATTTCATATAGCACTGCTTTGTAAACGAAAAGATCCACATTATATATTTAATGCAGGTAAAGTACTGATAAATCTACTAAATGAAATATATATACAAATAACGTTTCAATGTTAAGAACGTCTTCCGAAATCAGTAATACAACCCTATATATATATATATATATATATATATATATATATATATATATATATATATATATATATATATATATATATATATATATATATATATATATATATAAAGCATGTGTTTTTTAGATGTTCAATGCCACACTAATCCAATGCAACGATATGCATTACAACAGATATATTTGTCATATTCACATATAGTTTTCAACGATTCACTGACCACATGCACAACACACGCAGGGTTTATGTGTGTCTGTATGTTGTGCTGTCTTTAAGTACAGAATACCATTGTTGTGAATGGTGCGGTATAAATGAAGATCATTTACAACACTTGTCCATGTACAGTCATTGTGACTATCTCTATGTCGTCGTCAGAAACATAATAAGTGTGAACATAGTCTTTGATAAATGCATATAAAAACCACACTTGAGTTCAATGACGAACGAGAATGATAAAATCAAGCAAGACAAACTAGAAATGGATACCGATAAAATGTCAGGTCGGTGTGGACACAATGCATAGACAAATATGAGGTATAATATATAACCTACGAAAATATATGTCAACTACGTACAGGTGTATTTTTAATCTGCAGTCCAGACGACTTTTTTTTTCATAATGATGTACTCAAGAGTACAGCAAATATGTACAGTCTAGCTTTTATTTTGCACGATTGTGAATACTGGTCGACGGTCCTCTTGTTCAACATGTTGAGCATGTAGCAGATTGTCAAAAATTGCACAAAGATAGCTGCATATTAAGGTCGCATCATTCAACATTCCAAAGCTCAACACGAATATCTCAAAAATATAAAATGATTCGCAACAATGTAGACTTTGCACATGATAATCTCCGACTTTCAGTGAAACCAAAGCAGTGTTCGAACCCTTATGGCAAGGTTTAAAAGGCAAGCGTTCCAAGTAGTCAAATTTTTACGAGTTCTTGTCAGAGTATTGGTATACAGTGGGCTTTAATAGTATGAAAAGACAAGCCCCTGACGGACATTTTAATCCTTTACATTTTCTTCGAAGCCTGGGTTAATAGATTTTGTTTGGTGAGGTAAAACGTTCATCCCGCGATAGAGAAGTTGTAATTCTAACACGTTCCATCAACGCTACTCATGCAAATACAACATAAAAATGGAGTGAATGCATTGAAACTGGTCACATTTCACATCCGGGTGAGTTTGCGCATTTTGTTTGGAAAAGGGTATGATACAGAGTGAGTTTCACCTTTTGATTCTCTGAAACTAAATTCTCCAAATATCTGTGCAATTTTAGCAATAGGTAGGTTTAAGGTTATATTTTTAAGACTCCGAAACGAACTTGACACACATTCTGGTCAAATCATATGTCTGGATTCACGGACAAGTGACCCGCTACACATTATTAAGTCTCGTCCGAAATCCAATCGGGACAAAATCTTAACTTACCGTGACATGTAATTATACAGGTTTGGCAAAGGACATGTAAATAAGGCAACCGCACTTTTACCGCAATTTTACAAGAGAAACGAGGGATGAATTGAAAGAGAAGGCAGAACATTTTCACTGAATAAATTGGTTTTGTGAATGAACAATGATGAACCCATCATGCGGTGCAGATGGTGCCATTGGTCACATTGATCCTCGGTTACTACCTTTACAAGTGGAGACACCTGAGGTATCAACAAATCTAGTTCATCCAATTATCCTGTCGTTATCAACAGGAAGCAGTATTTCTTCAAAATTAGGCCCCCGAATATCCGTCATTTGTCAGTTTTACGATCATAGGCAGCCCAGAAAAAACATCAATGAATCGTGGCAGATATTCATATGTGCCCTGTCCATGTGCCAGTAAAGAAGACAATTTGAATTTTTTCACTAGCTCACCCATTCAATATTTTGAGCAAATGAATGAAAATATCATTTGCTGACTGGGAAGCTGAGACCTTTGCTTTAACTTGAGGGAAATAATTAATAGGTTAGGATTCGATAAACAGAATGAATGTTTAATTTGATACGATTGCTGACTAGGGCAGAGACGAACAAACGCTCACAATCAATGTTGCAATGCAATGAAAAATTTGAAAATGATGCCAAGTATTAGACACAGGAACGTGATGGGTACCTCAGCTCAGTATTAAGGTAAAGAGCTAATAACATCACACTTCATCAATGAAAACGTCCGCAACGTTTTGAGAATCTGTTGATATTTACATCGAAGCACCTGACATTTAATGCATATGTGACAGACAATTGCAAAATTTCGTATACATTGTATACAATTATAAAACCGTAAAATTATTCGAGAAAAAAATCTGATTTTGCAGCACTCCAATGGTTGAGTGTGCACCGTAAATGAGGTAACATTGATCTTCGGTCGTCTCAGTTTTCACTAGAGCTGGGAACCGTCGGCCAATCTCTGAACCGGTTCAATGCTAACTGGAGTCAGTTCGACCCAGCTTAAACCAATGGCTCAGTTGGTCCCAGAATATACGATGGCGTATCGTGGAAAACAAAATAGAATTTCCAAAAGTAAGACTGTTAAACAACAGTTTTATTTGCTCTTGAGAATGTTGAGATGCAGTAACGAAACATGATTATTTCTGTCTTCTGGAAAGTTCCGTCATTCGTGGGAGATAACATCGTTCTAAGTATGTTGTGAATCAGGCACAACATCCAAAATTATGTTTCTTGTGTCATAAATACGCTCGTAGGGCATGCTGTGGCAGGGAATGCCACAAAAACGAAAAATCGGTGCCATCAGTTACAGCTGAACTGTTACTCAAAATATCGAACCGGCCCGCGATTTGTACAATATGAGCCGGATGAGCTTCGCTTCTATAATTTTACATTTTTTATGAGACAAAGCTGCAAATTGGTCTGTGCATTAATGCTAGAAATACAACATCTTTCATATATATGAAATTCGGCCTTTATCTTTTTACCACCATACTAATATTGACCATTTAAGCCTGTGTCCTGAACTGGTCTTGAAGTTAGAAATTTCACTTTTTGTGACATTGATGGCAGTATTATTTATCCCAGAAATTTGGATGAAAATCGTAACATAGCTAGGTTACATAAAAGATTGTCAGGCTCTGAAAACTCTAAAATCTTACTGTGATCACACTGAAAACTGTAAAATCTAACTGTGATCACAGATGGCTATTTCAGCTTTCAATTCCTCTCATGTGTGATTAACTTTAACATTTCCTGATAAGATTGTATCCGCAGCCATGAGATGGCATAAATGCTCTTAACAGACTGTTTCAGTCATTTAAGTGATAGGCATTGTGTATTTTTACTTTTCGTACTCCCTGAATAAATCTGTGAGGGATGCAAGTCTTTAGCGCACGAAAAACAAAAATAGATTTTGATAATTTATACATAATGCCAGTTGTCAATGTCAAGCTCAAAATATATACAAACGATCCATTGAAAAAAAAAAAACAATAACAAAGGACTAGTGCCCTTTGCGTTACGTTGTTCAGATACTTGTATTAACAACAACAATAAGTGTCATAACATTAGATAAGCTCCTAATTACGCCTCTAGGTTCTAAGGCACAATTCATAATGAGATTGTGAAAGCGATTTACACATATTATATGTACACTATATACACTTTTTGCCAATCAAACGAAAAGCATAAAAGGTTTATCAGCGCATTAACCACCTTATTTGAATTACTTCATTCAAGTCAACTTGATCGAGATTACCATGTATAATGATATCCTCCTTACGCAGTGGTTGGCGACCATCACTTTCTGCGTACACCTAGCACCATATTGTTCCTAAGATATGCACCTCTTACGCAAACTTAAACAAAAATTGAGTCTTCGTAATGCGTAAACTAGCACACTACTTCATTATGTTCGCCAAGCCCAGTCCAGTTAATGATCTGTGTTTAGTGTGTTAATGGTACTTAGTATGGCATATATGGCAAAATGATTTAACGTACAGCAAAACGATTTTACGAACATTTTAAAATATTTTACTGTCATTTTCATCGTGCTTAAAATACAATTTGGGATGAAGATTTCTGTCACCTGGTTTGTGTGTCCTGCTATATTGTCACACATATTTACTTCATATCCACAACTGACACCACTGCTGAAAAGTACTTTACTTAGACTATGAAGACATAGACGAGGAAGTGCTCGCACCCTTGACCAAATGGACCAGCTACCTCAATCTCCAACCCATCACTGCACATGGATTATCATCCTGACGCTGGCCAAACCGGTCACCGCCCTGGAATAGACAAGACAAAACCAACTTGTAAAACTTCAAGCAATAATACCATGCCGTTGTGCATTATTATGTCGTTGGGTTGACCTCTCTCTCAGCCTTAGATTAACAGAGCTCTGTCTTTATTTTACTTTTCTATGAGTGTTACTACATGGGGTACATAAGTCTACTCTAAAATGTCTCTCGCACCTCGAGGTACTCGGAAACGTTATATACCTGTTTTGTCGTTATCAGAAAAAGATACTTCGTAACGAGAACTAAACAAGTCTTGCCCTGCAGTAACTAAGAAGTAAGCTTCCTCTCCATGTGCCTCAAAATAACAGAGAGAACTGAACAAGTCACTGGTTAGCAACAGAATGGCAGGTATTGATGTTGTAACCTCGAAGAATGAACACAAAACGCAAAGTAAGGCACATGTCAATGACACTTTGACAGTACATGTCAACAGCAACAGAATGTAATGTAACAAAGGAAAAGACCATTGGTCCTCGTAGAAGGGCTTGTAAACACTGATCCAAAATACAATTTGGGACTACTTTGCACACAGGTCAAAGGATTACTCGGTGATATCTTTTGTTTAAAAGTCACACACCTGGGTCGTCTGCGTCTACCTCGATTTCATCACCAAAAGACATGGCATCATCAAAGTCCTCTAAGAATTTAAAAGCGTCAGCTACTTCTTGTTTCCCTGTGAATATAAACAATGAATACTATCAGCCACTGTAAATTTAATTGATGAAAACATGAATGATAATTTTACAGAGATTTCGCCGTAAATCAGTGAATATGAAAATACATGAATTAAGGATAATGGTTAAAACACAAAGAAACTTGTATTTTTTGCTTTCTGAAGCAACCCTGTTTTCGTTGAGCTGAAAAATAAAATTTTGTTTAAAGCAAATGACACCAAATGCCATATGGTGAGACAAAATAGGAAATGTAGATGTGGAAATCTTGCCAACCAAACTGATTTACTTACATGATAACAAAGACTTCAGATTTACTGCCATCCATAATATAAGCAAAGTAAATGATGTCAGCGACATCTAGATGGGAGTTGTGAAATAGCACTATAAACTTCGTGTTCTGACGTTGATATGCCACCGAAATGTTAGATTTTAAGAATATATGCTAATTTTCTCACACTGACAGATGGATTCTAGTGTTCTGCTATCTCAATTAAAAACAAAAATAAAAAAACTGCATATCTGGCAGTTCTGATGAACAAAGACGCTGCATTTGCCTGCTTAGCCGACTGAGGACCCTGGACTGTTGAACTGGGACCCTACAGGCTACCAGTGGGGGGGGGGGGGGGATGGCATGAAATTCAGCTAAACATGAAAAAACGGCATCAAAATTCAACGCGAAACTAGTAAAATATATTCGATGTAGGAAATATCAGCGGTTTTCCATACAATAAAATATATCCTAAAACACACGGTTTAACTTGAGCCTCTATTATCCCTGAACTAGTAACAAAATACATTCATCACAAAATCATATCGCACGTTATAATGACATTTTTCTTAATACTGATTGTTAGAGGTATAGCTCTAAGACGAGTTTATAATGTTGGGCACCTTAAGATGTGAAAGATCAGAGAGACAAATTGTTATTGAAAGAAAGGCGTCGGCAATTTTGGAAACAAGTTTCATGCACGAGAACACCATATATTTTACCTGATACTTCTATGACTGTACACACAGAGGAACCACTAACAGAAGCTGTTTCTGAGTGATCATAATCCCCAAGGAACTCAAAGGCTGATAAGAAAAGAAAGTCACCCACGCTCCACATTGTGAAAGTATTAAAACAAGTAGACATCATGTAAACAGTAATCATCTTGCAGACATAGATAGATGTTCTGTTTACTTGAAAACCGACACTTTCGCTTCAAACGTGCAAATTCTATGTTTCATATTCGAATGAGTCCACCTGCAATTTCTATGACAACATCTTATCAGAGCATATCGATGTTGTATAAAAATTCTGTAACATTGCCATTAGATGCAGATAGACTATTAATAGACATATGTGGACATATGTATTTTATTTTTTAAATCTGGTACTTAGTATAATCATGCATCACACAACTTTGATGTGGTCAGCAGATACACAGACGAAAAGGCTAAGATATAATAAGGACGCATATCAAATTTTACCATTTACGGTAAAAAAGGCTCCAGAGCTCTATTGTCTGGCTGAAATGACTTGTCGGAATCAGCTTTCAATAATCATAACTTTAAAAATGCCCAAATAAAGGGTCAACACATTAGAATGACTACAAAACATTGCTTTCTTAGATGTTTAATGTGAAATTTACTGAATAGAGCAAATCATGCAGGTGCTACCAAATTTGAAAGAAACTCGCGTTGTCACTCCTCTGTGAAAACAAACATTTGCATCGCAAGTAGAACAGCCACCAGGCTGCTTTCACTGATATTAATTTGTTGTTATTTAATCATCTAACCAACCATACAACGCTGATGACTTCTTACATCTTCAAATATACAAACTAAACGGAAAGATTTGAATATGGAAGCAGGGAAAGCAAACAGATAAAAAAAATGTCTTTTTAAGATAAATGCATGTGCCCCGAAGAACCAAATACCATTAAATGATCGATGTTGACAACCATGAAAGAACCCCAAAGACAGTAGAAAGCATCCCATTCCACATCCCAATATAATATCTAGCACATGCTGATTTTGATCGCCAAAACTGGACAATGTAAAGGTCGACCATTTTTGTTAATAAAGGACGAAGAGGCAAGAATTAATCTGGCCATTAATATTTCAAAGAACAACACTAAGCATTTTTCACGTGTGTGTTTCCTTGTGACATGGAAAATAATTATACATGCAATTTGGAGCATGATTCCATGACGGTCTTAAGCAATTAAATTGTCTTTCATGCCATGAGCCCAATAATAATGGATATTTCCATTGAAAGGGAATGCAGATGTGTCCGTTCCAGTAAACATGCCATTTTCAACCCTAACCCAATGCATGCTTTGATGTGGTAGATCTACCTGACAATACGGACTGTGTACAGACAGATTTACAAGACGCTGTGTCATCCACGCTGTAGTTGTCCAAAAACTTGAAGACAGAATTTACCTCATCATTTGCTGAAACAAAAATTCTTGCAACTATGTACCTGAAGACACAATCCACAATAACTAGCTATTATCTTCGGTTGAATGGATATATAATAGTGTAACGTTACCATGTGATCGTTTTGTGGGAAATAAAAGTGCAAATGAAATAGGAGTCCCTTTGAAGCCAGCATAGGAAGATGTGTAGATATCAAAGAACATGCAAGAACTTGACTGCTGCGGTCCATAAAGCACAAGCAGTAATGAGTAGAACATACGGCGTATGATGGAATTTTTATTAGGGTCGCTAATGATTTTAATATTCCTTCAAATTTCCAAAGCACGTGTAACCACAGACGAAATGATAAATGATATTTGAGAAACACCAGTTCTTAACCATTAAATGTATCTTTTAACAGGAATGAACTCTTACCTGTTCTTGAGTAGGTCAAAGATCCAGTGCCCACGCTGGATAAACTTTTTATGTCTGATAGTCCTCTCTCTGTATGATTCTCTGGCGGCAGTAGCTCTCTAGGCGAGTCTTTCAGGTGAACAGGCACGCCATTTGGGATCTGTTGTCGTGGACGATTGTAAATGTCCTTTGGTGAAGAATCTTCTTCAATTGGGTCCGGGTAATCATAATCAGACGCGTCTTCTGGAACTTCAATGTGGTTTTCTATGACAGCCTCAGTAGTCATTGTGTTGCCGTCATGTTCATCTTCTGATTGCGGTATTCCATTGATTACAGCTCCCCCTCGCGGTAATTCCTCGGTGATGGGCGAATGAGGTGCTGGTGGGGGAACTGGAGGAGGTGTTGGTGATGTTGGTGTTTCCGGTATTTGTTGTCTGGGATGTTCAGTTACTAAATTTTCTTCACGAGTGGCTCTCTTAATTTTTGATGGCCTCGCATAAATAGCGAAAGGATCTTTCGGACCTGAAAAATGGTTAATAGCAGGTTGTCCTAGATCACTGTGCGATCGCATGATTGGATATTCTGGAGCTGTTGCAAGGTATGGGTCTTGCATACTCAGTGGCCTACTGGTGTGTGGTGGAGCCGATTGTAAATGCTGCACTGGTACCGGCAATGGTTCATTTGAAGGTGGCCTCATGACAAAATTACTTCTGATGGGATCATTCTTATTTTTCTTTTCATCTTTTGCTTTGCCTTTTCCTTTCCTTTGTGGATCAGGCCCTCCTAAAACAGCGGGTCGGTACAAGTGCATGTTATTTTGATTCATCTTTAGCTTATCTATTGCTTGGAAACTGGACGCCCGATTAACGTACTTTCCGTGACGCCCATGTGCGTCTGCCCTGGGGGGAGCAAGAAAACTTTGAGCGCGCATAACAGGTTGTGAAGGTGGTCTATTGCCGCCATATCCATTCGGCTGCATTGATGCGCCCTCTCGTGGGCCAGTGATCCCAACGACGCCATGTATGGCTACATTCGAAGTGGGGCGTTGCTGGTTGCCCGCATTATTTTGACGTTGTCGCTGGTTGTGAGTTGTGAGGCTTTGGGCGAAGGCAACATTTTCCCCTGTCTCATCAGTAGCAAGAATATGCACTGGATCTGTGTAAGTGCTGAATATTTTTGCGGTGTTTTGCCTCTCTAGTTCCAAAGTTTGTAGTGTATAGTCACTGAATACCCTGGCAGTTGTAGTCTCCTTCTCCTTTGCTGTCAGAGCACGAGGAGCCTCTCCCTGAAAAGTGAAAGAGAAATCTTTTTACCGTGCAAACTTATGAAGGGAGGTAAGGGGGGGGGGGGGTTCAGTACGCTGGTACAGGTAATTATTTTTCTACAGTACGTAGTACGGAAAATAAAAATCTTTCAAAATTTTGGATAGTACGAAGTACGTAAAATAAGAGGGCTTCCAGTACGCTAGTACGGTAAATAACAAGCCCCAGCACGCCAGTACGGGAAACCCCTTACCCACCATCACTTATTGCAAGGGGAAAAATGAGAATCCACTGCATTATTGAAATCACGATTTGGACTTATCTAACCTATGGAAAAAATGTTTTCATAAATGCAAAATGTCAGTTACGTTTTGATACACCGGTACACTGGTTTTCGTATACGAGATCGAATCCACATGGTGCTCTTGACACTGGTAACCCTCCCCCCCCCTCCCCCGATCGTCGGAAACTGCTGTGGCGTATCAGATGGTCGTCAACCAATCGTCGCCAACCATGCAGTTGTCGTTAGCCACTTGCCAAGGCTTCTCAGTCTGAATAATGAACTGTGGTGATAGATGGTATATCGCCACAGTTCGCCGCCAGGTGCCGCAGATCACCGTCAATTTCACTCCCATGAAGACGGAAGAATTTGTTTTGACGATAAGAGTGACTGTAATACCTGACCTCAGCCAGTCGTTTTTTAAAAAATCTCCTGCGTGTTTAGCTGTTTCTGACCTCTAGCTAGTTTCAAGACTTCCATTTTATCTTATGCAATGCAGATAGCGCCTACATGATAGCTCGTTAATTTACCTTGGTAATGTTTTTGTGACCACGTAACGGCCGGGTTTCGAACCAGCAACCTTCACCTGGCCGTAAATGGGAAACACACACCAAACTACACCAAATCCCCATTCAAACGAACGGTTCAATGGAGGCAGATATGCCCGAATGTCATTATCGACACAGCCCAGTTCATTATTTGTATTTATTCCAGCACAAATGAAGTACTGTGTTGGGAGTTGTTCCAAGGGGGACTGTACATATGAAAGTCCACATGCATCAAATATCACGAACGTGTATCAGGACTTTAAACCAATATCTTCTCACTTCCCTGTGACAGGAATTTTCTCAGGGATGTTTTGATCTAGCTATTTATCATTGAAGACACTTAAAACGGGTAGCCAAATAGTTGTTGCTATGCCAACAAACATACAGGGGGGGGGGCAGGCCTTTCATGTATGCTGTTATTAGGACTTTCCTCTTTTTTTGTGAGATGTTGACAGTTGAAACTTATTTCGGAGACCTTTTAAAGTCTTATTACTCGCGAAACGAGATCCAGCATTTCCATAACTCATGGACTGTGAAACCAAGATTTTATCCTATGAATTGTGATTTTTGTCTCCATGATTCGTGAACAGGACCCCCGCCCCTCCATGCATCCCCCCCCCTTCTTCACGGATCGTTCATAAGTCTACAGTATTGTACTGTCGTGTTCTGCCTGCATGTACAACAAATACGATATTTTGTTGTTGCGATAGTTTTAATTACAAAAAAATATTAATGCATTAGTGGCAGTTCTTCGGTCAAGTCTGTGAATCCCTGTGCGAGCACGACTGGCTGAATAGCAAGAAGCTCACCTTTCACATCCACTACCCGGGTTCGACTCTCGGCCCAGGGAGCAGTGGAAAGAGTTCCTACCAGTCTGTGCAAGGTGGGATTTCCCAGATAGCCTTCGGCTATCTCCTCCCCACAATATAGTAGTCCTGAAGTAAACGCCACGGAACGTGGCTTGGCCTGCTTCGCAATCAATGTAAAACCTAGGATCTATACGGTTCGTAGACATTCTTACTGTGCATTTAATTTTTTTCTGCATTCATTCTTATGTTGATGGTTGTGCTTTGTCTATGCTGTTAAATATTTATAGACAAGCAGTCTTTTGTAGCCATGGAATCAGGTTTCACCGTTAATGATACCAGAGATATGGAATGTTGTTTGTCCTTGTTGATATATACAATCGGAAAGGAGGCTATTTGATGGTTACCACGAAACACAATTATAACATTCTAATTTAAACACATTTTATTCAAAGAAAACGACCAAGGAACAGAGAGACCCTATATTAACCCCTCTCGCGGAAAAGGGACAACATATAAACAAGACGTAAAAGACAATACCGAACACAGAGAGGAGAGACTAAACAAGACTAGGACAGGCAGTTGGGCTGGTGCATATAATCATCATCAGTACCATTCTGTGTGAAGAAATTTAGCCGAACAAAACAGATAATATTGCAGTCAAATGGGATTTCACATAGCCTTAAAAGAGAAAAAAATCAAAACGCCAATTTGGTTCTGGGGAAATGTGTAAAACTGTGGCAGAAATTGTTTTGTTCAGGCTGGAAAATACTTTTATGTACTCTTGTGGGTTCGGATTATCGTTTTTCGTGGAGCATTGTACTATATATATATATGTATGTATGTATGTATGTATGTATGTGTGTGTGTGTGTGTGTGTGTGTGTGTGTGTGTGTGTGTGTGTGTGTGTGTGTGTGTGTGTGTTTTAGCCCAAGGGCAAAGGAAGATATTAAGGATGGGATGATTGCAGTAATGTGATTATTAAATGACGACTATAATATAGCATTTGGTTATAGCTTCTGGGAAATACCAGTACAGAAACGTGAAATCGTTACATCTCTTGCATAGGACCGGATATGATGAAGCATGGGCGTTTGAAAGCTGACATCTACATTTGTAGCATAGTTAAAGAAGGGTACATCACTTAAGCACAACGCAGGGCGCACATTCTGGACAAAAGACAGAAAAAAAATCTGCACAAGCTGGTTGCAAATTTAGCTGGCTATGATTAGAAAGTGAAGTGGCTGTGCCTCTCTGGACTTTGTATTGCTACCTTTATGGCAGATATGATGAACATGGATGTGGTTACCTAACTGAAAACGCTATTTGTTAACAACCATGTGTTTTGTGCATTTATCATGTATGCTACAAGGCGATATAAATATCAAAAGTATGCCATAAAAGTTTATTAAACTGTCAACACTGATATTAGCCACTGGTACCCATTTAGAAAAATTTTGTTGAATGCTTACGCGTGAAGACCTTGTTCAACAAATCACAGTAATGGCTTCCCTCGCATTTTTTAAAAATCGGACTTATCCATCGTGAAATATTTGAAATTTGTGATGTCATTATATCTTTGAGTGGGTGTCCACATGAGTTGCCATGACCACCACTACACCATACATCTGAATAAAGTTTGAACTGTCGACCATCTAGGAAGCTTTTCATCATGTAAGCATAGACGAAAATTGACATCATAAGGGCATGTAATGTTTTAATTTCAAAGATCCATATAGACTGGCTTTGTTTTTTAGAACGTATTTTTAACTTTGTTTGGTTTCATTCAGTTTTTACATTCAGACTTTGCCTCTCGGTAAAATTTAAACTGTTTTCACACGTGCGGCTTTTCATCATGTAATGAAATTGAAAAAAAAATCACATGTCAGAATATTCGTATATGTTAAAAATCCAAACAGACCAGCTTTATGCATTTCTACAGAACGTACTTTAAACTTTGAGTGTTACGTCACTTCGATTTTAAGATTTGGAACCTACAAGCATATGCGCTAGTATTTAAATTTGATAGAGATGTCGACAGCAGCAAACTTACGCTTTATTGGTCTGAAATTATTGATCATCAATGGGTAATGTTCTTCGTATTACACTTATTAATAATGACGACACTAAAATGCGTTTTAAATGTTCCACTGATGATATCGTGACATCGTTTCATCAACGAAATACTGAACATTAATCAGCTTTTACATTGGTCACTTTTGACAACTAAATAAAGGGGCACCCGGACAAGAAGTACACATACATGTGCGAGGTGATGAGAATATGGAGCGCAGTTGCTCAGTTCATTAGCTTGAGGCTAGGACGTCTTCTCAAAAGAGAAAAGGGGTTGAATCTGTGTGCAGTATGGAGCGTGCTATACCCGAGAGAGTGTCTGGCTCTACACTTGCTAACTTCGTTTCACTTTCAGGAAAGGATATGTTGTGAATCTCAACTAAATACATATATATGGGCGATGAAGGCTATAAACAGCAGGGCCTGTGGATTTGGGTCCACGCTCAGTGATAGTGGTAGCCCTGCGGCTGTGACAAAAGTGCCTAATAGTGGTAAGTCTGATGGGCTTCATGTTCTGAATAGTAGCCAGTATCGGAGACACAATGTGAGCACGCTTGGGTCCAGAAGTATGGAGAAAGAGTTGACTGAAAAGAGGAAACCAGTGGTAGGGATTAGAACTGTGAACGTGACTAATTGTCATAAGACCATTACCTATAATGATGGTCAGAGACGTTTTGGTCAACGTCCAAAAGTCTCCAGATGTGTGGGGGTGTTTGTTTCGCGTCTACATGAATCAGCCACAGCGGACAATGCGGCAGACAGTAATTGGTGGTGTGATAGTGAGACCAGAACAATTTTTAACTCGACAACATGGGTATAATTTAGAGCATTGGCGGGTAGTAATTTTTGCTACACGGATACCCGATTTGCGGGCAGTGTAAAAACCCGGATACCCGTCGATTACAACCCGATCTTGCATGCCAAAGCGATAAACAGAAGTAAACAGATGTAATCATACATATATGTTGTGGAAAACAAAAACAAACCAAAATTCATATTTATAATATTTCTGTAGATGAAGTGCATTATTAAACAAAATGAAAAAAGGAACAAGTCTCTTTAAAAAAGGGAATTGACCTCAAATTGAAAATAAATTTCAAAGTCCATGGAACTTCATCTTTTAACCATGAAACCCTTAAACGCAAAAGGGAATGCTCTGTGAATAGAATGGATTTTTGGCATTCCGCGCATGTGTGCTATTGGACATGCTTTCCACGTGTAAGGAATGTCGTACACTGAAGCCCACCTTGTGATTGCATGCGTACGTAAAGAGGAAAAGTTAAGCGCATAAATTCAAAGGACCCTGGTGTTATTGAACCCCAAAGCTGGGTAAACATGATGATACTGTCGTCAAATAGGATACTGCGAAAAGGATTTCTGGCAGTATGTGCACTTGCAGATGTAGTAATGCCACCCGTGGCCGAACTTCCTTGATCTGGTCCAATATCGACCGCCTGTTGCGGCCAATAAAAAGCTGGGGCGACACTTGTCTGCTAAATGCCCCATTAAGTGAAGACAATGTGAAATCTTTCAATCTTCGTTCCGCCGTGAAAATCTTTCTTGTACGTGCATGCTTAAACTCAATATGTTTTAGCATGTTACATGTGGACCCTCCAGCATATTTAATGTCTTTTCGCACTCCTTGTAGGCGACATATTCGCCATCTCGGACAAATATATTCCCATTCCTGATAACTTGATATACTGCTGTCTGATCTGTATGCTCTAAAACTACAGCCTCATTCTGGCTTGAATTTTTACCCGCTCGTCGTTTAATCATCACGTGATCTCAAGGGAAACTTTTTTTTCAAGTATATGTTCAGGCTTTTTTAAAAACGAAAATAGCAAATTGATTTTTTTTATGGTGATATAGTTGCTGTATTGTTGGAGGCAGGTAAGATCCCTATTGGTGAAAAGAAATGCTACGGATTTAAGGTGGTGCCTGGCTGGAACAGTGAGGTAGGTAACTATCATAAAGTAGCACGTGGTGCTTTCAGAATGTGGGTCAATAATGGTAAGCCAAAAACAGTATGGTTATTTGAATATATGTCCAGAACTAGAATGAAGTTTAAATATGCACCGAGAAGATGCAAAAGTATGGGAGAACAACACAGAGCTCATGCGTTAGCGAAAGAAATGGGTAATACAGATTTCAGAAACTTTCGGAGAACGATTAATCATATGAATAATAGTAGAATAATCTTACCGAATGTCAATGATGGTTTTATGTGGAGAAGATATTGCTGGTATATGGCGGGGTCACTATAGTAAATTATGAAATGAGACGGGTGTAAGAGATGCTGAGAGGTTTATGTGGTTACAGTGTTGTAATAAATATGATGATCTTAAGGGAGACCAGCAAGCAGTTCGAACAGCAGTGATAAGCTTGAATTTGAAACCTGGTTAGGCTGATGGCGCGGACGGGCTAACTACAGAGATTTTAAAGTTTGCCAGCAGTAGATTTTATGCGTTATTAGCATTGAATTTTACTATGATAACGGTATACGGGTTTATACCAGATAGTGTGCTCAGGACTATTATTGTGCCGTTGGTAAAGAATAAAAATTGTGATTTACAAGATAAAAACAATCATAGACCGGTGGCTTTGGCTAGTGTGGTGTCTTAAGTTTAAGAGAAGTTAATTTGGACATAAAAGGGTGATCACTTCTACATTTCAGATAATCAGTCATGTAACACACCTATGTATTTTTGCTTTGAAACTGCTACATTGTTATAACAAAGTAGCTAGGCCCATGTTTATATGTTTTCTAGATGTGTCAAAAGCGTATGATAGAGTGCATCATGGTCAGTTATTTAAAGTAATGCTATAAAGAGAATTGCCTACGTGTGTTATTAGATTGATAGCATAATGATATAGTTCACAAGAGATGTATGTTAAATGGGGAAGAGTTGTGGCCCATTGTTTTCAGGTTACAAGTCCTTCTGGCTGTGCTCAGGTAATAAACTAAAATTACGTCAAAGGGGGCAATGTGTAAAGGGGGGGAAAACATCCATTTTAAACATGTTTCAACAAATGTCCTAGTTAGCTAAGGCCTAACAAGAATATATATGTGGTTTCGGTAGCCTGACCGACCTAACTGAAGAGGCCTGACCCTTGATAAATTTTATAACACATAAAAAAAATAAAAATAAAGATAAGCCCCCCCCCCTTCCTTAATACAAATTGATCGACCCTGAAAGATTTTATCGAGAAAGTGGCCGTCGTGTGCCGCTATTTTGCAGTAAAGTCAACTCAAACACGGCATTTTATTTCAACTTGTCTGGAGGGTTAACTTGGGCAGGAGAAACAGCATATCTGCATAGCTGCGTTTGTTCGGTGAAACAGCATAGCCCCAGCATAGCTACATAGCCACGGTTTTGGGGGGATCGGTATCGTAACATTTCATTAGGTTTTGGGGGGATCATTATCGTAACATTTCACTAGGTTCTAGGTGTCCGTTCACCGAGTTACCAGGGCAAACGGTCATTCAAGTATTTTTTAAAACATGACTTACTATCTTAATTTTAATCTGCCTGCTTGGTTGTGTCTGAAGCGGTTTTCATCGTTAGTTACAGATCCAAATGTGACAAGATATCTTGGCAAATCATGCACATATTGGTGAGCACCATTTTGAACATGGTGCAATATGTATTTACAGTTGCACAAAAGTACATTTGATTTGAATATCAAAGTGAACTGCGACCAAGTGCTTTCAGCACTTTTTTGCAATGTGAATGGATGAAAATGAACGAGATGGACTGAACATTATCAAATGTACCCAAGTTTCCACATGATCATATTGGATCTCAAAATGCTTGGCACGTTGTCTTACACTGTTTGTTAACTACCGTTGTTTATTGATGGTCTGGCTTGCGAATACTTTCCTGGCCAGGATTGGCAGATAATAAGAAAGCCAATGAATAATATACACTGTAAAACAGCATATATCATATCATTATTGATGGTGTGAGATATTTAAAAAATATACACTTTTGGTTGTATATATTATAGCCCCCCCCCCCCCCTCTGATCGTCCTGTTGCTATCCTATTTACAAACCATTGAGTCAGGAACCCAAAATTTTCAAAATGGCAGCCAAGTCCTTGTGGCTTAGTCCCGATTTGATATTTTGAAGAGGTGGTATCCAAAATATATGTGTGATTATAGTGTTTTGGGAAGGTTAATTTGTCGAATGAATGTAATGTACAATATTATGGGACTTTTCCAGTGTGAGCATTACCTGAAAATATATATGCAATGCCTTGAAGTTACCAGTTGTTGGCGGTAGTGGGCCCCAGAATAGGAATATTGTATCTGACACAGAAGTCGCCCCCAGGCTATGAATTAAGTGGCAGCACCGGCCGAGTGCTTTGCACACCTGCTGGGTCAAAGATGGAGCTCAGGGGAGAAAGTTGCCCAGATAATGAGATAATGGATACAGGTCCAAAAGGTACGGAGGGTATGTATATAATTGGTAAATAATGGGGTCCCACAAGGGGGGGGGCATCCTCTCCAGCCGACTCTTATATATATATATATATATATATATATATATATATATATATATATATATATATATATATATATATATATATATATATATATATATATATATATATATATATATATATATATATATATATATATGTAGAGAGAGAGAGAGAGAGAGAGATTTTATTAGTAGAAAATAGAATGAGCTGAACACAGTGTATTTTGGATGGTAAAATTGTAAACCATTTAATGTATGAAGATGATATGTGCCTGGCGGCGCCCTCGGCAAAAGGGCTTCAATTTATTACGGATAAATGTGTTGACATGGCTGATGGGCTACATATAGTGTATAATAAAAAAAGACAGTCGTTATATGTATGCAACCTAGTTCACGGAAATTGAATCATCTACCACAGTTATCTTTGCAAAATCAAGTGATTATCTGGGGTGTATGTTGTACAGTCACTTGTCTGATGAATAATAAGCTTATGTCATTCCTTTAATTTTATTGTAGTTATTGTACAATGTCCATGGAACCAGCTTTATTTGGGTCACAAGTATGGACTCCGAGACTGAAATAATTATCTTATCAATCATAAACGAATTCAATATATTACAGTAATACTTGTGTTTAGTGGGCACTCTTTGGATTGGATAAAAGTGTGCACTGATGATAGTTGCCCACTTAGCAGATGTCTATTGACATGGGAATTATAGGAAAGGGACTAGGTGTAAGGTGCCCACTTAGCGGAGGTTCCCGCTGGAACAGGTTTTACTCTATTACCTCTGGTGGCTCGGGAGGTGTTTCTTCAGTCATCATCAGTTCACTTTGTTTGTCTTCTTGACGTCGCTCCGGTTTAGGCATTATGGTTTCAGGGATAGGTGGCATTTTTGCTGCCGACTTGGCTGAAGTGAAATAAATACCATACATCACATTTCTGAACACATGGCTATGTACTTGTATCCTTGATACCCGTGATGGTAATATGGTGTTACGAACTATGATCCTTTTACATTAAGTTTAGAATATATTGTATCATGTTGGCAGAATTCCAATAAGGCGTAGAGATCTTGATGTCATGTTAATATCTTTGAAAAAAATCATTCGATTTCATGTACATATCTTTTGTTAAGCATATTATGCATTCCTCTTATGCTTAACCTTGTATCGTCAAAGACATGTGGACTTAAATATTGTTCCAGATACAAATTTACGGTATTATATTTCGGAGTGTTTCGACAAGAGAAGCTTCAATAAAACGTGGATGAATGTACGTGTAATCCACTTACAGTTTTTATCCATTTTAGAAGGTTAAATCACAGAAAAATGTGCTACCATTTTATTCTTGCACAAAAAGTGTATCTTTTTTACTTAAGGGAAATTTAAGGTTGTTGCTCAAACGTCAATTAATGAGTGAACAGTAGTTGCGTAGACAGTGGGAGGCGACCAATATACCTTTTACATGCAAGCTCTGTACCCAAGATACATTTACTCAAACTATAATAACAAGAAAACCGCTGAGTAACCAAGAATCGGAGTGGAATGATGATAATGAAGCTCACATCATGTTATACGGTTGCAGGTTACCAACCCGGAACAGACCCACTATCTTTGCAAACACAACGCTACCTAAGAAAAGATAGGGAAACGATACAACTGTGCCTATACGTTCTAAATTGCTGATCTATATGATACGCTGGCTATCAACTCCCATAAGATTGTACCTGTAACTAAAAGGAAAAAGAGAGGGACAGGCTACCGATAGACAATATAATGTAAGGATACGACGGTTCTGAAAAACGGAAGGGAAATATATAGATATGGTAACATAAAGGGATTCTGAAAGATAAAGCCAGGCGTAAAGAGTTGACACCAAACCAACCAGTGACCATGCAGCGCACCAACAGCATCCCGTCCTCAGCCCACATGCGGAGATATTATATTTAGCCGTGTCTTACCTTCCAGCGTTGAATAAGAGCCACTCAGTGAATTCGAAGCTGAATAGTACGACTCCAGACTTACGATGCCAAGGTTGCTGCCTGAATCATGGAATTCCCTGGGGTACTCACCCGCCGCTCTTTTTACTTGGAACACAGCTGGAAGTTGTTTCAGCATACTTTGTGCACGCCTCACTGTACGCCTTAAGAAGGGTTCTGGAAAGCATAAACAATTTTTGTTCTAAGTCTAGTAAGATTGAAACTAACGTTTTAAGCAGAGATGCCAACTTTCAAAAATCGATTTCAGAGTCAACCAGTTAAAGCCTTGAGGGGTAAACAATAAATAGCAACGGAAACAAAGGAAACTTCTAGATTCTGATTGCGGAGTGGGTTGGGTGGTGTTTATATATATATATATATATAATATATATATATATATATATATATATATATATAATATATATATATATATATATATATATATATATATATATATATATATATATATATATATATATACATACATACATATATATATATACATATACACATACATATGCTGGTGATTGTACAAAATGGCCTGAAAGTCAGCTTAGAAAGGAACACAGAGTATTGCATAAATGGAAATTTATGCATTAAAACCATATGTCGATGTGAGCTGATTTCTTTCCACCTGTATATTTATAGTTTAAATGGGTGATCTGATAAAACTAAGGGGAGTCTGTACATTTTATTTATTTATTTCTGTGCATATTCATTCAGCAGAGGGTTTTGTAAAAAGCGCCAATTGTCCGACTATACACTCGGATTACAATAAATAAAACAAAAATAAATAAATAAATAAATAAATAAATAAATAAATAAATAAATAAACAGACAGACAGACAAACAAACAAATAAACAAACAAACAAATAAACAAAATAAAGTAAAGTAAGAAATATAAAAGAAAGAAAATGGAGAATACTGTACCTGCTAAAAAACATACGGTGAAAAAAACAACGAACTCGAAACCTTTTCCACTGAAAAGTAGTGTAGATATATCCCGTAAACTATTGTGAAACGCAGGTCCACTAAGTTGCAGGGATGGGTGGAAGAGAGGACAAGGGCTCCTCTCCGCATGCACACCAGCCCATCCCCCAATTTGGTTGCAAAAAACGCTTTTGACTTGTCAAAGCTATATACACTGTACATGTACTTCTATATATTGTGCTTAATATGCAGCAATTCACACTTTTCTAAAGTATCTGGAAGGGGCCCCAAGACCCCTCCATGAACAAAATATTTCAGTATTTCGGACACTGTTCGAATGTTTCCAAAAATCATGGACTTCCCTCTGCTATGGGCAGCGGGCAAGCTGAACAAAATATTTGAGACTTTTTATGCGTTTTAAAAGTGAAAGTTTGAAAGAAAAATAATAACTAAAAAAATCCTAACTGGATAAATTTTAAAAGTGCAAAAGCTGAGGTAAAGCTGTCTGTTAATGTTAAAGTCGCCCTTGGTCGACATTATATTTTGATAAAGATTTTCTGAATACAGCTGTAAAAGCTTTTGCAATTTTGAACCTGGACATACGAATTTTCTTCGTGGTTTCATAAGTTCAAAGCATATCAAAAATCAATGAAATGTGTGACATAAAAGATTAAATTGTTTATTCCATACCATTATTTAAATTAGGTTCTGAGGTAAAGTTGCGTTCGATTGCATGATGAGGTATGCCGTTTGGTTTGCCCACTGGATTAACCACCCCACTGTAAGCCCCGGCTGGAGATCCTGCGTACATGGTAGGATTTGATGTCCATATACCAGCCGGCAGAGCTGGACCCCTGGGTCCGTGTCGTGGTGCACCATAAACTGCTCCATTGGCATGACCCTCTTTTTGACGTCGCTTTTTCTTCCCGTAATTCTTCTCCTTTGGCGCTCTGGAAATGCATGCAGTTTGAACAATAATATTGCTGGTACTCGTGATACTCTTCCACTAGTTTTGCTCATGTTTTCAGTCTTTTAGTTACCATATAAAGCCCTCCTTGCGACCAATTGTCTAGGTTTCATAGTTTTAGATTTTTGCCTTCCAAAGAGTGAAGCTGAGTAAGCTGAACCATATGTCATTTATGAAAGGGCGGTTATAAGCAACGCAACGAAAATAGTGTAGAGTGATAATATAACAGTGGCAATGAATTTGTTTTCCCAGCACAGACAGTTGGTAAATGTTAGTCCAGTTGATTAGGAACTGGACTTACATAATGATGCACTTGATGACAATATTTTGGACAGACGTGGGAGGGGTCCTTTCACTACTGTCGTCCAAACTATACAAATAATCTATTTTTTTAAGGCTGTTGTTTTTGATGCTGATCCAGTGCTTATAAAACAACAACAGTGGGCCACTGATTCCATGTTAAGAATGAAGCATCGTAATTTGCACATACATAAAATGAGATTAGCAATTAAATACTAGCAATAACAGTGTACATTTCAACGATAGACTAGACGGAAACATTGCTTCCAATGCTGAATTACAGTTTTGACAGCTGTGGCTATAAAAGTATAATGGAAAGCAACATTACATCGATATTATTCACGGTAAAGTGCTTTTATGTCTTTTTGAAATGAACCTGATACCTTTACCTGCCGCATTGGAACAAACAAATCTCTTGCCCAACAACACATGAATATAGCCAACCAAAACGGTTCAATACTGGCCTGATAATGTGGTTTGCCAATTATTTATCCTATACTGTGCCTGCACTACCGTAAAAACGACCAAAATACAGACTACTTGGTCAAGTGGGACCATACTCGGACAGTATTTTCTAGGAGTTTCTGATTGGATGTTAAATCTACACTTGAGTAGTTGAGGCACTGCCAGTACTTTCTTTCTCCAAATCGCTCGCATGCCGCCTTAAAAGAAAAGAGCTACAAACTCCCTCAGTTCTGGCTCCTTTTCTGATGCATTTTAAATGCAGAGGTCACCATAACCATCCCAAAAGTGACATTTAATCAACAGAATACAACTCTTGGCTAGCATATATCTGCCATCGCGTGGATGGGCTTGGAATTTACGATAAATTGCAAAATGTTGTAACTGTAATGTTACAGCTAATGCATGGGCTTGGATTTTACGAAAAATTGCGCAATGTCGTTCCCGTAATGTTACAGCAAAACAAACAAAAACAAAAACAAAAAATAATAAAAATTTGTCATCGAAATTGATGATGAATTATGTTTTGAATCCAAGAAAGTTGTCGATTGCATGAAAGATTTCTTTGCTGGAATAGCTACCTCGCTGGTAAATAAACTGCCAACTCTCCCTGTAAATATAGAACAAACTCTTCACTATTCAAGGAGCATTACGGCCAGAAGGGAGTAAAAGCAAACCCTTTTAAACTCCTTGAAGTGGCTGAAGACTTTGTCCTGAAAGAATTATCTAGCCTGAATACAAGTCATGCTAGAGTACAGGAGTAAGATTTTCGAGAGATTGGTCAGATATTCTAAAAACCCGAATCACAAACATGATCAATTTGTCCATTAGTACAAATGCCGCCCCTGATGAATTTAAATTGGCCCGAGTTTTCCCGCTGTACAAAAAAATGATGCAGGTAACTATAGACATGTCGGTATTCTATCTGTAGTTTCAAAAGTCCTTGAAGAAGCAATCTATACCCAACTTGAGGAATATCTGACCAGTACAATTGTCCCTGATGATTTCCAATCAGGTTTCAGAGGTAATTACTCATTCGACAATTGTTTGGCACATGTTACGGATTACATAAAATCTGAAATCTCACATGGCAACTACGTTGGCATGGTACTCCTTTACCTACAGAAGGCATTTGAAACGGTTGACCATGAAATCCTATGCAAAAAATTAAGTGCCATGGGCGTAGAGACAATAGAATGGTTTAAGTCCTACCTATCAAACAAAAAAAAAAAAACCCCAAACAGATACTTAGTGCCAATGGTGAATATTGAGACCCTTCATTTGTATCCTGCGGCATTCCCCAAATGTAGTATTCTTGCCCGCTGTTGTTTATGTGCTATGTGAATGACATACCAATAAGTGTCAAGTGCAAGTTGGCTGTATGTGCAGATGATAGTACACTAATGATCTCTGGTAAAGATCATCTGTCTGTAGCTGATTCACTTAGCTCAAAATTAAGATCTTGTCAACATTGGCTTATCGACAATGAACTGTCTCTTCATTTAGGCAAGACTGAATCAATACTTTTTGGCTCAAAAAGAAAACTGAACAGGGCAAAAGTATTTTAAGTAACACATAATGGTCACACCTTCCAACAGGCCAAAACAGTGAAATACCTTGGTGCAACATTAGATAGAAGCCTGTCAGGAGACTCTACCGTATAAAGTATTAGAAAACTAACTCCAGATGAAATGGTTATATAGACAGGCAATTTTTTTTGGGGGGGGGGAATTTCCCCCACAATATCTATGTCAGAACTTCACTAGGACTCAAAATCAACACAGCTAAAATACCCAAAACAGCATTCTTGTTTTATTGATGTGAAATTATATCTATGTTGATTTTATTTATGACTTGAGTACTTTTTATAATTGTTGTATTTATATATATTGTGTGTAATGTCTTTTTTATGGTTTACTGTGTTATACTGTTTCATGATTTGCTGTATTTAATTATCCGTGTGTGTCATCTGTCATCTGTTTAATTTATAATGCGTGTGGTGATTTTCCGAATAGATTCAAGTCAAATCAAATCAAAAACTGTAATGCAATGGTGACGCCATTTTATTGCCGCTACTTGACTTGTCCCCAATATTTTAATGCAATTTTCTTTGGCTGTGGGTAATATCCAAATGTAACACTTTCTTTTTGAATTGATATATTTTCGTTTAAATAGGATTTCCATTTTCTTTAAGTTTTCCAAAAAACGTTTTGAAGAGAAACAGTCCCAAAATTTGTGAATGATTGTTGCCTGGGAAATGCCACAAATATCACACTTTCACTGTTTGTAATACCCATTTTGAACAACCATGACTTCTTGACAATTATTCTATGCAGAATTTTGACTTGGAAAGCTTAAAGTTCTGTTTGCATGGTTGTATTGAATCCCAGAGAAAAGGTATTTTTCGATTGTTGTCTTTTACTCCACATATCAGGAATTACATCTATCCACTTTTAAACACGAGTTGGATCTCCTCTACATCTGTTCTCCACATATATCCGATAAACATCCCTACAAGACAATTCCTCAAAAGGAATGTATTTACCTTTGATGGAAAATTTCAAACCAGTATTTCCCATCGTTACATTAAACTGGCTTTTAAGAATTTGCCTCCATGCATACGGAATTGCAGATCATATTTCAAAATATTTTGAAATACTTGATTTGTGCTGGAGTAACAAATTCACCATTTGCAGTTATGATATCATTAAATAACAAAACACTATGGTCATACCGTTTTTTTTTTTCATTGAATAATGGCTTTTTCTGTATCAATATGTTTTCATTAAACCATATGACTTCCTCACGTATAGGGACATTTGTAACAGGTGTAAAACAAGAGCGGAATTCATTCCAAGCTTTGACGATCTCTTGATCTCTTGGTAAAAGCGTTTTTCCAGATAGTCGCAACAAAGCAACGACTTCGAAAAAGATACAACAGGAAAAAAAACTATTGACAGATACCTCAAATTAGTCTCTTCGTTTTTAAGTACACGTTTTCACACAACTTGCTAATGAATACTTAACCTTAATTTCAAAGTTTGAAAGCGGTTATCCTTCTTTTACTGCTTCTTTTGTTGGATACATACAATTTTTACTTTTGGAACACTATTTTCCCAAATAAATGAATTAATTTCTTTTTGTACTTTTAAAACTATATCAGGTGTAAATGATACTGTAGTTGTACTGTAGACTAATTTAGAAATGGCAAATGATTTAACAACTAAAATGTTACAAATCAATTATAAATTGCGAATCTTTCAAATGTGTAACATGTCCTGTATAATTTGAACTTTACTTCAATTTTTTTGACACGCATATCTTGCTCGTCAGCAGTGAATTTCATACCCAAAGTGCTAAAGTCTATCAATGATGAATTGCACATCTCCCAAATATGTAATATGTCCTGTATAATTTGAACTTTACCTCAAAATTTTTGACACAAATATCATGCTCGTCAGCAGTGAATTTTATACCCAAAGTGCTCAAGTCCATCAATGGTGAATTGCGCATCTTTCAAATATGTAATGTATCCTGTATAATTTGAACTTTATTTCAAAAAATTTGATGCACATATCTTGCTCGTCAGCAGTGAATTTTATACCCAAAGTGCTGAAGTCTAACACAATTTGCGGGGTTGTTGGCGGGTTGCCTTCCAACGTTAGCACCAATCCATAAACATTCAGTTTTGTCCAAGTTTATTTTCGAAACACATATTTTTTCAAAATTAAAAAAAAAAATCTAAAACCCTATTTTCAGAATCTTCATTTGAAACAAAGCATGTCT
Organism: Hermodice carunculata; assembly: GCA_964020975.1. NCBI lineage: Eukaryota > Metazoa > Annelida > Polychaeta > Eunicida > Amphinomidae > Hermodice > Hermodice carunculata. The sequence continues at coordinate 22,687,862 of OZ026613.1, forward strand.
TGCCATCTGCTAATTGACTTATCTATATCTCTTTTCGCTGGTTGAGGTTGCGCGACGCAGTTATTTAGGCTTTTATCAATAAAATTCCTGCGCCAAACGTAGGTCTGCGTGTTTCCCCATCAGCACAACTTGGTTTCATGAATGAAAGTTGCTTTTTATGTGAACAGGGCAGAGAAACAACCTGTTTCCTGTTATTTTTCAAGAACAGAGTACCAATATAGCTGCCCGCGTCCTGAGTCTTATTCACCAGACTACCCAGGTCCAATGCGCATTACCCGCGGCTCCGGCTTGGGTTATACGGTCGCAACTCCGGAAATATGGTGACTAGTATGACAGCCCGGGCAATTCTTTAATTTTTCCAGTAGAAAGCGGGAAAGACGAAGACAGAGTTGTTTTCCCTGTGACGAACGAAATGAATGATGTTTTTGACACATTTGGAAAATAAGTAAACCACCCGGACGTCAAGCAGCTTTTGAGGTTTTGTCCAAATCCAATGAGTCCTTCACTGCTCTGGTCACTGCTAAGAATGCGTGAGATTTAACATACTAAAACTGGACATTACTACTGACCCACGACTTCATGGGGGTGTTTGTGCAAAGAAATAGGAATACTGTTTTGTGACGGTCATGTTCAGTATACAAGTTTCTCGGTGGTTTCTGTAGTAAGACAGACATGGGCACACCCAATGTAAATGTGAGGTTCGTTGGGGACAGGCGACCGATATATCTGTGTACTGCCGGGGATATTCATGATAATATATACTATAAAGACATTATCTTGTAGGCGGGACTTTTTTTAAAGATCTGTTTCTTAGATTAAAAGAGTGACTGAATTTGACAAAGAATGGTACCAGTTAGGTCAAATCGACATAAACCTTTTATAAACTGCTTCTCTTTAAAAACGGAAATTGTCGCATTTTTAACAGCAAACGGACATTGAACCTAAATCTTTTAGAACGTACGGGGTGACTTTTAACGTGCTGCTGCAGGATATTTCTAATTCACTCTCATTACATAGGTACATTTTGCTTTTTGTCTGTCCTAGAACGTCACTATGCTCACCATTGGCAAATCCACTTTTCATCTGGTATCAAGCTCATTGAAGATCGCACCCAGCTGCTGGTTTTGTTCGCACACAGCCGAATAAATTGCTTGAGCAAAATCTCGGATGCACCGAGATAAGCTTTCAGCCCATTGTTCTTTCGGCTCGACAATATATAATGTGCATTTCTTTATTTTTCAATGAGTCAGATTACTTTGATACATATCCTCACCATATCAGATAACTTTGATACCTATCCACTATGCGTACCTGATCGTATTGGACGAAATGTCTCGATGAAGGTCAGTTTGAATTTTGCATTTTTTCCGGATAAAAAAATCGTTCAGTCTCTTAAATTTTTTCTGCGATAAACATCTGCCACTGACTACCGATCAATACTATTTTTAAATGATTTGTTTGAAAGTATTTTTTATTCGGATCAAACAAATTATTTAGCCACTTTTACCGGCTCTGCGAAGATTGCCTGCCAGTGGGTTTTGATCTCTGCGTGATCATTAAGTGAAGCACTGAGGTTAAAAATTAAAACATTGTCGCAATTTACATAGTATTTTTCTTTAAATAATGCATAGATACATGATCCATTGGTTAGATTTTAGTGGACGCCCCTCGCAACATATATTATGCTCGTGGTCTTATGTATAATCTGGCTATTTTAATCTGTAAACCCATTATTACACATTTGGTTTCTGCCAAAGTATCTTGTATTTGGCAGAAAATTTTAACAAACTTAGCAAGCTGCAACTGCACCCTTCCCCCATTTTTCTCCTTCTACAACAGCGCGGAAACGATTTTGGAATGCTTGTGCGTGGTCAAAATGACGGGTCAACAACATGCAGTACTTATTTTTATAGATCATTCTGTTCAGACTTTCGCCAAAGCCTGGGAAACAACCCTGGGACACAGTGGTTGATCTGTGTTTGCACGTTTAGTTTAGTAAACAATTCAATTGTTCACGGCCATAGTGTTTGAGCACTGGGAGGCATACAGTTTGACACACAGAATACCGATGCGCTCAACATGGAAGGAGAAAATGGAAATAAATGACAACCCCAAACGATATGTTTATTTCATAATGCTACTGGTATAATTTCACCGAGGAGTCTAAGCTCTTCCTTAGGCACCTTCGTTTCATATTCATATAGCCTACACCCGGTGTTGCCTTTACAGCCGAATGTGAAGAGAAGTTACGAACACATTCCCAGAAAACTTGCGGACATTGGCCCAGCGTTGGGAACTACGGATCTGATCTGCCCTACATTGTGTCAATGTATATAATGGCTAACCCATATTGTTGGACCCATATTGGGTCGACTTTATCATGTTGGACCCACATCGGGCCAACGCTGCCCTATGGTATCATACATTTGGATTAACGGTGGGCCAATGAGCAAAACGATGTTGGGCCAACGGAGCCACATTCATTGGACCAAGGCTGGGTCAAAATTTTTGCCCGCTTTTCAGGCTTTCAGTAGACAAAAGTCTGTACGGTTGTCCAAGGAAGTCATGAATACATTCCCAGGTTGGGAATTACCGGATTTAAAATAAACACTTTGCTCACTGCGAGAATCATACCGCATTTTTAATAATATCTAAGTCTGCGAATTTAACACAACGGTTAAAAAAAATGTAGAACGGATTTGTAGACCTTTTCAGCATAAGCTAACGTTTCAAATAATTTACATATAAACACAGTATAAGCTTTGCATTTTAAATTATGATGTAACTCAGTAGTTACAACTGAAAGGTATATGAACATATATCTATCTGCAAGCAGGCGCATGTTATAATACTTACATTGAAATGTATCTACAATGCTCAGAAGGATGGCACGATTCCTCCACGATCTCAAAACTTGATTCAGACGCTTGTGCAGCCACGGTGGCCACAAAAAGGTTTTGGTCGCAAAAGTAAACACAAATTTGAGATCATTTTTCAGATTTTAGACACTACTGCTAATATGCAGGAAAAAAGGAGCGGCGAATAGGCTGGAAAGCTAACGTAAAGTTAAGAAATATCAGTAACTGGAGTCCCAGGGCAAACAAAACAGATGTGCTGTTTCCACATGACATTCATCGCTTATAACAAAAAACTGTCTGCGAAAACGGCATGAATAGACAACTGCGGAATAGGGTAATGACTACCAGGAAGTGGTTCTGGACAAACAGACACAAATACAATTAAAGAGTTTTCGTATTGATTCTAAATGATAAGGTATCTACAGAGATGCCAACATTCAAAATGCCATTTCAGGGACATATAAGTAAGAAAATCAGGGACAGATCATATTTAGCAAAGAATATGTAAGAAAACACTCAGTGTTATTAATGTTTTATTAATTAAAACACCGTAAATTGATCAAAATTTCAGCTAATTTCAGAAACTGTCCCTGATGATGAGGGGGAGTTGGCATCTCTGTATCTATGATCTTTGTTTTACGAACCATGTGACACGGTGCACAGATTCTAAACCATATGATGCTTCGATCAGCCGCACTACTAACAACTCATACGAGTGTCCTGGGTAATGAAGCTGGTGACCGGTCGTGAAAAATGACTAAAATGTGGTAAGCGGAAATAGACGACTGCCAGTCACCCTATAGTATTTCAATATCCGAATTTTGGATATTTTCAAACCCCGTTAATGTTCTACTCTACACTACTGTCACGTCAAAATCGAGACCAAGACAGTACACCTTTTGAGAGAGAGAGAGAGAGAGAGAGAGAGAGAGAGAGAGAGAGAGAGACTGAACAATGGAACTTTTGAGAGAGAGAGAGAGAGAGAGAGAGAGAGAGAGAGAGAGAGAGAGAGAGAGAGAGAGAGAGAGAGAGAGAGAGAGAGAGAGAGAGAGAGAGAGAGAGAGAGACTGAACAATGGAACTTATTCTCAGAAACATGCATTTCTGGTTTCTGAGAATGGTAAAGTTTAGTCTGGGTGACTCCACCCAACATGTATTTCCGTGTGGTAGCATACCAGTCAAAATATGTTATTCTGTGGTTTTAACACACCTACGATCGTCTACGTCATAGACAAACTGCTCAGAAAAAGAAAAAAAAAGCCATCATGTACCATGTACTTTGCCATACAATGATTCTTTGTACCAGATGGTGACTGCACGCTGTGATCAATATTTCACCTACGTGCCAATTACTGTACCAACATAGAACTAAAGTTTTCTAAATTGTCTCTGTGGTGGCGAAAGCCAATTTAAGTGTGGGTTCCGGCGACGCTTTTTAAAAAAAAATATGAACTCCTATTTACTTTTCTCCTTTTACGTGCATCAAATTGGAAGAATTTGTATCTCTTAAAAAGTTAAAACTTCAACTGTTATTTGCATGATTTTTATATGGTTTGCACATATATGCACCTAAACATTTAATACAACCAATTTTGAGTGTTCAACCTTTTCCAAATGAACGTGATACAAGCTTTATTGTGAATTTTTGTTCAGAATATGTTATGTACACAATTTCGTTTCCCACCAGCATAAGTAACAATTTTATCAAGTTTATTTTTATTTCCAAAAGTTTATGACATTGTACAAAAATCACATGATTCTTGAGCACTTTAAAGTATATGTTTTCCATCAAATCATAATTTCATATGGTTTCATAGATGCTAAGGATTTGAATGGCGTATTTTTGTGGAGCCCTTTTCCTGAAAAGAAAGTTTACTGTTAAATTGATCTGTTTGTCATATATTTATAACTTCAAATTTTTCGGCTGTTCTCGAATTATAATACTATGTTGTGAACACGCATTTTAATTGTGACAGACACAACGAACGAGCCGTTTGTCAATTGACAGGGTTTGCAGGTGGTTCTGGGCTTTTTACACCACTTGTACTTGTAAAAATAGATGCACCCATAGCATGGAGGGATTTTACTAAACAACAGCTAGCAACAGGTTGGATGTGCTGCAAATTATATCGTAGTTTACACTCCACTAGAGTTGTTCACCTCTTTGGGCAAAGTTAAAGATTTTTTTTTTTTAATTCTGAAAAATGACACTTACAAGATACTTAATTGCTACCGGTATAAGTATCAGTCATAAAATGTAAGAACACAAGTTATTCGCCAACAAACCGTGCGATTTTATTCAGTGACATTCGCATTCAATTTGCACTCGTCTGCTCAGCTGCACGTCAGACCTTGTGTCTTCTATGTGATACGCTAAGTCAAAGAAACATTTGCCTTCACGTCTGATAAACAGGCCATATTTAATGTACGGGCTTTTACAGTTACTTCCCGACGGCTAACGTTTCGGTTGCACCATGTTTTAGATACCCCCTTTCCAGATATTTTCTTCATTTTTTTTATACTTTGTATGACATCGAGCAGTCCTTTTTGCCCAGTTGTCGGCGTCGCGAATCGCCTTCATGGATAGAGAAGCCTGATTGTCAGATATTACGAAAAAATTTGCAAAATTAAATTCAGGAATGCCAATTTGGATCATTTATATCAAGACACCGTCATTGTATGGACTCGTTTTCCATGGCACTAGCAAGCAAATAGTCGAATTGACACATCTCCGTGTGACCTGCTTCTTCACAAAACATGGATTTGATTTATAGGTCTATGAATGATAAAAAAAAGTCTTTGATCAAACACAGACGGGCAACAGTAGTCCCATGACAACGTATGGTATTTTTTGGTAGACATCAATAAAAAAGATCATACCATGTCATGCATGTATTATATTTCACAAAAATAGGAAAAACAAAAACAAAAAAAAGCGAAAGAAAAAAAAGAAAAAAAAACGGAAAAAAGACAAAAAAGCCGACCCTCCCCCCCTCCCCCCCCCCCAAAAAAAACCCCCGATCCCACTGCTGCCTGCACTGAATGGCTTGCGCGCCACCGTGGAGCAATTTCAGCAGATATGCACCAGTTACTATTAAAAATGTACCCAGAATTTACCCATAGGGCCCGACAAATGAGGAATATATTTTATGTCGACGAGTGTAAGGAGACTTCATGTCTTCACTGCTCACGTCAGTTGCGACGCCCAGTTTTCACAAATGCGGATGTTTATGTGGTTCCGCGTCAAGGTCTAAACTCTCTCCTTAATGATGTACTTGTGCACCAGTCCAGATTGTAAGCATGCCACGCTGTTTGCGGCTTAATTTTTTTAATGGCAAACGATTTTGTTGCTTTTTGAGTATCCCACGTATATAAAATGTTTCAACTACACCAAGCAAAGTGGTTACACAATGAGTAAATAATTCCATTCACAGAGGCAATTCATGGTCACTTCTCTGCGCCGTTACTATACTATATCTCGGCTCCGATCTGTATTCCGTTTTGGGTAAAAAAATATCAGAAAATTGATTTGTCCTACAATGAGAGCAATTTTAAATTCGCACCAGAAGGATCAAGACACTTGAAGAGAATGAGCGGTGACATGCTGCAGCTAGAAAATGTTTGTATCTGGCCAAAGGGTTATTTTGAATGCATGCCATCCTTCGAGTTATGTCGCCATAAAGGTCGCATTGACCAACTTTAGAGATTTACCAACCCATGACATACACAACAGAATACGGCGAATCACCATGTTACGTGCCGTCGCCCCCCCCCCCCCCCCCTTGTATATGTGCCAAACTGCCAGATCCCAACTCCTTTTTTTCACCAATTTTTCTTGCTTTTTATGTACATTTTTGTTTTGTTTGTTTCTTTGATAAAACAATGTGTGTAAATTGGTGGAAAAACACGGACAGCAGATAGTGACACAGATGCACTTAGGTCTGCAAGTGCATTTTCCAATCAGGTTACCAGATGTGGCAAGGTTATATTGCGAGTCATGGCGTTTTGCATGATATTCGTATCTGTTTGAGATAAAATGCATTCAGGCTCTCTACGATGAGTGCAATGTCTCCCTCTTTATAAGATGATCTCAATTATGTTTAGTTAAGAAAGTAAAGGAAAAAAAGACAAGTAGAAGTGGAGTGACAAAGTGCCTGGGTTGCAACCATACACCGCGGTCATCCACTGTAGGCCTAATATTTGCTGCCGAGGTGCTCACTGCGTGATTGAGGGCGACCGAGTACTGCATGTACTGCGGCGGCCTCCGGTCTGTTGGGGGTTACAGGGGTCCACCGTGGTAGTCGGTCGCCCTCAATTACGCTGCGAGCCTCTGTGATTTGCTTCAAGTCTGTCAGGTATGACTGTTCCTATTGCGGACCAAACATTCAATACAGGAAACATTTTAAAAAATGACCCTATGGGGAGAAGTGGGACCGTCTGTCCCCCCCCCCCCCCAATTAAGCACTGATTTGTCATTTGGGTAGTCTCTCTAGAGAGGTTAGGTGTAGCTGGCAATTGAAGCATTGTTTTTTAAAAAAATCCTATTTCCTGTATACTAAGAATCTTTGTGAAAGTGCCTTTTTAAGTGAAATTCTTGTAAAAGTTGGACAATAGTATTGCAGTCACTTTATTGTGATGTGGTGTCTTGTCTGTCCAAGAGATCACTTGATATAAACTTTTCACACATGTGGTAAACTCATGTAGAAGTTTTACAGAAAATTACTGTTAATTTAGTTGTCTCAGTTCTCTGGACCCTTTTTGTCCCACTTTGCCCCGTGGGTGTCTCATTCCCCCCCCCCCCCCCCGAGAACCGCCTTTTTCGTTTTATGCTCCATAGTTATATATATATATATCAATATATATATATATATATATATATATATATATATATATATATATGTATGTATGTATGTATGTGTGTGTGTGTGTGTGTGTGTGTGTGTGTGTGTGTGTGTGTGTGTGTGTGTGTGTGGTCTCCCCTATACTGGCGGTAATTGGTGTCACCAGGTATCTAATCATGTGCTGTAAATTTACTGAATTTCTTTGTATTTTTTGTTTTCGCTAAATTCACCGAAGGAGAAACATAATTAAATACTAAAATGCAATTTTTTTTAAACAAAGGTTTAAAAGGAGTATAGTTATTACCGTTGTTAAAATCACACGCATCGTATGAAATTTATAGCACTTTTAAAACTGAAATAGATCACAGGCGGCACACATTTCTTCACATGCAATGTCATTTTCATCAAAAGATGTCTGTTGTTAGCATCCGAAAGTTATGTTGCTACTCAATTTGACATTTGTTTTTGTTTGTTTTTGTTTTAATTTTACAAAAAAAAACCCAAAAACACAAAAACAAAAACAAAACAAAAAAACAAAAACAAAAACCAAAAAACAAGAAAACAAAAAACCAAAAAAAAAAAAAAAAAACATAAGAAAAAAAAAAAAAACAAAAAACAAAAAACAAAAACAAAAAAACTCTGGAAACTGGTTAGACCTGTGTAAATACCAGTTTAAGATGGTCCACCTTTAGAGGGAACCTAGTCTCTAGAGGCGATGGTAGTCGCTTCGTTCTCTCCCACGGTGTCTTGAAAATGAATTACGTTTAACTCTTTCAGTGTCGAGTTTTAACGGAGTCAACAGCTTTCCTCGGCAGGCATCCCACTAAAAGCGCGCCGAGAAGACTACTGACCAGGACTATTCTTACGGTCTCCTAACTATAGGCATGCTGGTACTTGAAGGAGAGGCCGGTTTACAGACCCGGTATAGTATGTCAGTTGAAGAGTTAAAACCCAAAATTGAACGACGGTTAATAAACCACTGTAAAGCAAACGTCAGGTTTGATATTATTATTGAGTTTATCATTTTTCTGTGCATGTACAAGTTGTCGCCCATATTTATTATGACTGTTCATGCATTGCAAACACTTAACTTACGTTTTAATTTAACTATTTGGGACATAATTCCAATTAAATCTATGTTCAAATATTGCTTCGGTGTATTTTTATTTTTACGGATTTGTGCTTTTAGGAAAATATGGGAACAATAAAGATACAACAAAATGAACTATATTCAACGATTTTTAGAGTATTTGTTTGTTCCAGGTAATCGTTAACACTCCATGGGATTGTGAAAATTGACTGCCAATGAAGTAAACAGTTTTAACTAAAACAGCACTTCTCTACAAATTTCCCGAATTACTGTATCCCAGTAAGGAAACAGGTCTGGCCAAAATAGTAAAACGGGTCTGGCATCACAGAGAATAATACAATGTGCCAAAAGCCGGCTTTTGTTTTTTGTTTTTGTTGCTTTCATATAACATGTAAAAACCGTAGGCACTTGCCACGCCATCTAGGCTGAACCTCTTATTATGCACGTGAGGTACCAATGTCAATACTTATGGACAGGGTAAACAGTACCAGGTGGCGTGCTGAGCGCCAATGGTAAAGGCACCCTGACCCCTGGTGTGTGTCATCGGCCGCGGGCCAAATTCTGGAAGATGTGTATCAATATGGTTCCGTTACCGATAGGGTGGGGCTACATGCAATTCACTATGTCGTGCAGATTACAAACTTTAAGTTTCCATGCTGTCACGCGCCTATTGCTAATTTTCTCAGACTGATCAATGGAATTACATTAAAACGAATTTTCACGAAAATAGAAGTGATAAAGCAGACATCCGAAGTTATTTTACAACATGGAAATAATCAAAACAGGTTCGTTTAATAAAATACTTCCGTTGCAAGTTAGATATGGGCTACCAGCAGACAGCCTGAGTGAATCCCTCACTCTGGGAAAAAGGCGCGCTTTGTATATGATTTGGGCGTTGCCATTTTGTGTGTGAGAAAAGCCTGAGACACATCACCCGTCAGTTTCTCAAAGGATTTTAAACAAATGATTCCGTTTTCATGGGCTTGTTCCAAGCTCTAAGTAATCAGTATGATCATTCATAAATGCACGAGGCTTCGTATTATTAATGTTATATCCGGTTACCCAATATGTAAATTTCCTATAACAATGTTACATATCACTTTGCGCGAGCGTACCAGTTGGGTCTGGGTATGTTGAAGCCAATATTGAATTCTTCTACAATCCATGTAAAACAAGTGAGTCTATACCATACCATACTACTGCACCATACCATGCATGAATATCAAAACAAGCAACACTGCCTGGGTTATAATTTAATGTGTTCTGTGCTGAGATAACAAGATTACAAGTCATTATTCCTGCCAAATTCAGATCGAATCCACAAAAATTAAATGAATCAAACTAAGCCTTGAACAAATCAAATGTAAATTTATTCACTAACCAAGACTTCCATGAAAGAGGAGGTGAAAACACGGATACAGGCGCATCACTCAAACTGCATCCCAGATGGATGTATCTGCGCCAAAAGATTGGACTTTGAAAAGTCTATTGGCCTAAAAATCACAAAAGAAAATTTAGAGAGAAAAATGTTGCTTCATTTTTTATCTGTTTTTAGCCTACGGCGGTCTGAAGCATTTATTTTCCCTTGACTTCTCATGTGTCCTAAATTGAGTTTTCCATAAATATGGAATATAATAAGCTATATTCATAGCATCTCAAAGTTCCCAACAAAATGAGATTTCAACGAAAAACGACGTCCTGTTAGTCTTGTTATCAAGATTCGATTTTAGGCTTTTGTTTATCAAATCATCACTATGTATGTTGTGTGGAAAGGAAACCTCAGTTAACATACACCTACCCTGTTCTACCTTTGTGCGAGTCACACAGTACAGCTGGTCCGTTAACCTATCCCTGGTCAGGGTAAGCCTGAATGAACAGCTTGAGTTACCTGGGCGCGGGTTGGGCGCAATCCACCGGCGCCAAGGAAAGCAATTGACCTAGGACGTGCCATTGTGAATGGCCTTATGTACATGTCTGGGCAAAAATGTTTTCTAGTTATGAGAAATTTGAGTAAAAAAATGACTATTTACATCCGGGCACTTTTGTCGATTTTAGCCGGAAAGGGCTAAAGACAGATAAAAGTATTCTCATACATGTGTTCTTGTACCTGATCATTATCCTGTTTCACCAAACCAGAAGAAAGGACAAGTAAAGAACCACATTTATTTTTTTTTTCGAACAAAATAATTGTATGTGTGTAACGAAGACCCCACACTATTAAGTCTATAGTTTAAAGTGCATTCGATGCGCAATGGTGCCAAACCTATTATCAAATAGTTGGGATTGCATCTATAATTGTATTGTTTATGTTCAAGTTTTAAAGTGTAAAGTACCTCTAATTAGCAAAATTTGAATGCAACAAGATTCGTTCAAAATATTTTCCAGATGCATCGTGGTAAGTAACATTTATGAGCTGTTTACATTAGGTGGTCGTGATGGCGTCTGTCTTAGTTTTTAAGGTAATCAAGATTTCAAAATATTTGAGATGCATCTGTTTTGCACAACCTATAATACATTCATTTATCCAGATGTTGAGATCAGTTTCATCCATTGGATAATACTGACATAAAATTTTCAGACTCTGCCACTTACAGTTCTCAAGAAAGAGACTAACGGAACGATAGAAAGTCCATGTTTGCTCACAGACATAATGATCAAAGTGAAACTTGTGAAAAGTGCAACTTATCAGTGCATACAAATGTACAAAGTATGTTGGTACTATAAAATTGAACCACCAGTTTTGGAGCAATAAGACACTGCAATAAGACATTGCAATAGACATATAAAGAGACTCAACACAGTGCCATCCAACATTAACGTTTGGGGCAATTCAAAACTGGTCTGGTTTGATTTTGGAGAAACTGGTCAAGTAGCTATGTTCGACCATTTTTTAAGATTCCCAGCAGACGCGAAAAAATGAATATGCAAAACTCATTGCAACATCACCATAATGGTAATATTAGCAGAGACTCATCGAACGTATAGATCCTTACAAAGTTCGAAAGGATTTATCTCGGGAAGAATATTTGACAAGTAAAAAACGTGAAGTGTGGATGCGCCTATTTGTAACAAGAACTGAGCAAAAATTTAGCAAACAATTTAACTCAGACACCAATCACATAACAAAACCAAATACAAGGAAATTATAAAACCAACTACATAACTGAACTGGCAAGAACCGTTTACTTCTTCTTTTTTTTGTGGTGGTGATGGTGGTGATGTTTGTTTGGTTGTTTGTTTTTGTTTTGTATTTTTTGTTTTTTCTTTTTTGTTTGTTTTTGTGTTCTTGTTTACATGTTTGTTTTTTGACAGACACTATTTCTCTCCTTTGCCAAATCATTTTCAGATGATGATAACCTTTGTAGAAATTCTGAATCAAATTTTCCACCACTTTGTACCTGCTTTCTATTTGCTTTAAATCGACGTTCATGTTTCCTTGGGGTAAGTCCAGGAATTTCAAAGGGTGGGGGCAGGGGCCAGGGGGCAGGGGGCGAACAAGTGCTTTAAGGAGGTGACTGGGGACCTCTCCCACGGAAACGTCAGATGTGAAATGGCGTATTTATATCATTTGCAATTGGAGAGTAAAGCATGGGAAGTATATGAAGGCATTTAGCATAGTTATTCGAAAATGTTTCAGATAAAACTTTTGGGAATTTGAGGAAGGGCTATTGTCCTTTGGCCCCTCCCGTAATTAATCTGTCTTTTCATTTTTCGCCGTCTAAGGTCGGGCGCACACCTTGTGTGCCCAACCTCCTATGAGGAAATCGGAAAGGCGGACTTCACAGTTTAATGATGACATTTGTGCACTGTCAATATTGCACCCTGTGGGAACAGGTTTAGCAGACCAGCACACACTTGACACTTTTCATCATGTCCTGTTTCTGGTTTGGATCATGGAAAGTATACTGTCAATGTTTGGATTACGCACTTCTTAGAAGGACGGAAGACCTTCACGGCACCTCGGGCAAGCTGCAAGTACCTGTCCGCCCAGTGTCATTTTGCCCCGTAGCAAAACTTTCACAAAGATAGTACGAAAATGGTAGAGGTGTTTAAACTGGACAATAATAGGATGTAATACAAGGGTCTAATGTCATGCTGTGGCTCTTTTGTGTCTCATTGTTCATTTTTGGCGTGTGTTGACCACAAATTCATTTTACTGTTTTGGTTTTGTCTTTAAATTGCAAACTGATTACTTCTGTGACACATACCTAAAGCAACGAGTACAAGCCAGGGTTTTGTGCTTGCTGTATGAGCTTTGAAGGTACGTATACATGGTATAGGCTGGAGGGGTTGATATTCTTTGTGTAAACTTGAAAAGTTTCTAACAATTTTAATGGCAATTAGATATCAGGTACGCTTGCAAGCATATGTGTGTGATTTTGAATGAGACAGGTTAAATAAGGGGGTCGGGTAGGAACTCCCCTGATCGCACAAGCTGGGAATGCCGCCGCCCCCCCCCCCGCCCCCTCCAAACACAACTAGCAAATATAAAGCTTGGTCCACATCGCATGCTGTGAGGTGTGTGCATTGACCTCGCTTTCTTGAAAAGTGGGAAAAGTACACATTTAGTTTTTTTTTTTTCAGGTGAAGGGCAAACAATCATGATAATTCTAGCCAATCTCTCGTCAATTACACAACTATGAGAATGGAAAATGTACTTTGTGCACTGAATGTACCTTTAAACATATTGGGGTGGACTAGGATATCTGTGCTTTGACCCTATATTTTTGGCAAAATGTAGAATATTCATCTTCCCTTAAAATAGCCTAAATCGCGTGTAGAACACAAAGTGAGGCTTCGAAAGAAACCTACCGACCATTTTTGAGACAAATCCTCTCCCTCGGATGATTAGATTATCCGGGTTGGTGATGCAAGCTCAGAGAAGGAATGCTTTGCGCCCCTGCAGTGCAGGGCCAAAGAACCAAACTTTTCTGGAAAGCGCATCAACAACTCTGTTGAAGGATCTATAATTTTAATCCTACTGAATGAAAGGTGTGCAAGTCTAGCCGACTCCTCACGCAGAAAAAAGTAGCACGGTAGTGTCCCTTTAAATCTGTCATCAACATCTAGACTCTTAGAAATAAGGTTCTTGAAGGGTTCTCTGGAGAATCCTAGATTATCTAAGAAGCCCAGGGTTTTCAGGGGTTGAAAGCGTACTTCAACAGAGGTAAGGTTCTTCACCCTCGAAAAGTGTTTTTCACAGTGGAAAAAAGGTTCTTCAGCCATGTAACTGGTGTCACACAGGCACACTACACAGATATAAATCAATATATTTCGGCATACATTTATGAAATGTGGAAATCAGAATGATGCCTGCTTATTTTCTGGGTTAACTCTTTTAAGTTTGCAAGATTTATCACTCGTTTGTCATTGTTTAAAATCGTGTTTGTGATGTGCTCAAATATAATTGAACAATCAAAAGATGGAGAAATAAACGATATGAAATGTGTATTATAAAGGCAAATATTGTTAAAATCCATAACACAACTATCGAAGAAGATAATCACGAAATGGTAGCTTTTTTGACAGAACCATATCATATATTTAGAGCTAAACTTTGCAAAGCCAGCAATTGGTGCTTCCTTATCACATTCCGTGGGGGATATACGATGAAAACCCCAATAGGTTCCAGAAGAACCTCTGTAACAAGGTTTGTGAAAAACCTCAGAGGTTTTCTCTGGAAGGCTAGCGGTAAACTGAGCAACCATATGGCGGGGCTCTTGAATCACCTCAGAGGTTTTCTCTGGAACCCTAGCGGTAATTTGAGCAACCATATGGCAGGGCTCTTGAATCACCGCAGACGTTTTCACTGAAATCGTAGCGGTAAACTGACTAACCATATCGCAGGGTTTTAGAATCACTTTGACATTGGGTTACTCCAGGTATCGACAAGGGTTACCCCGAAAATGTTCTCTGAAGAACTTTTTGTTCTTAGACTGTATATTTGTTGAATATAGGCCAAGCTAAATAAATAAAGAGATCAGATGTGTACTTGAGTGTTGATATTGACCCAACAGACAAAAGTATAGCGACCGTGATGAAATATATTATTCAAATAATTATGTTTTCTTTTATTGTGCCATCAAGAGAAAATGCCAATGTAGCCTTTACGATGGGTCTGCACTGTTTTTGTCTCTAATCACGGAGGAATAAAATATTGCTCCATGATCTGATGCTCACAAAAGACGACCCCATAAACTGTCCAAACGAAGTGACTAATTGCTGCAGTCAAATTGATTCAGACCAAAATCTTTAGTTTTTTTCTCGTTTTTTTTTTTTCGTTCATGCTCGTGGCGTCGCTTTAAAAGTTAGTTCACTTGGGACCCTCCAATTAATGACAGACACTTAAAATGATAAGACATATTATGCCCAGGCTCTGGCTGAAGTCTGCATTTTGATTGTGCACCAGATGTGTCTCAGCAATCAAGAGCCCCAACTTGAAAATGAATCCCTTATCAGATTCACTAGCATAAGTAAGCACGAGAGAATAGAGCAAAGACGTAATCTGCACCCTAGTTGGCCTTTGAAAAACTCCTGATAAGACTTGTAAAACCGTTTACAAGAAAGGGGAATGGGATTTTATGGAGGATTGAGCTGGGATGGCAGCAAAGTAATTATGGATTTCACTTTATCAGTGTTATTTTCATGTGTTAATTTCTCAGCATAACTGTTTATTTGTAGTCATCCGAACATTTAAAATAGTTAAACTTGAATATAGCCATGCTTACCAAAATGTTAGCTCACATCCACGTAGGTCAACTGTCAGAAGTCTTAATATGTACTTGCATAAAACCCACAGGGGCCCTTAAAAATGCTAATCCTTCAGGCTGACCTGATTCAAGCTCAAGTTAAAGTGCTTCTCTTGATTCTTCCATACTCTTGTGTAGTCCTATGCTTTTTCAGTGCCATCTGTCAACACAAATGATAAATTTCTACCAACATGCTGACAAAAAGTGTACGCCACTTTCCCCAACTCTGAGTTGAAGGCAACATGACAGTGGGCCTGACAAAGTAGAAAAATACTTAAATCTGGTCATATGATGTTATACACAGCATTGTTCTTGTGCAGGTAAAAACGAGGGTATTTAAACGATTCCCAAAGGTGCTTACCTGAAGTAAATATACTAAAAATACCAGGTTGCTTTGCCAAATTGTCCACGGAAGGTCAACGCCACATCTTGTGCCCCATGGCCTACCATGCATGAAATCAGTTGTCGTTTACACAAACCCAATGCCATATGAGAGGTACGAACATTTTACATTTAATTTGTCGGCTCTGGTGAAGGTCTTATGTTGGCTTGTGGAGTATGCGATATTGTAAACTGAGCAGTCATTTCGGACTTTTCAGCGGCATGTTGGACATAACTGTGTAATACACCTGCCATTTCCGTGCGCAAGTCAATTGAACGTGAAAAGAAGTCGAAGCCGATGTTTCACCAGTTCATATAGCAACAATACAAAACAATATTGCAATTATCACTGAATAAATTTAAGGTAAAACAAGACATGGCAACAGCAGAGGGCCAAAGACACGGTACAATAAACAGCGAAAGGTTGTGTGCTCAGGTATTCTTGACTGTACCAATAAGGAGCCAATGACCTAAGAAACTACAGGAAACAGTTGCCCATTTATTTGCATTTGGAACCATATATCTGCGGTCTACACCACCGACCGGGGACATTGTTGATATCCACCAATAACACCCATCGTTCCATTGTACACCAAGTCAAGAACTTTCTTCGGCGCATTTTGCGCAGCGAGGACTGTTGATTTGGAGCATCCCTGCCTTCTCTGGGACAACAGAGGGCATGTTTGTATGTGAATGAAAAGTGTGTTACGGTAAATTTAACTCTTCCAATGCAAGAAGTCGAACTACTCTGAATTATAATAAGGGTGCTAGATTCGTGTTCCTTGCAAAGACTTTTCATGCAAATACCAGCATGCCTGTAGTTATAGAGAATATAATAGTCCATGTCAACAGCTTTCCTCGGAGCGCTTTGGGTGCAGTGCGCCCAGAGCGCACCGAGGAAAGCTGTTGATTAAGTCCAAAATGTGGCACTGATAGAGGTAAAATTAATTCAGGATCATTATAATGATTGATTGGGGTGCCACCTGTGATCACCCTCGAAAAGAGTCATGTGAAACCATTATTGGCCCTGCGTCAGCACTCAATGAAACATCATCTCTGCCATCGGCTACAGTCAGAGGACAGGTGCGATGCGTCTGCCGGTTACTTACAAAGCTTGACAATGAGTTGCAAAATACTACTTATGGGATCCTTTTCGGAGCAGTATTAGGTCCATGATCTTTTTAGACACCCTCCAATTCCCTGCGAAGGTATCAATGTGTGGTTATTGTTCGGTTTGGTAAGCTAATCAACTCATGGGCATACCTGAAAATTGAGTGGAGTTAATTGGGGGAAAAAAACTTCAATTCGGGGTTCAGGGCCACTTATTTCTGTCAGATTATGGGTTTATTTTTTTCAGTTTTAGGTGCAATACGGATCAACTGTTCTCGTAATCGCATATGTTCCCTTGAGTCACTGCTATGTATACGTCAGTATGAACTTCACAATAATTCGTTTGACCCTTTGACAACAAATATCGCGGGAATATGTTTAGTGATGTATGACGTGAGGTTTCGGTGATATTGAAACAATCCATGTGTCCGTAAAAGATGTGTCTACGCACACGGATCTAGTAAATTGCTTTCCTCTGAAGGAATGTTCCAAATGAAATAAAGGGCTTATAAATTAACACTTTCTCTAACATAAAGCAGTGAACATCACTGGTTTGACCAGGCCGTGCATTTTGTTTCCTCACGTTGCCCATTCTACAGGATACATGCAACCCTGAGTGTTCTGAACTGTGCAAGAAGGCCAACTATGTTGCGTTTTTTTCTCCCTCTCTCTTTATTGGCATGTCTACAGTAGTACTTTGCATCGAGTTTCACTTTGCCAAGTATCTAAAGCCGAAAAGTCTGCATTGGATATTTGGATGAGTGACACATCCGGTTCAAAAACTAGAAATGAGACCGATATAAGTATGTGTCCGTATCACTGACTGAGGACCGACATAAGAATGTGTCCGTATCACTGACTGAGGAGACGACACCTTATAGGGTTTTTTCCACAACACCTTAACTTCTTAGACTATTTTTTTTCTAAACATTGAAAAATGTATCTCATATGTATACTCTATTTTCACACTCAATGTACATTTAATTATCATGTAATGTATTGTTGAAGTTGTCTGACAAATGTAGTACTATGGGGGATTTTTTGTCATCTGGAGAACCCAGTGTGTTAGTCTTCAAGCTAGTGTACTATAGGGCGAACCGGGACGAACAAATGTGTTTAGATAAAATCACAAAGGACATCGAATATCGACACAGATAGTTATGATTCTATATTATAGTTTACAAAATGAACAAATGTGAATTAATAATAACAGTATCTACCTCACGTTTTTTAATCAGATTTTTGTAGGATGCCCAGGGCAAGGACTTTGAGAGAGTTTATGGACATCAGTGCCGTTTTTTCGTCTTCTCGCACTCAATTGTTAAGACAGTACTTAGCAGATTCAAATAATCAAAACCGCTCATTGCGATATGGGACGCAAATTTCATTTGTTTTCCTAAAATGCGGAACATTTCGTACAAGAAGCGCCACTAGATAGTAAAAATGACCAGAGCCACTTACCACTTAAACCTTCCTCCACCGACATGCAAAAGTGATATACTCTTGCCCACATACAAATCAACATATAATTCAAAGTCATCTTATCTGAAGGAGAGGCCAAAAATGTATTATTTATATCTTTAAATTTAGAGAGTTTTACAATTTTTAGCATTTATTTGTGGCTAACAGATTCAGCCTGTCTTTGAGGTACAGCTGCAATATACAGCTCGTTTAGCATGCAAGTGCAGTTTGTAGAATTTTGGTATGAAGCAGGAATCGGCAGCACTTTTGGCATTTGGCTACAATCTGCAGTACGTTTAGCATTTGGCTACAATCTGCAGCACTTTTGGCGTGTGGATACAATTTGCAGCACTTTTGGTAAAAGTGTACTATTCTGCATCGAAGATTTATCGAGGACCAACACTTATTTCTGATTGCTTAATTGTCAGCATCCATCGAAGGAATCGACAGTAAGACACCCTTTAATATACCGTCACATATGAAAATGGGGACGAATTATGGGACGTTTCTTTCGTCACGTAGCAAACATATATCTTCACTGAACCGAAGATAGTGGCCGACTATTCTGATCAGTTATTATCACTAACACTATAAATGTAAAGAACAAGAGGGCTGTGTGAAAACCCCGTGCTCAGCTGACCTAGACATCCATCACACTTGCAGCTCTGTGAACTTGGGGTAGAATCACAGTCACCCATGTACTGAGTAAGTCTGATCTTTATTGAAGAACATTAACATGTGTAACATCAAGGTACCAGTTCAAGTAGTTCCCAAGTTATAGTGAAGAATAAAATTCATGTATGTTGCACTGTGACCCCAGAAACGAGGTCAAGGTCACTCATATGCTGTCTAAGCATGACCTTCATAGAGAAACATTAACATGTGCAACATGAAGGTCTTAACTCAAAACAGATCTCAAGTTATCAAGTGAACATTAAATTTCGTGTCAGTTGTCCTGTGACCTCGGGAATGAGGTCAAGGTGCAAACATCATTGGAGCATGACCATTTGCACAAAATAGGTAGACACTTATAAAGGGTACATCCTTACCAAGTTTGGCTCAAATCTGGCCAAAATTATTTAAGTTATAACCACCACAAGAAATTCCCATGTGAAACTTTCCCATTAAAACTTTTTTTAAAGATTTTCGAAAAAAATCATAAAAAATCCAAAAATCACGGGAGCGTGACCATTTGAAAAATTTGGTAGACACCCACCCAAGGTACACTGCCACCAATTTTGAAGTTAATCTGACAGACAGTTTCTTCAGAGAAATCCAAAATTTGAATTACCATTAGAATGCTCATTGACTTGCATAGTAAGCAACAGAAAAGGTGCATTTAGCGATAAGTACCCGAATTTAAAAAATCGTTAAAAATCAGGAATCCACAGCAGTGCTACCTAGTGGACATCTTTGCTTGACCCTTTCGCAAGGAGCATATCCACAAAATTTCAACTTAGTCTGATAGACGGTTCTGGCGAAGAAGTTACAAGTCACGAAAACACACAAAAATTCATCAAAAAATTGAAAAAAATTGCAGCAACGCCTGGTGAACAAATTAAGGACTAGGAGTCCCTAGAAGTGTTTTTATGTAATATCAAAGCAATTGGGTGAGCGGTTGTGGAGAAGAAGATCTTTTAAGATTTTTCCAAGAAATGAACAAAAAAATTCATTAAAATTCCAAAAATCAATGGAGCGTGACATATTTGAACAAACGTGGTAGAAACCCATCGAAGGTACATTGCCACCAAGTTTGAAGTCAATCTGGATGACAGTTTTGGAGAAGAAGTCGAAAATGTGAATTAGCATTAGAATGCCCATTGACTTACATAGTAATCGATAGGAAAGCTGCATTGACCGACAAGTATCCGAATTGAAAAAAAAATCGTATAAAATCAGGAATCCACAGCAGTGCCACCTAATAAACAACTTTATTTGACCCTTCCACAATGAACATATCCACCAAGTTTCAGCTTAATCTGAGTGACAGTTCTGGAGAAGAAGTCAAAAATAGCAAAAAAAAAACCAAAAAAAAAAACAAAAAAACACACACAAAAAAAACAAAAAAACAAAAAAAAAAAACACCCCCCCACACAAAATCATAAAAAAATAGAAAAAATTGTAGGGCCACCTGGTGAACAAATTAAGAACTATGAGTCCGTAGGAGTGTTCCTATGTGATATCAAAGTAACTGGGTAGGCAGTTTCTTAGAAGATTTTCTAAGATTTACCCCTATGAAAAACAAAAAAAATCATAAAAATCCGAAAATCACTGGACCATTACCATTTGCACAAAGTTTTTAGAGACCCAACCAAGGTACATCCCCACCAAGTTTTAAGTAAATCTGTCTGACGGTTTAAAATTAGGTGATGTGTGAGCATGTGTTTGTGAGGACAATGCCGTGTATCCAGATACTGTTGTCCAAAGATATTCCTGCTTAGCCTCGATCAAACAAAAGAGTTCAAAAAGACAATCACTAGTTAACCCTTTCCTTTTAATCCGGTCGACAGCAACCAGAAGGTCTACACATTTCATGCACCCCTTTTTTAACATTAATATCAACAGCAACATTTTTTTTCTATTATAATGCACCAGAAATCATTCGCTACACCGTGTTTCGTATACTTCGTCCCCCCCACCCACCCACCCATCATGAATAATACGCCATCAGCAAATGTTGTGGAAAAAAAGCTTCCAATTGGGTGCAAATCTGAGCATATTTTAAGATAGTGCCACAGGACAGACTGAAACAACGTACAAGGGTACTATAAACTGGCAATGTAATCCAAAACTACACAAACGATCACATGAATTTGCATATTAACACTTCGTGGTACGTATCAATAATAGTAATTAGACTATAATACTAACATGGTACGTAGCAGTAAAAACAGTAAGCGTATGATACTTGCGTGTTGCGTATCTGCAAGTAATAAGCGTATGATACGTGTTACGTATCATCAAAAGTCAAAAGTGTATGATACTTACGAGCATAGCTTATATGTCAAGAAGACTATTACTATTAACAGCACGCCTCCAAGTACCGAGCCACTAACGATGAGGACTGTCTTGATAGGTTCGTCTATCGCCATTATTCCTGTAAATAGACATTTCAAAATATTAGCTCGTTAAGCTAACTCGACACCAGAACACTGTGTCTGTTGCCTTTGTCCTGCATGACAGATCTTCGTAACAAAAACCCCACAAACTTTATATTGGTGACTGCCTTGTGTATCCAAAATAGATGCAAAGTTCTCCTGTTTAGTTTATATTTTGTTCTGCTTTTTGTTTCCTTTTTTTGAAAAGGAGGGGGGGGGGGCGCTTAGGACAGAGTATACATCTTTTAATACTATTTTTCGTTTATCCCATAGAGGTGTAAGCTTAATGCAGAAGACAATCTGAATAAAGGCTCGGAAACAAATGTAACATGGAAAGATAAGTTGAAAGAGATAAATATTTGACAAATAGGCCGTGAGTAAAGTGCTAATATTCACGTAGGCGAAAAATGTTTCCAATCGCCAACTTGTCCTTAGCTTATGCTTAAAATATGCGTTGCTCAGGGGAATCATGATTTCTTTTTGAACCCAGGTCATACATACCCATATTTGGTAAACTCGCAAGTGTCTCGGAGAGAAATAGCGTATATATATATATATATATATATATATATATATATATATATATATATATATATATATATATATATATATATATATATATATATATGTATGTATGTACGTACGTGTGTGTGTGTAAATTTAAACAACACTCCGGGCAGCAATGAAAATATTTCCCCGACTGCCACATATGTTAACATTACCTCATGTGGTGATATCTTGTTTCTTGTAAGAGCTTGCTTCCAAATAATTACGAAACAGTTGGCAACTGATCTTATTGGTACAACTTTCTCAAATTGGATTTAATTTGAGAATCATTTACGACGGTTTTTAGGACATCTGTACTGAGAGGTAAAGTAAAGCAACTGGTAGTGAATTAGAGTCACAAACCAGCTATCGCTGATGTAAAGAATCCCCACTTAAGCTTCCCTCTTCAAACGCCGTGTCCCCTCTATAAAGGACACTATACAAAAGTACCAAATATGGTACTTCATTTTATTTTACACTTTAAGATTAGCCACCTATCACCCATTGCAGTTGCACAGCTGTACCGCACAATATCCATTGTGATGCTGTTGAGTACACGATCAGTTCATTAGGACAGACCTAGGCCTTCAAAATTTGCAGTCAACTCGGGAAATAAAATAGTAATCATTGTAGAATTGAATCTAACTCTTACATAATTCATTTTAAATAAATTAACCAGTTGCAAATTTCTTCAGCTAAATGAATGAAACATTAGCATTTGGCTAATGGCACCAGCAGTCCCTGGTTTATGCTGAGTTATAGATGGAGAGATATGCAATTAAACCGGTAAACTTACAGATGGGCACTGGGACGCTTAAGACCTCGTAAATTGTAATCGTCATTTGACTTGAAACTGTAGCAATACCATATCTAAATTACTGTCAATATTGTCTGAATGAGCATGATATATATATATATATGTATATATATATATATATATATATATATATATATACATATATATGTAAATATGTGTGTATGTGTCCGTGTGAATGTATATGTGTATACAGTGGAACTCCACGTAACGGTCACACCACAAAAGCCGTTATCCCTCAAATCAGGCCACTTATACGTGCGACCGATTTAAATCTATCAGCATTCTGGAGTTCCACAATTGTATCACTGTATATATAACTATGTGTGTTTGTGTTGTCTTCAAATATTCACGCGAGCAAAAATCTGTAAGGCGATATGTATATATATATAAATATATATATATATATATATATAAATATATATATATATACACATAGATACATGTATATCTATACATATATACATGTATATATATATGTATATATATATATATATATATATATATATATATATATATATATATATATGTATATATATATGTCTGATATAGGAGCCGTCAGAAAGATGACTTACAACATGGTCTTATTGGTAACTTTATGAAAATTCCAATCCCGTGGACCTACGTTTAGTCAGGAAGTCTCAATGTCCTAACGTAACGCCCAAAAGTATATTGGGAACATATGTATCGTTGCATGGACCCTCTCACTTGTCTCTTCTCACAGGTCATTGCTCCCAGCATTGTCAAAGACTGTCAAACGTGACCAACATTTCAAGTTCACATGCATATCGCTGTATTGCCTTGTGCAACCTAAAAAATTCGTATCTTAGGAATTCTACCAGTTTCTCCAGATCTATAACGGATCCATTTCATTTTCCTGTGATCCTCTATTTTGACACATGTGCTTGTTTCTTGGTATATCCACTGTCAGTGTAGTCGATCAGGACTTTCAATAGTTTGTAAATTGAGGGCTTAGTGGTTACAAACGTGGTCGTTAGCACAATTAAATGTTGTGATAAAAAAGTGAAATATGTACACAAAAGCGCCCAAACCATCCACATCAAAATGTTTTTCTCTCCTTTCTTTCATAGCAACCTGAAATATAAATACTACATTTGACATAGAGTAACTTATTTTATACCTTATTTAACAGTTTTCTCATTTACCAGTTTTGTTGCTTCTGTATAATGCGCTAGAATGAAAATTCAACTCCGAAGAGTAAAAATTCGACGGTAACCTCGTAGATCAAGAGCTAAGCAAAAGTATTACTCTATTTCACGTATAGAATTTGGTGCAGTTGTTTGTACGTTTCCCATTTCCGACAAGGTGATTGGTGCTGAAGGTTGCTTTTTTGATACTGGCCGCTCTGTGGTCGCAAAACATTAATCCGTATCGTAAAGTTACGACGTAGATATTTATTCATGGGTAGGTATGAAGCAAAAAACGCCACATGGTCATTGTTGACAAAATTTCTAACAAGACAAAAACCTCGTAAAATGAGATCAAATATTTGCAGTTGTAACCGTGCCTTGTCTGTCAAGTATGCTTCGTCAAAGTGTATCGATTTACCTAATTTGGGATATTGCAGTTTATCGTTTTGTGGATGTTAGTAAGCAAGTTAGAAATAAGATAATAAAGGCTGCTTTAACAGGCACTTTTACTGCGATCAGCCAACTTTGCAGGCCAGACAAACGGAAATTTCATTTAAATATCTGATCCGCAATAAACTAACTGATCATTCAACCAATAGAAACAGGAATAAGGTTTCGTTGGGGTCGGTGTTCCTTCATGCAATGTTATGACAAGTTATTGAAAGCATCATCAGTTTGTGGACCTGTCAAGACGGTAAACAATTCGCAGCTTAAAAGAAGAGAGCAAAAAACATAATATTGTGTTCGTGTCCTTCAATTGTGTGGAAACCTTTACACAGTTTCCCGGCAACGTGTTCCTGACTGAGCCTGTTGCCTAGGGCAACGGGGCAAACCCAAACGATGTCGATGGTGAAAGACTTAGAAAAATCATGTACGCAACAGACTGGGAATCATAGAAGGGAAAACAGCATGCTTTAATAGGCAACTATTGCGCAATTTCGAAGTGGGCGTGTTCTCTGTATGCTTACAGCTGATCCTCACGTTATAAAATTTCACAGCCAATACAGGGAATATATTTCGCTTGCTGGTCATGTAAGTGTCTTCCTTTAGTGTTTCTTTGACACGCCTGCGGGAATATACATCTTAAGTATTTATTAATTCAAGCTTTACGTTTGATAACCGCTTTATAAGTAATATATTAAGGACCAGCTTCAGAGTATGCGAAATTAAATTTTGGTAGCCTAACAAAAATCATTAACATTTGTTTAACATTTTCAGTGCCAAGCTTTGGACGGAGTCAACAGCTTTCCTCGGCGCGCGCACCGAGGAAAACGGTTGACACGGACCATGATATTCTCTGGAACTATAGGCATCCTGGTTCTTCAATGAAAGGCATTTTTCCAACGAATTTGAATCCAGCACTTAGTATAATTGAGAGAAGCTCGTCGTAAGTAGTTCGACTTTAGTCGAAGATGGCATTGAATGAGTTAAAGTAGTGCCCCTGTGCCCTTCATGATCGTCACTCTTCTCGACGGGATTTTGCTTTACCTTACCTTATAGATGGTGAATGTGATATACTTTGCATTTAACATTGGTGAATGCAGAACAGAACTGCGCGTTTATCCGCAACTTTTTGCATAATTTTGCCTTTTTGAACTGTGGTGATTTTTGACCTGACCTACAATAATTTCAGATTGTAAAATTCTCCTCTGGATGACTACCTGCTTGTTTTAGTGCTTAATGGTGCGATGCAACTATTCCCTCCTGGCACTTTTCACAATCGAATAAAGACCCCCCAATTAAAGCAGGCTGGTTTCATATGCGAGGAGCTATTGACCAGCTTTTCTTAAACTTATTGGTTAAATTTGCTACAACAATGGCTACGTTTATGCTCAAAACGACATGCCCTCAGGCGACCTTGGTCCCTTTTCTTGAACAGATAAATTGTGTAAGTTAAGTCGATCAGGGAACAAATTGAATGGTCATTCTCTTCATCTGTCCCAAGGTAATATTACAGCCTGATGCTTGTCAACTCGTCACCACTGACATTGCTTTTCACCAATTTAAAGGTCCGCGGAGATGTCTTATGTGTCTTGACCCGTTCAGCTCACCCAACTCAATTTTCAAATACTTTCGTTTGGCATCATCATTACTATTATTATGCCCTTTGGCACAAAGTGACCCTGATACTTAGTGTACTTGGCATAAACAATGATTGTAAGTCTGTCTAAATCAAATACAATATGAAATATGGATTTTTTTTCACAAAAGCTAAGAATGAAGGGTCCAACAAGACGATTGATACATGCGTGTACGCCGAGTACATTTTGGGTACCTCATAAATATGTTTTCTTGCAAAACACATTAACAACCAAAACATGCCATACATATATGTATGTACATTACTGATCAACCTGTGTTTTCGTGCTCGCTCCTTGGATGGACAGTACAGATCGCCAAATGTCACTAATGTCACTGGTTTCAAGAGCGCAGCGTTGCGCAAGGACAAACATTGTCGTAAACTGTTTAAATTCATAGATCAGACAATTCCCACATGCTAATACCTACTTGACGCAAAGACATCTAACAAAACAAACTTTCCTGGACACACACTATCAATTTTATAACTCAACCTCAAAAATCCACGTCTGTTCGATCCATTGAAAAATGGCTTATACCATTTGATATGAACAAATCGCACTCATTAAAATTTTTTTCAAAGTGAAAGGCAAAATCAATGGGACCCAAAAAGACATGTCTCGGTGCCTATATTCTTGCAAACATAATACTAGAATACTACCAATTCAATATGATCTTGCCTTCAAGAATGGAACGAGAACGACAAACTTTCGCAACGTAACTATTTTTACATTTAAGTAAACGTAACCACCTTGTTTTGAAATTCATTGGACGTAAACGATCCCGGCAAATGAACTTTTGGAACCTGGAAACTGTCATATGGATTCGTCGTCTCAAAATGACGAGTCAGTCAAAACTACATTCCACTTTTTGCGTTCTTGCCAAGCCAGGCATTTAAATAGCCCATTTAAAGACGACCTGATTCAGATGGCTACACTCAACAGACTCCATGCTTTATGTACTGTATCATTACATAATTTTAACTGCTGGTCAGTGAAAACACAGTTGTTATGTTTTGTCAAGTCCCCCAAAGCCACTGCATCCGAATCTTGTGGCAAATATCTGATGACAAGTGTTGCCTAATGCACGATACCTCAAAGATGCAATTATACAAGACAGGTTACAATTGTAAGTGTCTGCGTTTATAGCAAACCACTCTTATATCAAAATGGCGGGTGTATATATCCGTGCTAAAACTTTGTACAGCAGAAGGTCTTGACATACCTTGCACTGCCAGAAATTGGTATTAGGTCTTCTATACATAATCTTAGGCACGAGCTCGTAGTGTCTTTAGTTTAATTGGCTTATTAATGGACAATCCCCTTTCAAAAATCTGTCATAAGACCAATGTCATATGGGAGAGAGAGAGAGAAAGAAAATATATTTCACATCCAGGAAAATGAAACTAATTTTGGATCATAAAAATTTACCTGTTACATCAAAACACCCAATGCATTCGGAGAGATGTTATTTTAAGTGTTTAAACATTGTGAACAGCTTACGGGGAGCTTATGGCGACTACCTGTGGAGGACTCCTTTGGTATAGTTTATGGGGTGATGGATATACCAGCACAGTGACCCTAATACATAGCCACAAACTAAATATTCCTTGATATTTTCTCATGCTTTGGCGGCCCTCCTTTGTCCACAGGAAACATTTGTATATTTAATAACATACATGCATAGATAAAGCATACTTCGAAGTTTATATCGATATTATATTGAAAAGAAACAGTATATGATCATGTCGGATGGAGCTTTTTGCAATCATTGACATTTGAGCATACCGTCGACATCTACTTGGTACTCTTACATAGGCCAAAACACGCTCAGGGAAGTTCATACTGTTATGTGCTTTCCTTGAAGCGCCCATTTATCTCTTATTTCTAAGCCATTCCATGTATTGTCGATCAACGCTCCTTTCAGTGAGTTTCCTGTTACTAGTCAGGGCATGCACCAACTGCTTGTTTGCGAGTTGGACTTTGGTCAGTGATTTTGTATTGCATTCCCAATCATTTCAAAGCCAATTTCAGGCGCGCGAAGCAGCAAATTGCGTGCAGGCATAGTGCAACTTTGAACTCCTTACATTCGTGGAAAGCTCTAGCATTTGAAGTTGCATTTCTCATTTGTACCTTTCTTGGGAAAAGACAGTCAAATTGAACGATGCTTTGTCAGGCAATCACTTTGTGGGGGGGGGGGGGGTATATCGCTTGTTGCTGGTGGAGCCGTCTGGTGTATGAACCAAAAAAGCTTCATTTATTGGTTAAAATTGTCACGTGAGACGGGAAACGGGTGCTGCCACGATGCAGTTTAGTACATCTGCCATTATGTTGATTAAACGTAGAACGACAGTTAATTTACATTATTTGCAATGCTATTGGATCATAAACTCATGGAACATGGATATAAGACTCGATCCTAACTTCTTGAAACAAATATGCGTAGTTAGTATAAATTTTTGCATGCAGAATCAGTTGCTACAATGCTTGTATAGGGAACATTGCAGGTGAGCTTCCAACAGCTCCCCTCACACGTATCCAAGCTGAGCACTTGGGTAAACTATTAGATTCAAGTTCATAATAAAATTTGGTGTTCAGGTCAGAAACCAACAGCTCTTTCAAATTGTTGTAGGTGCAGTGATGGATGAGTAATTGCTCGACTTAAATCGGCTGCACTGTTCCTGCTGATCACTGAAATAGCGCGTAGCGTTGTAGCATCCAGTTCAAATAATTTTTATAAGCACAGTTTGCGGAATGCGCATCAAGCCACGCGGGTTGTGCGACCAGGTGGAACTCGTTTGACGATTTTATCCATCAACCTGCTCTTTGACTCAGAGGGCATTTTTGGAATTCGCTATGCAGGGAACACTTGAATGTCTTTACGTCATATTTGGTCAGATTTTGGCAAAATAAGGTTTCCGCTGAACGCAAGCCAACATCTGGACTTGTTACGACCTCAGAAACAATTACACATTTGGATGACCTAATACCATTTATTTCCTTTGAGTTAAATGACTGATACAGTATTAGTCAGTGTATTTGGACCTGGCATATATACTTGTGCACAGTCAGTCGAATTGTCAAGATCTGTTCAGAATATCATTTATAAAAATCATACGATAATACCAAAAGATAGAAAACATGGTTATAAACAATTTACCTTTCATAAAGCACGCTGGGCAACCGTTTTTGCATTTCCTATTTAAACAGCCCGAGGGAACAAGCCTATACTTTCGGATTCTTAGCTGAATCATCGTTACCTGGCGACAAAGATTGAAGCTTATGCAAAAACAGAAATATGAAATTTCAGGGACCACTCTGAACATCAGGCAGTTAGCCACATACTAGTATTTGCTGAAGTAATTTGAAAATGGCTAAACTATTTTCAGATAAATGATTTAAGGGCAAAGACAATTTTTTTTTTGTAAATCATGCCAGTATTGACAATTTTGGCTACAAATTTTTAAAGTGTAGATCTGTCCCTGCAAATGTTTAGCTTAGCTTTCTGTCATGTTAGTCCTTATGGATTACTCTCAGGAGGGATTACGTGTTGAAATTTGACGGCTGACTGACGACCCAGGAGCACATTTACTATGACATTCTTGATAGTTTTTCGGCCAGGACGTGAAACGACAGTAAGTCTGTGTGCTAACCAAGACTTTTTATTTATTTATTTATTTATTTATTTATTTATTTATTTATTTATTTTTCTTTCTTTCTTTCTTTCTTTCTTTATTTATTCATTCATTCACTCACTCACTCACTTATTCATTTATTTTTTATTTTGTCCTCACTTTTTCCCGGACATTTCTCTTCCAAAAATACCAAATTTAGCATGGCGATTGACCTAGTACTAAAGTTGTGCATGTTGTTATGAACAGTCATGATGTTAAAATTATGCAAATTAAGGACAATTAGGATTTTAAAAGCTCCATATCTTCAAACCTATTGCTGACACAGACAAAATATCATGTTGTAGGGACAGGTATGTGACACCTGTAAATTTAATTGACGGTGGAATAGAAGTTGTAGCATTTTAAATTATGCTAATTAGAAGCACTTGAAAAATTTTAAAGTTGAATATCTCCAAAATCATTATAAATACAGGTGCCAATCCAACTTCATTTTATAGGTTTGTGACACAGCCATATCCAATGACACATGAACCAAAGTTGTAGCTTTCTGATTTATCCAACTTACGAGAATAGACAAAATTTACACGTTTGTGCAATAGCCCCTTCCGATGAATCATGAACCAAAGTTGTAGCATTTTGATTAATGCAAATTAGGAAAACACAACAAATCTAAATCTTGAAGGACTACCAAAATATTATAGATAGAGGTGGCATTCCAACTTCAATTGATAGGTTTGTGACATAGACGCCATGCAATGAAACATGAACCAAAGTTGTAGTTTTCTAATTTACACTAATCAGGCAAATAGACAAAATGTAAATCTGGAATAACTTCAAAACTATCACAGAAGTGCATTCTAACTTCAATTGATGGGTTTGTGACATAACCGCGTCCAGTGAACCCTGCACCAAAATTGTAGCATTTTAATATATGCAAATTATGTGAATATATTTAAAATTTAAGTTTTGAATAATTGCAAAACTGTAATAGATAGAGCTGCCATTCTAACTTTAATTGATAGGTTTGTGAGATAGTGAAATCCAATGAATAAGGAATTAAAATTATAACAGTTTGATATATGCAAACTAGGCAAATACACTAACTTTAAAGCTAGAATAACTTCAAAACCATTATAGCTAGATTTGCCATTCCAACTTCAATTTATAGGCTGTTATTGCAGGAGATAAATGAATACTGAATAAGCAATCTTTAAAAGTTTTCTAAGCACACACACCAATTTGCTGACAATCAAATCGTTTTTTTCTAGTAAGCTACCTTTCCCCGGTCTTTATAATCGGACGTTTTGTTTTCACCGGTGTAAATGACTACTAACTAACCAGCTTATAGGAGCAGGGAATGTAGTATATCATGGTATTATGCATTGGAAGAAACAGAATTTACAGAAGCTGATGCAGTTAGGCATGCAAGGATGTTTGCTCCAATCGTCGAGGAAAAATAAGACTAGCGATTTGTGTGTGTGTGTGTGTGTGTGTGTGTGTGTGTTTTCTTTTTTTGTTTTGTTTTGTTTCTGTTTTTGTTTCTTGCTAAGGTATGTTGGGGGTGGTGGTTCTGTTTTGTTGCTTTTGCTGTAATGGGCTTTTTGTGTTTGAAGTTATTTATGCCTGTATTTTAGAATTCACATGAACTGAAAATTCGCATTTGATATCTTAAGTTTGTACAGGTTGACACCCATCTCGATTCCAAACAAACCACCCCATATTTTTGTGCTCTTCTCTTCAGGTTTACCTGGATCTGTTCCTGCAGAACGTATTCCTGTTTTGCCATGCGCGGACAAACTATCGGATATGAACCAACAGAGGTTTGGGTCTTTCAAGTTTATTAGAGAGATAGTACCGACATACAGATAAGTAAATCATACAAGAACAACCCATTGGACATTAGAATGACCCAAAACGATTTCACTTTCAGGCTTTACAACATAAATTCAACCAGTTAGAAGAGGATTACTGATTGTTCTTATTCATTTACATGTAGTTTAAAGTTATTTTAAAGTGTTGCTTTTACGTTCTGTTACTGAATGGACATATCTGCAGTTCAGCGATGGATTTCGCTTAGAGATGAATGAATGAATCCTTGTGGGGCGTCATGTAATTATTTTAACATCCGACCAATATGTGCTAGAATAACTACGTACACCTCATTCTATTAGTTGCATTGCCCTTTGCACCAGGGTTTTACATCTGAAAGGGGCCCCCTGTGCAGGGTGTGCTAATTTGCAATTTTAAGCGATCAAGATATTAGAAAATATCAAAACTCACCAAAGCTTAAAAAAAAACAGAAAAAAAAAACAAAAACAAAAGAAAGACTGGAACTTGAATTATTTTGCACAAAAGTTGTCATTTAATTTTCCGGGTATATCATGAAATCTTTGCGCGTAGAATACACTAAGATGCAGAATTTGTGAAAGTTACTCTCTTGATATATTCGTGCTTCGAAGGAAGTAGAAAAAATATCGAAGGACAGTGCCTGCTGTTACCAAAAGCAAAATCTTTAGCTTTAGCTTTTGTTCTGACGGTCACCGTGTTCAAACGAGGAATTTGTTGAAATGTTTTCAGACAGATGGGTTTCATTTCTTCTCTTTACAAGCTGTTGTAGAGAATTGATAGCAACTCACTCACAAAACTTCACTCTTAAAATAAACATTAAGGCATCTTAATTTCACACAGCATTTCTGCAATTCGGTAACGTAAGTTCTTTTATAAATCATAAATACGGGGTGTACATTAATACGGAGAACATTATTAAAAGCAATGCTGGAAGGCCAATAATACAACTTTAACAGGAGATTTGTGCCATATATATATAAGTAAAAAAGCTTACATTCTTTTAAATTCTGATAATCCCAGCTACATATACAAGCAGCAATTTCTGTAATGATGTTGTTGGAAGCTATAAAACTTATGTTATTTTCACATCGTAAAAGACACGTCTTCTCTGATGTTTAAACAATTTTTACAATTTTATTGACTTTTAACTCTTAGGTTCATGATTCTTTAAAATAAACTTCCATATGCGTTAATTTATAGTTTTCAACACAGGTTCCATGGGCAACGGGTCATCAAAAATACTTTTTGATGTTCTACGCTATGTTATAGCGGAAAATATATAATATTATTTGTGATAATCAACATGTTGGCACCCTTGAACTTCATAGAAACCAGTCCGTCCACGTTGCGGGGACGACCACATTTTCTTTTCTGTTTCTTCCTTGCATGACCAGACAGTATTCATGTTCATGGCTGGCTTATTAAAAAGAGAAGTAAAAAAAGGCACAAATGTAAACGCTTCAGCAAACAGTTATGTCCGGGTCTAAAAAGAACATCTCAACTAAGCCATACATGTAAAATCTCCTCCTCTGTTCCGTGAGCTTTCTTTGAATCAAAGAACATGGCTTTTCCTGTACCAATTATGTGTCCTCAACTGTACCTGCCCAAAGTTGACCTGAGACTTAACAACTTTGTTCTCACACGCTAACATACACGCATTTGTCTGTTAGTTAAATATTTTCTGTGCTTTTGTCAGGTACATGCATGTCAGAGTATGATATACGTGGGTTACAATGATCCCAGGTTCTGTACCTTTCAAGCCTAGCCACTTTGTCAAGGTTCAAACTGTCCTTGGCTTCTTGTCGTATCTTACTCAATTGACTCAGAAGCATTAATCCTATACCGCTGTGCAAGTACGTACAGCAAGTTTTTTCCCAACGAATGTAGCTCCACAAACATATATAACACGCGTCCCCATGTGCTCCACGTTTATGGCGTTGTTTTGACGGGTACTTTCGCCGGGTACGTTCTGACAGGACTTACTTTGACACGAAAGTTTTACTCCATATGCATTTAACTTCCATATTATTCAGGGGTTTTGTTGTTGTTGTTTTACATTTAGCATTGTCATATCATATTCTTTTAACTTTCGCTTTGGGCGCGTTGATTCTTCATGCTTGAGGCTATATACAGTCTGCATTCCTTATCGTTGTTACAAAACTACCTAGCATGTCTTTGTTGTTCTCATCTGTGTAACACTTGTCGCAACAGAATCATTAACCAGGGAATCAAACCATGCCTTTGCTTTCCTCAAGTAGGAGCTTCGCAAATAATATCAACTCAACGTGAGTATTGGGGTCATGTTGACCCTTGTAAAACAAAGCTATGTCCTGGCACGCCCTTCCCCTCCACTCCTTGGCTCTTTGGGAATCTTTACCTACAAGGTACACACCCGGCGGTATCTTATGGGCTATTTTTGTGCCCTTTGCTCTTAGACCAGTCATAATTGCTTGTGCGTCAAACATCTTCCACCCCCCCCCCTTTTTTTTTTTTTACCGAGAATCGAAAATGGCACAGACCTTTTATAAAAGATGAAAAGACGTTGATTCGGTCTCAATCTAAAGAGGACTAGGGTGTATCTGAGTCGAAAGTTTAAATATATATTTTTATCGTACCCTACAATTAAGGGTGTTGACCCGTAAGAGACCATAGATGATTCGTTAATTATGTAAGCGTCTAATGTCATGAACATTTTGAATTGATACACGGGTACTTCTGTTTTGATCTCAGGCGTTGTCCGGACTGGTTCCAATTGAACATTGCAGTACATTGTAGTCCTCTGCGGTCAGTCATACGGGTGGGCCCGCTGGTCCTGTCAGATAGGCATGCATTTTATGTAATGTGTCGGCATACGTAAAACCTCAAACGTTTGAGGTTACTTATAAATCATCAGGCCGTATCGGCCCCCAATTTTTGTAGCCCATACAAGTATATCCTGCGGGTTTATAACATAGCTTGTCATCTAAAAGCCCCCCAAAACCGTCTTTTGAGTTCACGTCAGACACACCCGCAAGAAATGCTTCTTACTAAGTACCTCTGAGTATAACTTCAGGTTATTTCTATTCACGTCTGGTCTGTCTTTAAAGGCTTTTTATCCAGATATCTAACGATGTGTCAAGCTTCTCATCCTTTTTGCTCGTCTCCCCGCCTCCCTCCTTCTTTTTTTGGGGTGGGTGGGTGGGTGGGGGGCGACTAGATAAGGCAAGGTTTACGTTGAAGCGTAACACCTCAGCGTATATCCCAGTTTACAATTTCTTCTTTGTTCCGAATTTACTTCTTTAACAATAATGTAAAAATACTACGTACAGCAACATTGCGCCCTGCAATACATTCATATACAAATCAAGGGAGGTGGATTGCACGTCCCTGACAAAACTCAGGAAGACGCTTGGTTGTATTCTTGAGTTGTCTTTTTCTACTTCTCTTCCTGATCAAAGGTCACGTCTTACATTAACTTAGACATACACCATCTGTTTATTTTTACGTTTGACACCAGATTGAAAATCGTAATGGTGTTTGTGGATATATATAGGGCTTCTAAATTCAAAGATAAATACCGAGGCCTTCAGTTGTGATTTGCACAGTAACTATGCAAACAATGCACCTAACCGTTTGCTTTAGGTCTTATGTAAGCTTGGCCTTAGGAGTATGGGACATTTCCAGGCTTTGGTATGTCAAGTATACAACAGATATCATAATCCTAGATAAATTGTCTCTCGAAAGAAAATATGGCCGAAAGTGCCATGACTTTTAATGAAACTTTCAATTGTGGAATGTCGGGTGACTTACATTAAAGTGTCTTGTATAATTACTGGGTCATCTGGCCTGCAGCAATAATGCACTGAGCTTTAGAAAGCGGCTAAATGACAAGCCAGACATCATATTAAGGATGAGTCTGATAATGATGTAAACACAATCAGAATATATTGTTCTAACAATTGAGGCCAACCACTTGTAATTAATGAGCGCAGACCCGGGGCGCAGACAAAGTAGTCTTGAAAGCATGATGTAATAACGTTTTGATTCAAAATATAACACACGTTTGGTTCCAGCAAGTCAATCAAGGCATATTTCAAACTTTCTTCCTGAATTTCTTTAACAGGGAAATGGAGCGTCATAGGACTGATGCTTATTTGTCACTTACCTGCACAAAAGAGAATCCAAAACAATACTACTACTCCGACGGAACTACATAAATATCCAAAAAGGATCAATAAGACGACCCCAAGTGCAGGGAACAGAGGAGGCAGTCGTTAGTTGTAAATCCAATGTGTCCAATCTTGGTTTGTCGCAATGTCCGCCGATGTTACGCACGGGTTCTGGCTCCTCGGGAGGACTTGCTTCGGGACTTACATATGCATGTGTCCGCACCGCTGCCTCCACTCCAAATGTCAAGAAAGTCGCACAAAGGCCGATGGTAGACCGGGCTATGAATGATACAGTTGGCTGCTCTCAGCACACAAGCCAAACCTAGTCCTTTCACCAAAACCAGAACTGGGTCCTATGCTTTAGTTGCCCAAGAGGATTGTCAGACACGTGTGGTTCCATAGAAGCAAGTAGTCATGTGTCAATAAAGAATGCATATATAGTTTTTATATTATTCCCAGGTATATATTATATAAATAACAGTCAATGCGGCAAAATGTTCTGGTCTTGCACTGATTTTCAGCTCAGCTCATGGTTGTAAAGCAAAACGTGGAAAAGAACCTTTTGGATGATATTTCCTATGAGGATAAATTCTGGTATTGGAACTGCATACCTTTTTATGTCTTACCGACATGAACCATATAATGACGTGAGTACTACGTGACTTGAACGAGACAGGCTGTTTGCTGGCAGCGAGGGAATGCGACCCGATAGGATTTAGAATGTCTTTCCCATCACCGGCCTCCTCTGAAACAAACTACATTTCACACTTGGCTTTGTCGAACGCCTTTTGTCATTCAAAAAATATCTTTTGCGAGAATGATTTTCAATTGAGTAGACGTGTTATTGATAAAATCTTGATCCATTTTGGGTTTTTGTAAAATATACTGGATTCTTTGTGAAAGAAAACTGGGCTAGTTGTTGACAAAGCTGTGGTTCGTGTGGCGACGAACTTTCAACTGGTGTTGTTGATTTTGTGTTAGAATGTTTAAGATTGGCCAGTAAATCAGCTGTGTTGATGCAATGCTCTCATCCTCTGACGTTTTCCTGCAAAACTTTAACCATCTACTGTGTTATTCATAAGTCCCCCCCCTTTTTTTTTTTAACAAAGCTTTAAGTTATTTCCTCCAGGCGGGTTTTCGTGCGATGCAATAGTTTTAGATGCTACTTATTATGAATTCATCCAATCTTCATAATACTAAGCACAAAATGACATGGTACACCGCACTTTCCTTTGTCATTCCAGAAAAACATAGACTATTATATATCATATTAAATCATATTGTATTATATCATATATGGATATTAGACTTATTATGAATTCATCCAATCTTCATAATACTAACCACAAAATTTAAAGTCAATCGTTGTATTTTGTCATAATGAATATGTGGTATGGTATAGTATGGTATGGTATGGTATGCTATGCTATGCTATGCTATGTTATGCTGTGCTATGCTATGACATGGTACACCGCACTTTACTATATCATTCCAGAAAAACATAGACTATTATATATCAGGTTAATTCATATTGTATTATATCATATATGGGTATTAGACATGTGTCATTATCACATGTCATGTCCTATCATATCTTATTATATTATATATAAACATAAGACACGTTTCATGATCACATTATACCAAGGAAGTGGACAGAGATGCGTATAGCATTTCTCTGTTTCTAATAACTTTGCCACCATGAATTGGTTCCATGGAGGGAAGGTGTTCGGGGATTTTCCTCCCATGTACTCTTAATCCGCATACAGAAGATACACATAATAATGTTTGATATATTTTAAATGAAATTAAGTAACATACAAATCAGGGACCTCTATCGTCGCCAAATCAGTATTATTGAGCCTTTATACTTGTTTCAATTTTTGAGGACAGATGCACATGTACTTCCAATGGGGGAAAAACCGTCACATCACAATATGTCCCAAAGATCTAAGTATCAGCATACATGGTAAGAACAAAGCTTCGTCACATAGCCACGTCTTGTTGACTTCAAAGCGTTTTCATTTTTTTTTTTCGTTTTTTTTTTTTTTAAAGTAATTCTAAATAGATATCTTACAACCGATTGAGGTGCGCTTCGATAAATCGATTCATCGGCTCCGTCTACATTATATATGGACGGTAATATCACTAAACCAAACGATTTCAAATGCAGGGCTCAATGATATTTGCCAGAGATACATAAAATAATAGGATTTGTGGATAAATATATCAACAAACATCATAATACCATTCGATAATAAATATCTGTACATTTTAATTCTAAACTTCAAACTGTATTGTTTCTAATCACAATTTAAAAGCCAACCGCATACAAGTTATGAAAACATCATTATCCAAATAAATTTAGGCTTCATATCAAATTTGCACTCAATTTAACAACTGGTCAACAAATGAAGCAACATATTTCTCACAGGAGTTTTTTGCATATGACGATACATGATACATCGGGACACTTTTTTCCGAAGGAATTTGTCGCGTCCAGACAGACTTTTACTCGATGCTGAGTCTTTTTGCTGTTGCGGTCACGTATTACTCTGTACACCTATATCTTGTAGTCATATGGGATCACTGTGCAAGCCTAAAAAAACAAACAAACAAACAAACAAACAAACAAAAAATAAATAAAGTCACTAACATTTTGCTGTTCCTTTTACGTACTTTATCATTTTATCTAAATTATAACCTTTATGTACTGATAATTCTTCGAAGTCCTGAAACTTAAAGGACAAGGCTCCCCAATGATTAGCCAACGAATCTAAATCTCACTTGATCTTCACCTATTAAATGTGAAGGTTTTGGCGAGAAGTGTGTCATATTACCTGTAATCGTGAACCAAAGGTGTTGAGGACGGTCCGTTGCAGATGCAGCTATAACATTCAGGGATATGATGTCACCTGGCTGACTCTAGTAGGCCGTTTATTCCAAAAATAGAAGAGGGTCACCACTTATATCCACAGGCTCATGTTTACAACCAAGTTGCTGCTCTGTACAGAAGCCTAACGGGACCGAAAAAAAAATAATAATTATAAAATAAAAAAAAAATAGAAAAATGAAAAAATGAACGCCAAAAAATTTCGCCTCCACATTAAAAAAAATCCAAACTCACACACAAATCTACGGATGCGTATTAGCGCCAAGGAGAACAAGTCTCCTTTAAAAAGGAAATCAGTCCCAAGGTGAAGATAAATTACGTGCATGAAGAAATACAACCATATGGTAAATTCAAATGACAGTCACCTGACATTATTATGGGACTTCATTTTTCAACAATGAAATCCTTAAACGCAAAAGGAAATGCTCTATGAACAGAACAGATTTCTGGCATTCCGCCAGATATTTTCCTCCTTAATACGCTTCCGTACAAATGAAAAAAATGATTTCAATAAAAAATCACGAATTTCAAGTTTAAAATATCAAAATTTGGGCTATCTTATGAAAACCATGATGGTGATGATGATAATGATGATGGTGATCATCATCATCATCATCATCATCATCATCATCATCATCATCATCATCATCATCATCATCATCATCATCATCATCATCATCATCATCATCATCATCATCATCATCATCAGTGTTGTTTTTTGTGTGTGTTCCTATGAGGCTTTCGCAGTAATTAGCTTTTAGATTTCATGTGAATGTTTGTGATGGTAGTTAATCTCTTAGTTTTCAATTTGAACCTGAGTTTGGGACCCAAATTTTTCTTTCTTTCCTTAAAAAAATACTTGCTGACTTAGTCTTCAAGACTTTTCTCCCAGTTTTCCTGTGTTTGAACATACAGTAAAACCTGTCCTTGTGGACACCTCCATAATCTGGACACCTCTGTAATGTGGACAGATTTCCTCGGTTCCGAAAATTTTAAAGTCATTTTCATCTAAGGGTCACCTTACTATTGAGGACACCTGTCTAATGTGTATCAAGGCCACTTTTCAAAGTCCCAAATGCAAAAAATAGCCTGCCTAATGTGACCACAAGATATAGCAAAAATACCAGTCACCACAAATTCTCTTGTTTTCAGCTCTCAACAGCCACTTGAACAGGTGTTTACAATGATAATGCCTGAACAAACGCAGGCAACTGAAATCTTAGTCACAGGCAACTGACCTCAGTATGTTTAAACTTGACTGAAGTAATCCATAGTCAGTGAACCAATCAGGTTGTGGAGAATGTGTAAACAAACATTTGGGTCTTAATCCACGATCAAAAGGGATTAATTCTTCATGCGCATGTATATGTGCATTTTACCTCGAGGTCACACAAGTTCAGTCACTGCCTAATGTGGAAACTTCTGCTCAGTCCCAATGGTGTCCGCAATTGACAGGTTTTACTGTGTATAATTCCATCCTGAACTATCAAAAAGTACGACATCATCGACGTCATGATGTTTGCTGTGCATCTGATCATGTACATGGAAGCAGGAAGTATGGATGCTTGTTTAAATACAATTAACAGACTTTGTCATCAGTGGTAACTGTTAGCAATGATTTAGATGAAACCAAGATGCTTTATTTCATGAACGCAGAAAATAAACCTTTCAGAGCCAATCGAGCATGAGAATAATCCAGGCGCTTTTTGCTTTTAAAATCAGTTCGAGGGAAAGGCAGAAAATGAACCTATCAGAGCCAACCGAGCATGAGAATAATCCCGGTGCTTTTTGCTTTTAAAATCAGTTAAAGTATATATAGTGCAATATATATATGTATATATGTATATATGTATATATATATATATATATATATATATATATATATATATATATATATATATATATATATATATATCTATATATATATGAGTGTGACCTACTAGATACTTCTGATCACAAGCGATCGCCAAGAGACAACATCTTACTGGCCCAAACTCCAGTTTGTGACACCATTCACTCATTACTAGAAGGTCATTTTTATGAGCAATTAATGGTATTACGATGGCCGATAATCGGGTGGTAATCAGGCTGACCAATAAAAGTGCAACTGCTGTATTTCATTTTATTTTATATTGGATGGGGTCATATAGGACGTTGACATTCTACAAATACTGCAGTATAGTGTGAGTTAGCAATTTGCTCCCAGACATTAGCTATGGACCTCAATTTTGCAGAAGTCGTGTATATGTATATATATATATATATATATATATATATATATATATATATATATATATATATATATATATATATATATATATATATATATATATATATATCAGTTGTCAGGAAAAACTTTTTTTTTTGTATTGGTGGGTCACAACCAGTAAAAAGTAGGTGAACAACATTTATCAAATGTCCGGTCCTTGAAGATGGTGTGAACGCATTTATAGATGTGAGGACGTCTTTGAGGGCTATACGGCTCTTCAGATTTTGCCCTCGCTAAGTTTGATGAAAATGACCAATGCATTATTGCATTTTTTTTTCAAATGGTCATATGACGGCGTTCAATACTTAGAAGGAGGGAGGTAGATCAGGGTTTATACGTTATGATATATTAGGCACGGGGAATTAGAAATATAGCGTGGGTGTACAACTGTTATGACACAATGGCACTTAAAGGTTTAAGCGGTTTTTGAGATGCGATGTTTAAAAAATCACATTTTCGAAGAACCCTTGTGGTTTACCAAGGTAGCCATATAATCTTGGTTTTCAACTTAAATCGAAAAAGTACGCCAAATGTGTGCCACGAATCAAAGTTTCCGCAGCTGATCCACATATCCTGATTGTTCGTTTTTGTTTCTTGTTTTTTTTTTTTTGTTGTTTTACATTTAGAAATTACAATTTTAGCAACATGCCATCTTTTGCATTAACTTGGTCAAGGTTAACAAAAATTGGTGGCAAGTTTGTAGTTGCCATATCCATTCAGGAGATCAAATTTCAGTCTGAAGGTCCAAGTTATATATATATATATATATATATATATATATATATATATATATATATATATATATATATATATATATATATATATATATATATATATATATATATATATATATATATATATATAAATTATATATACATACACACATTTAGAAGGTCCAAGATATATATACATATAAATTATATACATACACACATTCAGAAGGTCCAAGTTATTATATATATATATATATATATATATATATATATATATATATATATATATATATATATATATATATATATATATATATATATATATATATATATATATATATATGTATACATTTAGTACAAAAGACACATAGGGTGGCTCTGGACGAAACGTAAAAACGAAGAGATTGCGATTGGATTTGTAGTACGGAAGTCCCATCAACAAGCTTCGAAGATATTAAGTGAGTGCAACCCAAATCGTACATATCTTAGATTCGTCTCTCTGTCGGTTGAGTCATTATACTTCAGAAGAAGAGTGATATTGGAGTTGGAAGAGGGGAGGGAGTCATTCCCAGTTCATTTTTTTATTGGAGTTTTGGAATGGGGTTTTTTGCACATGATCCCTAACATGTCTGTGTGCCGTTATCGAAAATTCGTCATTTCAAATATCCGACCAAAAAAAAAAAAAAAAAAAAAAAAAAAAATACCAGAAGTGCCATATACGGGACAAATGTAATGCAGATCGAGTCAAGGTGCTTTCACTCCGTACTTGAAGAGAATCGAGCTTGCGGTTTGGGAGAAAAAGTGAAAAAGGCAAGAGCGCACAAAAATTCCTAAAAAAAAAAAAAAAAAAAAAAAAAAAAAAAAAAAGCAATTCCACCTGTTGAACAAATCAATATCTTCGAGGTTTCAAGAAGTGTCCCACAGGAATTTTGAAGTAATTGGCCGCACAGTTTCTTCGGAGAAAATAAATTTTGCCCCCCCCCCTAAAAAAAAGATAGAAATTAAAAAATCACACAAAATCTAAAAAAAAAATCACTAAAAGGTAACGATTTAAAACTCACCCAAGATACTTCCCTGCCACATTTAAAGTGAATCTGGCAAACTGTTTTGGAAAAGTAGAGACTGTGAATTACCATTGCAATGCGCTTCGAATTGCGTGGTAATCAATAAGTATATGTGCGTTAACCAATAATAGCCCGACTTAGAAAAACAAAAACAAAACAAAAAATAACAAAAAAACAAAAACAAACAAAAACAAAAACAAAAACAAAAACAAAAACAAAAAACAAAAACCAAAACAAACAAAAAACAGGTCTAGGGGATAAGCAGAAGTATAGCTATGCAATTCCAAAGCAATTGGCCAAGTGGTTCCCGAGATCTTTAAAAGATTTGACCACAATATGCACCAAAAAATCATGTAAAATTCCTAAGATCAATTGATTGTGATCATTTGAAGAAAGGCAGCTCAGACTCACTTGAGGTACACCCCGCCAAGTTTGAAGAGGATCCGGCCGGCTGTTTTGGGCACGTCGAAAATGTGACATTATTGGCACCCAACGGCCGAAGGACCATGAGATAAGCTCAGCTGACTTTTCAGTCAGTTGAACTGAACATTTCAGTGCCAATCATTGAACCATATAAGGTCTAGGAGTATTTAGAACTGTTCCCGTGCAATTTCACAGCGATTTCAGAGAACAGGCTCTTCTAAGATTAATAAAATCCCCAACAATCAAGGAAGCAAGAGGTAAAGAGCTAGACGGCAGTGATCCACTCAAAGTACACCCCAAACTGATCGTATGTTAAAAGTGGTTCATGAAAAAGGCAGTACATAAACGGTCTTGAAGCCAGCATGTAATTGTCTGTCACATTTCTAAGCAAAACACAAAGCCAACCCAAAGCTATCTCGCTCAAGGACGAAGATCCCGGTATTGTCCCATTACCATTTGGAAACCCTATGCAAATTTCTCTCCACGTTTATTTACTCTTTAGTTTATTTAGTTTGGTGATGTCATGTTCCTGCTGTCTGCGGACATGAGAGCCAGGGAGTGGTTTTCATTTATGCTTTTTTCATTCATGATGTTAACAGCAGCCATTAGAAAAGCATCAACAAGGCATTGTCAAACTGTTTTGTTTGCAAGGGTCTGGATATGTTTCAATCACCGATTTCTGGTCACTGCCAACCCCTTCTATGATCTGACCACTAAACAGTGTTTTCATGCAGACGAATGCACTTGCATGTCACGTTACGCAACATTAGCCCGAAACGGATGACATATCGGCGAGGGAGGTGTTGGGTGTATTACGGCGATTTTTATGAGTTGTGTCCATTTGCGACATGAAGATTGCCAAAAGTCCACAAGAATGGAACTTCAATTCGTCAAAATGTGACGACACATTCTGCAATTCTGCATATGAGGAAAGAATATTACAACTTTGCCCGAGATTCAAACTGTTCACGGGGCACCACTGGCTTTGCCCCCCCCCCCCCCCCCCCCCCTTTGTGTCATACCGGTGGATCAAAGACCGTTGATGGCAGGCAGGTCCCAAATAGGCTGCTGCAGAATCCACAATCAGCTGGGAAATGGCTAGCCGCCAAGAGAGACGATCGAACCATTTACGCTGTGGCAATCACGATGGTGCGTGTCGGTACATCTCAGCATAACCGACAGGTGCAATTCTCTCATTTGTCAAGGAAGATCCCCCCACTCCCCGCAAAGCCTATCACGTGACAAGATATGGCGTCCGCTGCAAAACGTACAGCATCAGACTTGCACTGCATACATGTAGAGCTAGCCTCTTGTGGTCGATTGTGACATTTACAATATACGTACTCACTCACTTTGCATAAAAGATTTTACGGAAAAAATCGCTTGCGTCCGGATAAGTGCCCAAAACTTATTAATACAAAATGGACGACATAAAATACTCTTCAAAATTCCGACTAAAAAAAAAAAAATTTCCTTCGCCAAGTACTTTATTTTTTATGAAACGTGCAGTATTTGAATTGTTACAGCACTTTTGTGATAAACCTTACCTTTGCAATGAAACAATATACACTTTATTCACTTTTTTATCGTGCGGAATTACCTCTCATTTGATGGCTCCTCTCGTCAAGCATCGCTGCTTTCCGTCACAGTTTGAGTTTAGGTCTGTGACGTCACGGAAGAGCGCTTTCACACCAACTCTGATTGTAAAAATTAAGTTCCAGCGGTTGTCCAGTCTGAACTCGTCCACCATGGTGAACC
Organism: Hermodice carunculata; assembly: GCA_964020975.1. Taxonomy (NCBI): domain Eukaryota; kingdom Metazoa; phylum Annelida; class Polychaeta; order Eunicida; family Amphinomidae; genus Hermodice; species Hermodice carunculata. Next base: position 22,732,789 of record OZ026613.1, read on the forward strand.
GATGTTGAAAGGAACCACGGGCTACGACAAAGCCGGCCCATGCCAGTACAACAGGGACTGAGTCTGGCCAGCATGACCATGGCGCAGCTTCCACGGAAGATGACCAAAGCTGGCATTGCAAAGTTCCGGTGTTGTAGGCGTCTTTCTATTCTGTGATAATACCCCTCCCCCATCTTCCCGCGCCTGATATTATTATGCTGAACGTTTAGACTGTTTCCTTTATCTATCAAAAAACACCCCCCCCCCAAAAAAAAACAACAAAAACAAAAACAAAACCAAAAAGAAAACATGGAAACAAAACAAAACAAAACAAAACAAAAAATTTAAAAATCCCTAACCCCCCCCCCAACGAATCCAAAACTAGAGAAGAAGGTTTAAAGCAAATCTGCCTGTGTGGCTTCAAAGTTGTAAATATTATTACATTGAAAAAAACAACTGGATCTTGGACCATGGCCTGTTTCACGCTTCAGAACAACTACTTGGCTTAACATTATATGAGGCGTACATGACCTAGCTTAACAAAACTTGAGAAGTGCCATACATTTACTTTTTTCAGTACAATTTCGAGAAATACAATTATTTATCTCATGCACTTTACCCTTGGCATAATTAACTGTTTGTAGAGTTAGTCAGGTTAGTAAGTTGTCATCATGATAAATTAACCATTTAACATGATGTGTTACATATGCATTTCTCCACACATGACAGTCAATTCACCTTTTTTAAATGTTGTTTACCATCCGTTGTTCTCCCTCCCCCCCCAAAATAAGTCAAATGTAATGCAACCCAATCATGCCATACAATCTTGACAACTTCGCATTCCAATAAGTTTATGGCTAGATGAAAATGCAAAGTCCAAATGACCTTGACATTTGAAGGAAGAAAACAAATGGGGAGAAGGACAATTCTATTTTAACTCCTTTTGAAGCAGATTTCACAGGGCAGACGGAACATCACAAAGCATGGTGCAATGCTCTTTGTAGCTAAAAAAAATCCGAGAAAAAAATGAATAGCCCCCTTCCCCCCGCCCCCCAAAATAAATAAATATATATAAGAGTGAGACACAGCACCGGATTTACAAGTTGGAGACACCACAAAGCGTCATAAGACGGCAGCCAGTGAGGATATCACAATTTAACAAGTGATGCATTATTATGAAGATGAGATAATCAAGATAGATTATAAAAGTTGCAGAGCAAGCGATCTATTGAAACAGGGGAGGTAACAATTAGCCATACAGTGCATGTTAATCTCAATACACAACTAGATACACAAACATTTATCGGGGCCACAGTTGTGTATTCCCATTGGTTTATATGTTAAAGTAACCCACAATAAAATGGTCACCATTGAAGCTTTGGTTATATAATTTTTAATGGATATTTCAGCTATATAAACAGATTTGGAATGGAAAATTTGATGTTTCTGTTTTCAATAGTTTTTAAGGTCTCAATTTGTAAATTACAATGGAAAGTAATGGGAATACACAACCCTAATTCTGAAATGACCCCCTGCCCTCTACAGCAAGGACTTGGAATCTTCTACATTTGTCCTGTCCTATAATGTGATGGCACTAGACTGACATTAGTGACATGTCACAATATGATCATAAAGGGTCAACTACTACTACTACTACTACTACTACTACTACTACTACTACAACTAGTAGTAGTAGTAGTAGTAGTAGTAGTTCTGCTGTTTTCGAACTACAGTCTGAGGCACCATGTAAAACTGTTTCCAGGCAAAATGGGGCAACATTTCTTACAATCCTATGGCGATGATCCCACGGAACAACATAATAGGGGTACATAAAACCAGTGGCGTTGCCATGGATTTGACGATGGTCCGACTATTTCAGATAAACATACGTTGCGAAGCTCCTCTTGGAGGGTCCGGCGGTATGCCCCCCTCTCCCCCCCCCCCCCCCCCGGGAAAATTTTGAAATTGAGCATGCAAAACTTGAGCTCTAAAATGACCCAATGAGGGGATTCTTTGGTTAAAATTTCCTGCAAATAAAAGTATTTTTTTCACTGGAATAGGACTAGGTAACGATCTATCTGTGCAAGTCATTGAAATAACTTTTAGGTCTCCTTTTAATCTTTGCATTTTAAGATCATAGATTCAAAGCATGGCATTAAGTAGTGTCACTCTTTTTTTTTTTTTACTCTGAAGCTGTTCATACCAGAGTTGGAAACAATTTGTCCATTCCTTATTTTCTCTAATGAACAAGACGTATAAAATTTCATCATGTTTTGGAAGGAACCAAGAGACAATGGGCAGCTGTAAACGCGTGACGGATATGGAAGCTGAGAAAAAAAAACTTAGGTAAGAATATAGGAGACCTATATATATATATTATGCATAATGCAATAATGTTTTTCTAGTTTCCGATGACACTCCTGAAAATAATGTACGAACCTTAAAACGCACTCTCGATTCCGGAATTCTGGTTAATCCTCCGAATTTTTGCTGACGCTTCGTTGTGCTAACATATTTTGACAAATCTTTCTTTCCTTCAACTGTTCGGTTTTGGAATCAACTACCTCTTGAAATACGGAATTCTGACTCTATTCAAAAGTTTAAATCAAGTATAACTCAACCGGTGGTCCGACCTATAAAGTTTGATGAATTGTATAACTTTGGTGATAGATTCCTAGCTGTTCAGCATACACGCCTCCGTTTGGATGCCAGTCAGCTAAATTCACATCTCTTCAAAATTGGTGTTAAGAGCACTACGAAATGTTCATGTGGCTCATCTAACGAAGATACGTGGCATCATTTTTTTCATTGCTCTAAATACACAACCTACATACTGCTATATCACAGTATGCTCCCTTTACATTACAAACAGTTCTTTATGGGTCCCCTAACTGTTCTTTGATTGAAAATATCGAAATATTTTCATCCGTCCATAACTTCATCTCCGCCACTCAACGTTTCAACCCCTCTGGTGTTGGCTAATAAATTTTTCTATTTTTGTTTTGTTTTTGCTATATGGTACAATCAATTTATCCCCGGTCCAAACTGCTGATATAATGACATCCTAACATTACCAGTACAATACAACCTTATGCCCCAGTGTATGTCTCGTCCGTGCTTGTCCTCTTCTCTCTGTTCCTGTGCGTCTTGTACGTCCTGTATTGTCCTGTGATCGTCTTCTTCTGCGAGAGGGATTTATATAGGGCCACGCCCTCTTTCCCAATTGCATATAATTTTCATATGTATTATATTGTGTACTTTGTCAAAATGAAATACATTTAAATCAACTGTTTGGTCTTCTCACCTATGTGATCTCGCATAGGCCTCTTTAAACTCTGACCGCAGAAAAATGAGGCTGAATAACATATACTAAACTTAACAAAGCTTCTCACTAGGCTGTATGAGCTGTCATGTATGTCTCTTTATACTCTGATGAAACTGCAAATAATTTTCAGTTACAAATGTTTTTAGGCTGTATGAAAATCTAGGTTCTTTTTTATATTGGTGGCGCCACTTACAATAGTATGTAATATAGGGATCAAAATGTGAAAATCATGTGAACAATCTAGCATCTTAAATTTTTGGTGGATCTTAACCAAACTTGGTCGGATTGTGAAGGAGGTCAAAGTCTAAGTTACTAGTGATACTAGTGGCGCCATCTATAATTTGACGGAAAGCCAAAATGTATTTTAAGATATAAAATTCCATCTTAGGAAAAATAATTGGATTAGACTTGCCAAATTTATAGCATATATAGACCATGTCCAGTGCTAGAACGGTATCTAATATGAGTGACCTTGACCTATTTTTGTGAGGTCACCATGCCTGTAAATTTGAAAGAGGTGTTTTTGTAATGGCAGGTTGTAGCTTGGACATCAATGGAATTGAGCCTCCATATCAAAATTGCACTTGGTTACATTATACAGAAAGCTGTACTTGGTGACCTACATTTTGAGTCACCGTGACCCAATTATTATGGAGTTAAGCGCTTGTCCAAATTTATTGTTTTTCTTGAATAACTTGAAAAGTTATTATCCGATTTGAACAAGCGGGCCATGTATGGAAAGCTGCATGTGTGGCGCATATTTTAAATGCAACAATTTTGTAATCCAAGTTGAAGGTCATGGTCAAATGGCCAGCTGGAATATGGGGGCTATCTCATGAATGTTCTGAACCCCACAATTTATTAGTCAGGCCCATATAATGTTAAGAAGTTATATAGTGTATGGAAATCTTCATCGACGAGCAATGTTGGTGGTGCCACCTATAGTATTATGTAATGTATAGGTCACATGTAAAAATCTTGTGACCGCGATACCGTCTATAGTTTTCCAGACAGCCGAATATAACTTTCAGGACTTATACGGTGTTTGAAAATCTAGATCCCTTTCGATATTGGTGGCGCCACGTGCAATATTATGCAATATACCGGTCAAAATGGGAAAATCTTGTGAACACTCTTGCATCGTTCATTTTAAGCGGGTCTTCACGGAATTTGGTGACATTGTGTGGGAGGTCAAAATCTGAGCTGCTAATGATACTAGTGGCGACATCTATAATCTGGCGAAAATTATGAGCCAAAATGTGTTTTAAGATATAAAATTACAAATTTCGAAGAGTAATGGGATTAGACTTGCCAAATTTATAGGATAGATGGATCATCGCCAATGCTAGAATGTTATGGATTATCAGTGACGTTAACCTGTTTTTGTGAGTTCACTATGCCTATAAAGTTGAAAGAGGTGATTTTGTAATGACAGGGTGCAGCTTCGACATCAATGGCAATGTCAAGACACACCAGGCCCATGGGCCTTTTATGTTACATAATGTGAGCGATCTTTATCTTCTGTCCCAAGGTTATTGGGAACATAAAATGAAGGACTCACTGATTGTTGTCTTGGTACATGCAATGATATCGTTCACAAGAATTGCACAAATAAGCTATGATTACATGTGGAGCGAAGTGCCATCTTGAGACACTAAAATCACATAAGCTTTATATGTTCAGAAGCCACTTGAGGACTCGCAACTTGGAAATGAAGATATAGGTGCAATATAGCCAGGCTGCCAGCAAAGCATTGGCGAATGGACCTGTTGTTTGTGTATGTATACACTTATTTTGACTCTCACTAGACAAATAAAACCGAATATATATTTCACTTATAATGGCTTCTCACTGCGCGGACTCTCATATATATGTCTTTGAACTCTGACGAGATCAGAGACAAATGAAGCTGAGTAATCTAATAAATGTGGCTTCTCACCTGTATGAACTCAATATACGTCAATATTTAGACTCTGACTAGACAAAAGAAACTGAATATATATTTCACTTTATTGGCCTCTCATTGCATGAACTCCCTCCCCCCTCTCTCTCGCTTATTATATGTGTCTTTACACTGACTGTAGACAAACGAAGCTGAACATATATCAAAATTATATGGCTTCTCACCTGTGTGAGTTCAACATATTTCTCTTTACACTGTCACTGCAGACATATAAATCCAAACACATGTTATGATATATGGCTTCTCTACAGTCTCAAAGTACTTTGACAGTAGATAGATGAAACTGAAGAGACAGCACACTTATAACAATAAAGTTCGTCGAACCTACGTTATACATAAGAGGTTACAAAGGAAATTGTCTAGAATTGCACCATATTAAAAGGGTCTTTCTTACTTTGCAGGGCCATACTAGTACATGTATAGTTAAATGATCTGTCTAGCGTTTTATTCCATGTTATCGGAAGTCAATAGTGCAAAAATAAAACCGCCAAACATGTGTGCCAATATGTTACGCATTAGCTCGTACAGGGGGACTCTAGAGCTAGGTTTCCATGTGCGCGTATTGCGCATTGCGTACAACGTATTGCGTAGTTGGGGTGCGTATTGCGTACTGCGTATACCATTTTCCATGTATCCGTAAACCAGGCGTATACTGTACGTATACAATGTTTACTTTGGTAGGATTTGGCGCCATTTTGTGTATGTTATGCGCGTCTACCCTGCGTGATGCGTACACATCGCTGCACAGAGCGATTGAAACGCATAGACAACACGCAGTACGCACTACGCATACATGGAAATAGGGCAGTAAATTTTAAGTCAATCAAATATGCAATACGCGCACATGGAAACCCATCTTACGAGTTTCCGGATATAATCAATGCGTGGCTGTCTGGATTCGACAAATTTATTTGCTACCTCAGCAAGATTAATTATCAACAATTTCTTTGTAGACACTCAGACTCATGAAGCGATTGAATTTCTCTTGCCTTTTAGTATTTCTCAAGAATGTCTTGACTCTACGAAGACAAGAGAAAGCTCGCTCACTTGTTGCATTTGTGGCGGGCATCACCATTAATAGCCGATATAAGGTAAGGACGTCTGAAACAAGGACTTTCTCAGCGTAGGGTATATTCAAGTACTTGCGAAAGGGAGTACTCATGTTATTTTTTCAAATATTTGTTGAAACAAAATCATTTGATGTTTCAATCGGCCAATCACAAAGTCTGTTTAGTAACTTATGGATTCCACACCTTCGCCGTTAAACTCTAGAAATCTACGTCATTATCGTAGGATCAATTCTTGGCACAATTGACCAGGGGAGACTGTTCACGGCTGTTCATCTGAACCCTGGTTGGAAAAAACGACCTCGGGCATGGCCTAGAATCAGATCCAACGATTGGAAATACATAGATTTGAAGTGATCTTGAGCGGTATCGGGAAAGTATTCCTGCCCTTGTCCGTCCTCATATCACAGGTTCCTTTTTCTTCTCTTTAATTTGGGCTCCTCAACATCCAGCTTTAATCTGGAAGCTCCTGCTTTTTCCCAGAAGACAGTCCCACCCGTATCCGTCCAAATTCCAATAAAGTGGTTGTTTTGATGCTGATCAATATCCGTTGATAATTTTCAGTAAACAATGCAATGTTAAAAGTGTATCTATATCAACTTTTTATTATGTGGTGACCGCAGCCTACAGAAACTTAACGATTTAAACATTTATTTAATTTAAAGCATAAAACTTCGACATTCTTAAAATGAACTTACTGAGTCAATTTACTATTTTAGAGACAAGTTAACCTTACTGTAGTATCCTGGGTTTATGTCTGGTTCTTACGGGAAACGGAAATACAAAGAGTAGAAGAAAAAGAACCGGCAAACTGCTGGAAGTTCACTTTTGTATGAGGAAACCCTACAATGGTTATATATCAATTCCTGAAACACCAAAATGTGTGGCTATCTGTATTATCATGTAGAGCATCGATTACATTATAAATATTGCATTAACTTTCATTGCTTTACCTTTTCTACACAATTCCATAATGACATTATTTATATACTAGTTTTAGTTGTATATTCATTTATGTATCGTCATCTTAAGCCATGACTTTCAGTGAAGGCCTCTAATATATTTGCCAGACGAGGCATTGCAATAATATTCCTGAAAAGTTCATTTGATTTATGTTTCTGTAGGTCCTATGTTGCAGTGGTTTGATGGTCATCTTTGCCATGTGCTGTCCTGCCGCTGAAAGGTTTGGATTTTGTAGATTTTTGGACAAGTTATCTGGTTGCTTCGATAATAATTCTGCCAGTAAGACTCAAAACAAAACTCGAAGGTCTTTATGCCACTCTCCACACCTTTGATACAAGCTTTTATCGTGGGGTCCGATGAGCGTGAATAGGATTCATCCCATAGGTCCATCAATACATGGTAATCAATTGTCCACAATACATTTAAGCAATCAGAACGTACTGTCCATCTTAGTTGGACAGAGGACTTTGATCCCCGGGGTGTCTGTTGCCAGTGCTCAGCGGATAGCCTGAAACATCGCATCTCGAGCTGGCGAGTCTGTTATGAGTTTTGTCACCTCATACACGGTATCCAGAGTATTTCTCCATAGTTGTATATCTTTTTTTGTGTGTCCTGGCATGCCAAGTTAAGCAAGTGTCCCTGACAAACTGTATATATGACACGTGGCTATATGTCGGAAATTTGTTCGGCGACACCATTTTTTGTACCTGACATATTGAATGCCCCGTCGTAGCATGGTCCGCGAAGGAGAAAAATGATAATTTAAAACACCTCCGGCCTGTTAATTTTATATGACCTTGACAGGCCTTTTACTCATTTAGTTCATATTGAAGACAGAGTCAGCAGCTTATCTTGATGCACATCACATGCAATAATACATTTGAAGCGCACCTAAGACGCTTGTTGACCTAGAAGTAAACTTGGTATACACATATTTATTGGATTAACATCCTTACATATTTTGCATAAGTTATTCGCAATTTGGAAAAAGGGCATTGCCCTATGTGAATCCCTCTTGCAAGGAAAGGACAGTGCATAGAACTGACTAAACACACGATTACGAGTGGAGGAGACGCCAATACGGACGAGACAGATAGAGGGGCATTTCTCATACCTAATATTACAGACTTTATTTATTTCACACGAAGCATTGTATTTTACTCACACTAGAAATCTTACTTTTGGCATTTGCATACTTCACACTGTTTTGGTAAATGCAGCCTATATCAAATTCCACAAAGGAACGTGTGCTAATTTACGCTGTTCACATTTAAATAGTTTAGACTGTAACAGGCTAGCATATGGAGAGCACAAAAATACAAACTTAAATTAAACCACGAAATAGGATAGTGATGACAAGGAAGTGGTTCGAGACAAAAGCGCTATAGTGAAATACCTCAGTTTGCTCAATGACAGATTTACTCGACACACAGATTCTTTCAGTGGTGTAGTGTTTGTGTCAGTGTCTGTTCGTGAAGTGCTATAAAGACCAAGAAAGCTTTCTTAGGGGAGTCCTTGTCGGTCCATCTTACGAAGATTAATTGTTCCACATTACTTTGATCGGCGGTCTCGTAGCACATTAAAGTTAGGAATGGGGAGGTCCTTATTTCACGGAGTGCCTTTATACCTAAGGCCTGAAAATAAAAGCAAAAAAGCAAAAAAAAAAAAAACAAAAAAAAAAAAAAACAAAAACAAAAAACCACACAAAAAAAAAAACAAAAAAAAAAAAAAAAAAAAAACCCCCAAAGTTTATAAACTTTCCAGTCTTCAGTGATGAATTTCAGATTGAGTAAAAGACAATCCCAGAGTGTCTGTACGGAATGCTGCGATGTGGCTAGCCATGTTTTCCGATACTTTTTATTTCACAAGAGAAAATACAATGTTACTTCAGTGCAAGATATTAGCTTATCTTAGTCAACACCCTTTATTATATACGAGAGATGTCTATCACCAGACTAAACGATACAAATCTATCCCACACTGAAAAACAGACACGGTTATAATTATTCCACTGACACAATCGGTTGTTATGGCAGACTTGAAACATAATCTACTTGGTGTGCCATGATTTGAGGAACTCGTTTTGGCTGTCCCCACACGTGTTTCCTTTGATTTTCTGCTCAAAATTAGAATGCCCAACTTCATGCCCTCTTATTGCCAATCCTTGGCGGCCTAAGTACCTCACATTTTCAATGATTTTAATCATTACTTCCCTTCTTTCCGCCTACTCCTACGAAACTAAACAGACATTGTTCAAAATGTCTGCCAGTATTTAACAAGATAGCACTGAGGACAGCTGTTGAATACGACCATAAAGCAGAAAACTAAATTTTATATAGGTGACTAGGCACGCTAGTATTTGAACTGAAGTCTTTTATGCAGGATGTACATATTTAATAATAAAATATATAGGTATAACCTGTATTAGGATGACTATTTCATTACTACCGGCGAAAGCGTTCATATGGGCATCTGAACATAAAGTAACCTTGACTGAAATAACTGGTTGCAGACATATTGCTAAATATTCCGCATCTTGCCTCCTTGGCAAAAAAGAATCCAAAAAGCTACAAATGTACCAAAATACACGAGAAACTTGTGCACAAAAAATTTCAGTAATGGGAAGCCCATGAATGATTATCTTAAAATATCAGACTGTTCACTTATAGACCTAGGATCCGTGTATAACACACGTAGCATTTCTTTCCTTTGCTGAGATGGAGACTGAATCAACAGCTTTCATTGTTGCATTTTTGAAACACTGTGCACGAAGTTCGATGAGGAAAGCTGTTGACCAAGAATATGATTTCTGTAACAAAACATAGACTAAGCTAGGTATGCTGCTAGCTGAATAAAACGTCTTTTAATATAGAATTTGAAAATTGCATCTGATATCTTGTAAGATTTCATTGAACAGAGACTGGCTACGGTTGTTAGGTATCAGATGGCAGAAACATTATCTCGACATACCATTGCATGTGCCGAGTCAATTTTCTTCCCATATCTGGCACTGGAGGGTTCTCAAGAAAAATGGCTTCTTTGCGGGTTTCAGATTTCTCATGTAGTTCCTGTGCCATTTTTCCTTGCTTCCAATTATGATACCCTCTCTGCAGAAAAATGCAAGATCATAGTGTGTGGAGCTTATGAACTTCCTTTGCTGAAGTGCATTTGCACAAGGACGGCATGATACAGCATCTCTTGCTGAGTTATACTGAAGCCAATCGTGTTTTAAGAACCAGGCAGCTTGGCAACTTCTTTTTACTATACTGTCTTTATTCAGTAGGATCATAATGGGAACTTAAAAGTTATGTCAGGTATGAAACATTCAGCAAATATAGGCACTGATACGGCTTCCTTAGATTGTGTTGATCTAGAATGAAAAAGCGAAATTCTTTCAAGTTGCTAATCTGATGGTGAAATCTATACATTAGTACAGGCAGTAAAACAGGTTGTTGCGAAGCTAGTTCTTCAGCGAGATCCACAGGAGTTATCCCCACCACACCCCCTGTTTGAATTGGTATGATATGGATATCGCTGCCTCTAGTATAACTGTTGAGGATGTACCGGTCCCGGAGTTGCATTTTCTGATGTTGAACATGATTCCGGGCCTACAGATGATGATGAACCTGTAATAAAAGGTCCCATTGATTGATGGGGTGTAACCTTCCATAAAGGTTGGGTTGAACTGCCTTAGAAATAATATCTAGTGATTTTAGACATATATCATAATTTAAATTAATGATCTGAATGCATTTAAAAGGAGCCTCATTGGCAAGCCAAAAGCGCGGGATTTCTTCCAGACAGTGGTCATTGGCGCGAAACTGTTGCTGACGTCACAAACGCAACCTGTCTCTCAGCCAGCGTGCGAAAGCTCACTAAACTCCATTAGTGCACCAAACATGGCTAGAGAGAACTTCAGCAGTGATTGTGAGCACGATGATGATGATGATGGCCACCTGATGTTTTTATCATTCACATTTTCTGACGAAGATGAACAAGATTGAATAGACAGGGCAATCGCGGCAGAAGAGAAGACAATCAAGTGGTACCAACAAACGTCCACCCGTTTGACCCCCCCCCCCTCCAAGCGATTGTTTTAATCAACTAATTAGAAAAGCTAGTCAACGTGTGCCCCGGTATTTTGCAATAAAGTCGCATTTTATTTCAGCTTGTCTGGAGGGTAAACTTGGGCCGGGGAAACAGCATAGCTGCACACCCATCGTTACCTTCAGTTCGGGTATGACATGATGTATAGAGCCGTGCCCAATTCACGGAAATCGTCGATAGTTTTGCCATGCATTGACAAGATATGTAAAAAAATATTAATTTCATAAGCATCGGGAGACTGATGTGGGGTCGAAGAGAAGTTGACCATTTTTGAAATTTGCAAATTTTCAGACACAATGTCAGCTTTTAGAAAGAAAATATATCCACTAATAGTCCACAAGTGCTATTCGACGCCCATGCGACGCAGTTTGCAAAATAAAGCTATAAATCTAATATATATGTGTATTAAGATATAGAGGTTCTCCCCTCAAGGACCGGAGTTTAATTCCCAGCTAGAAGGTGAACAAAAATAACGTGGAGCCAAATACCTTGCCATGTCCGACATTTGGGCACACCTAGCTTTCTGCTCATGGCAGGATTTTCTCGATCATCTCTTGTAAATGGATGCTCGTTCGCAATCCAAAGAGTGTCACACGCTTTGTCACAATGTGTGACTTGACAAGGAAAATGCGCCAACAATCCGCAGTATATGGTCTTTTCAGCGGCACCACCAAACAACATCAGTACATGTAATTGAATTTTCAGTCTAACAATGAACGCAAAATTGCGCTTTGCTGTCCGACAATTCAATTGAGCACCCCAGTTACAGCTCGGCATTAGTCGGCAAAGCTACAGTTAGGTCCTGTGAATAGGCCCTCGGACAGGACCGTAAAACTTTGCAAGAAAAAATATGTTCTTGACATGACAAAAATGCATAACCTTTCAATGCCTTTCAGTGATCACTTAGGCCTTGAGTACATATTACATTTACAAATAGTTTTGCCACATAGGCCTATTCAAATAGCAAGAGGGTCTGATGTGTCAGTGGTTGGGTATTTGTGTACCGGTAAGTCTGGAAGTCTGTTGTTTAATTAGTCTATATTTGGCTTAGTCAGTTTACGAACTCGCCTAAAAAATCCAATATTTTCTCTGCCGCAGTGCCTTTGGAAGTTTGTACAAAAGGCTGATTGGGTTTTCCATAGTTTCTTGCAAGTCCTCTAAAATCTGACCACGGGATGATTTACCGCGCATATAGCTTCTGATCCCAGTGAGAAACATAGGCCACAACAGCGCGACACGGAATCTATGTTGTCTTGTGTAAGCCAGACCAGATTCTGAAGGGCGTGGTTCGGGCATAATTCGATAATATGTTATAGGCATAGCCTAAGATGCGAGCGTCAGCATTACGAAGTATATAATGTCTCTGGATCAGGCAGTACATAGCACCTGGTCGTTATGTCCCTCATGTACGGAGAGTGATTGTTGGATTGTCGCACGACAACACCAAATTGGGGCAAGCTTTGGCAACATGGCGTTTTGGGGCCCCTGGGGGGACAAGTGTGACTGGAAGTTGCGATCTGGAAGGCCCCGAGAAACGACCTGGTGACTGCACAGTGTGCAGATATTAGTAAGGTGAGACGCAACATGCGCGACAAGTAGTACATACTTTGGGATGTTTATTTAGGTTACCCTCACACCTGTGAAGTTTTTCTATTCCGCGGAAACCCAGTTCCAGCCCCAGAAACGTGTTTGCCAGGTCCACGTTCCTTCGAGGTGTTAACGATGCAAGTCTATGAATCGTTATCATTCATTACATTACATTCTGCCGACAACGTTTTCTGAAGCCCAGTTATGAATTATTGACACGATTTCCCTAAAAGCCGGCAAGTTTGAGACTTTGGTGTAAATAAAACTGCAAAAATTACACTGGGTGCCTGAAAAACGCAATGGATGCGCCCATGTGCGCATGCGCAGTAAGGGACGGCGACGACAATCATCTTAGTTGGACAGATACTGAGTACACTTCTGACTGGATAATTTACCGTTCTGTAATATCCTAATTCACAGGTGTTTATGGTAAGAGCTCGCTGACGCTCGCTATAATAATGAAGATAAGTCTGCATGTCAAAGCGGTGATAACAGATTTATTATAAGAATTGGAATGTATATATATATATATATATATATATATATATATATATATATATATATATATAATATATATAATATACATATGTATAATAATAATAATAATAATAGTGATAATAATAATAATAATAATAATAATAATAATAATAATAATAATAATAATAATAATTTATAAGGAAAACTTCCCCTTTACAGCGGAGGCACCAACGGAACGGGGGGAATGCAATGATGCGGCCAAAATGTATACAAATAATCAGGCATCCTTATTATCAATCAAATAATCTTCGAACGTTAAAATAAGTATAATATCTATAAGTAATAATTCATATCTTCCGCACCAAAACTAGAGACAAACCACTCATTGGGACAAAAACTCAAGAAAGCGTAAGGACATGTACATTGTACATGTTTCATATACAATGCCGAACATATAGCTTCCAGCGTCATTATTAAGAAAAAAATCAGGTATTACCACAATATGAATTTACAAGTCAGTTACAAGATTTTCAATTCACCTCTATTACATACTCCTGGAGGTGTGAGTTTATACCTAGGGGACCCTCCGCAGAGTGACAGGGGGGGGGGGGAGGGGGCAAAGTCGCGCACACGTAACAAGTGCGCCGCAGCGTACCCCGGCTCGGTTGGTTTGACGCCATCTGTAAGTTTAAGTCAAGAGAGCACCATCACGTGTTATTTTGTGCCGTTACCGAATTCCCTACAAAATTATACACAGTATATACATTGGAAGAGGTCTATTTACAAGAGGTACATGCAGAACGATCATACAATCTGTCATTCCGAGAAGTCATTAAGTAACTGTCTCCTGTAATGCCAAGCCTCAACCAAATATGTTTTACATATTTGGTCAAATAATTCACCAATGTCCTGTCCATGATCATATGCTTGCTCGCCAAGGAACCAACATACCTTATTTTTCAGCGAGGAGGCGGAAAAACGCTGCCATGACTGTTTACAATTCTCATTCAGAGAGTTGACTTCCAAATTTCTATATGCCTGTAACCTGATATCATTTAGTGCTGGGCAGACAAATAGAAAATGTGATAAATCTCCTCTACTATCTTTACACAAAGGACATCTTCCGTCTGATAAACCCCCATCTTTCCAGATCTTCCCCGACACCCAGACACCCAATGCGGGCCAAAAATTTTAATCGTGCACCGGCAAACTTATTTACATTAAAACAGATAACTTTCACCGAAAGAGGACCGTTTAAACATTTGATAGCATGTTAAAGACTTTTTCCAAGTCTATTTCCTGGAAAAAGTCTAATTCAAATGCTTCTAACGATAAATTTAAAAAGCATCCCAGCCATTCTGGATTCCTTGATTCCAGGGCACGGCCCATGGCTACGTTATTAAAGACCTTCTTAATTTCGTCAGCATATGGCCAAATCTTTGCAGGTTTGTCATCATTTCTTTGCAAAATAGTGTCAAAAAATTTGCTTACATAGCTGTGTGTCTGGCATCTCAAATTTCATTTAGTGAAAGTATTTCATCGTAATGCGATCCAGAATCAGTTTTAGGGGGAGCCATCCTAGTTCACCAAGGGTAGCCACTGCTGCAGGTGAAGAGTTGACCTTTGCTTTGGCTATGGTGTATTGAATGGACTTCAGAGAAGCCTCCGACTCTTTAGTATCGCATAACCACACTGCACCGCCATGAGTAAGTGACGGAAGAATAATACTTTTGCAGATGCTATTTCCGAAGCCAATACGGTTAACATTATCATGAGAAGCCAGTATACTGCATAAGTAGCCTCGTAAACAAGAACCTTTTGTTGCTACTATATCTTTCACGTGTGCCGTATCTATTAGAGAATTCGAGATCAAAATACCCAAATATTTATACGATTTGCATTCAGATATATATACATCTCCAAGTTTCCATTGTTTTGAAAAAATATACACGCTTACCCACTACCATGACTTTTGATTTGTTGGCATTAAACGTCATTCCCCATTTTTCTACAAAACCATGTGCAATATTTAACATACGCAGAGCGAGTCTGTCTGGCAGTCAACAAAGTTTCCAATTCCCATAAAATTGAGAAAGAGATGGGCATCGTGAGGGAGTGTGTTCTTCGTGGCCTTGGCTTGTGCGTTTTATGTTTGTTTGTTTGTTTTTTGTTTGTTTTTGTTTTTTGTTTTTTGTTGCCGGGAGCACAATAGAATACGCC
Source organism: Hermodice carunculata (assembly GCA_964020975.1). Classification (NCBI taxonomy): domain Eukaryota; kingdom Metazoa; phylum Annelida; class Polychaeta; order Eunicida; family Amphinomidae; genus Hermodice; species Hermodice carunculata. The sequence goes on from OZ026613.1 coordinate 22,748,477, forward strand.
AAGCCTATTTCATTGGTTCCTCCGCATATTAGCGCCTTTCTTGTGATAAAGAATGCCATTTACTTTGCCATGTTTTTCTCGCGTATTGCCATTCGAAACCTTGCCACTCATGTAACATATTTTTTATTTTGTGGAGATAACTAGCCCACTGAAAGATAGTTGGCTCATCCTTGAACTACAATAAACTGATCGAGACACAAAACCGCAACTTCTTGATGGGTGAGTGCGGGCGAGTGGTATCGGAACATGCCGCGTACAGTCAGACAAAATAATTTTATATGACCGATCAACCAGCTAAAAGCAGAGTGCAGAGTCGCTTTTCGCAACATTTAACAGTAATCTGATTATTTTATCCCCCTGATGATCAAATTTTTAAAGCTTTTTTTTCCTGTCCCCTCGCTCAGTGTACTTAGAAACACCCCCGTATGAAGAAGTGGGCAAGTCCGTGCATGTGCAATGTGCCAGTCTTCCAGTTCCACAAAATGCGACAGCGCTACAGACGATACCAGTTTTAGTGGAGGCGTGTGCTTCATATAAATTTACTTCAAGGTTAACATTTAATGCTATTCACCGTTTCACATTCACGTAAAGGCACATATAATTATTGAAGGCAGATATAATTATTTACGCTGAATCGAATCCCCGCTTTTATAGTTTGCGGCATATTTATAGCCAAGTGGTCCAGTGTTAGGATTCCTCGATCGTCATGTGTATTTTTTGCCAGTAAACATTAAAAGCAAATTGGTCTTGGATAGGGCAAGACTGTAGAAAGGGTTGTAAGCCTTTATAATGTATACAATGCCATGATTCGGAGTAACGATTTAAGCATAGGTTGAAATCGACTTCATTGAAAACACACTGAGGCTCACGTCCATCGCCAGGTGCCGTTTTGACAATCGCCACCTTTTATCGTCCCTTATTTTTTATTTTTATCAAACTCTGAGAAGGAAAACATGAGCCCATCGATTATATTATCTATATGGCCATTTGATCACCACAACAAACCAATTAATCAGTCCTAATCTGGTCAAGCAGTTTATACAAGAATTGGTAGCAGCGCACCTCAAAATGTCACAGTTGGTCGCTTGTCGTTGCTACGGTCCTGGATTATGGGAAGCAGCCGACTGCTATCCAAACTTTGGCGGACTAATTAGCATACATTTGTAAACAGACATGCTCATGCTGCAGCCAGGTAAAACATGGTCATGTTTTTTCCCTTTTTTATCACATAATTTTGCTTTTTTTATTATTCATGTTTGGTGACAAGAAAGTTAAAATGCCAAACTTTACGGAAATGGAAAAAACTCCTTTTCTGTCGGGTCACGATTTTGCCGTTATAGCTCAATCCCCTCCGCTATCTTAATTGGTCTTCAGTGTCTGCAGTTATTACAATATCGTCGGCATATAAAAGGCACGGGAAATGTCCGTCTCCATAGGGCACCCCAAGATTTTTTCCTTCAAACATATCAACCATATCTAACATTACTAGAGAAAACAGCGTAGGAGACAGAATGCATCCTTGCTTTACCCCATTAAATACATCAAACCATGAACTTTCTAGGGGGCCAAATATTACATTACTTTCCACTTTGTCATAAAGTAGTTTAGTCAAACGTCATGCTTTTCCTTGAATTCCCTTTTTCCATAACATTAGGAAGAGCCGTTCCCTATAAACCGTATCAAATGCCTTCGAGATATCAAGGAAGGATAGCCATGTCTTTTGTTTGTTAGCTTTCCTTGTGTTACATAACCCCTTGAGCGCAAATACTTGATCTTCCAATCTTCTGTGTTTTCTAAAAGCTCCAAGGAGCTCCCCTAATATCCCTTCCCGTTCTAAATATTTCATAAACTGCTCCTCCATGGATAGTCGAATATCCAGCAATGTCCAGAAAAAGTTGTGAATCCGCTGTTTTATCGCATCTTGTGGCACCCAAATGGGAAGACAACTTTGATTCGGTTCGCTGACGTCACGTATGTTTTAAATATATATATATATATATATATATATATATATATATACACAGCCAAATGATCCGACAAATCGGACCAGTCGGTCCCGAAAGCGACGCCACTGAAAAACATTCTTACATCTTCAATGTTTTGCCAACAACGGCAGTCTGAAGTCCCTGAAACCCCGCTATTAAGTGGATGGGCATCGACTTTATTCACAATAGTGCACGGATAACGGCTGAATATCTTGTTCCTACGTAATGCAATTTGATCTATTTGACTAATGTAGGCGCTTCATTGTTAATTTTGTTTTCTGCATTCTTGCAGTACATGGACCTCAGATTTCGTATTTTCAAAGCCGTTTGATTCCAAAGTCTAGTTGCGGCAGGGAATAAAGACTTATCAAATAATTCAGCTCTGGGTCTGAAGTGTGGTACACCTGGGAACTGTCATCGAGTAAATCTTACCTGTTTTGCTGCACAACTTGTCACCTTTGAAATTTTATTTATCTTCTAATGCCCAAATGGGCTCAAGGTTACAGAACTGTAAATTTAAATGATACAAAATCATACAAAAGCAGTCTGACAATACAGTAACTAAAAACGGAAATGGGAATTCAATCTATATACATTTGGTGTCGTTGCATGATTTTCAATCTATATACATTTGGTGTCGTTGCATGATTTTGTAAACAAGGTTGTCGGCGATACCACGGTTCATTACATATGGATGTCGTAGATCTTAATCTTAACCAGATTTTGGGTATCCATAGATTGGTGCATTGAGAGGGGCGCATGTGTAGCCTATGCATTGTAGTGTTATGATACTCTACCGATAGATGTCAGCAGTCTTTAAACTTTGATCCTCAAATTCTTGACCTGAACTGCAACTGTTGTCCCGCTTGAATTGAACATCACTGCGCCACTCAGGACTTTCTTCGTTCAAGTTCTTGTTAAAATCAACAGAAAGAAAAGGAATGCGAATAACTGTAAGCTTGTTTAGCAATTTCTGCCGGTTCTAAAATATTGGAATAATATCCTCTAAACTGCGTCTCATTTTCCACACATAGCGTACGTTTGTGTCACCGGACAATTTAAACGATGCAGTGACTTTGCTTCACGTGCTCGGTTTTCATATCTTTACGGTGAACAGTCTCTTCTTTCAGTACGAGTGAACAACAGCCACTAATATTGAAGGAAACAAGCTCTCTTTGGGTTCGTTGCTGAAGACTTGCTACAACTTGAACTGAAAAGTCGTTCAAAAAGAAAAGAAGAACAACAAAAAATCTAACTTTGCTTTGCTCCTCTGCTCAAACGGTTTTTAATGTTGGGAAGATCACATATACCAGGGGCGTGTATTACATTTCTCTCACCTCTCTGCATACACTTGTGTGTGTATACGTGTGTGTAACAACTGTTAAGGTAGCGGAAGGTAGCGGAGCTATCCGGACACCCGCAGGGGAGTTCCATGGGCGTGTTAACGCTGCTGTATCAACACTCGTAATACTATAAGTTTTCTGCTTTTCACAAAAGTGTTTTTTTTTCTCTCACGTAAAAAGAAGTTTGTAAGTTACTATTTTTTAACAACGATAGAGCTTTAGTAAAGTGGTTTTATTTACACTTTGACACAAGATTGCTCCAACCATACAATAGATAGAAGCATCAGAATTTGTAAAACTACACCATTTTCTATAACTTTGGGAGTCAATTTTCGGTTATCCTTTAAGGTGGAAGCTGTGGAGCCAGTGCGTAGGAAGACTGGCAACTTTGGATCGCAATTACCTATTTAATTTTTTTACAAGTACATTAAACTCATATATTTTCTGATTACTTCATATTCATCGATTTGTATCCATAGAGATATTTTGCAGGATTGGAATTTTTTGACATTTTATAGCATTTTTTCTGACTTAGTAGGATTTTCACATTTTTCGCACAGAAGTCACACAAAATTGTTTTTTTTCCCAGCTGTCATCAGAAGAAATTTAAAATACATATCCATGTCCAGGATCGAATTTAATGGCTAGTCTTGAAATAGCATAAATAAAAAGTTACAAAATTTTCAAGTTAGTCCTCACAACTTGCTCATTTTCCTTCGATAAATTGCTTCAAAAGTCATGGAAGGGGTTGTCAGAAAAAAATATCCTGGAAACCGTTCCTGGATATGATATTTTTCTTTAAATTTCCGTTATTTTAATGTGATAGGGCAATTCGTACGTTTGTGAGGCGAGATACAAATTGCAGAGGTTGAGCAAAAAACAGTTCCGAGAAAATCGCATTGAAAGAAACAGTTTCCAATTCTTCCCCATTTATGGCTGTAATACGACACATATTCCTTTCTTCTGTCCTGTGTTTTTTTAATTATTGTGTGAAATAAAGTTGTAGCTTTACCTCTGTGATGTCATTAAACAAAAGTATATTTTGTGGCTTAAATCCCGACTATTTTTAACTTGCGAACACCACACTTGGCTTGTTTGGGTGTGGGTTCACATGCGGCTTTCCATATTTGGGGACTAATAAGTGGATTGTGCTAATTTAATTTTACATCAATAGAGAATTTCAAAGTGATCACAACAATGGTAGTGATAAGTCTGAACTGGCCCATTCTTCTCTCCACGGCTAATGGTTTCCTGTGAGTGACCCTTGTCAATAGCTCAATTGGTTTCCAGGGGTCATGGACTAATGACTGTGTAAACAGTGACATGGTTTATTATCATGCCCATGCAAACAAACCCATGTGCCCAGCACTGCTTAAACTCTTCAGTGTAAACAAAAGTTTTGAGATCAATTATCTCATATAATTTGTATGTTCACACATCTGAGTGTTTGGGAGCATGTAGTTTAAGTATCAGACTATCCAAAAATATGAAAAAGTGATTAGAGGTTATCCAAAGGTGTCGGCTTCAGATCTCCACCTTAAATGGAACAGCTGTTATCTATCTTATTCATATTCAAAGTATTTTAAGCAGACTCAGACAACTGCTTCATTTTTGAAGCAAAACAAGTCAGAACCCGCCCCCTTCCGATATCACCAACAAAATAGTGACTTCCTGGGTTACATTCTTATCTTCCCATTTTCAAGAATTTATCAAATCGTTTTTGAGCTTCACTGTCCCAAAGCTGAGGAGCTGCTCAAATAGCTTGCTCAATCTCAAGCTGGAAACTAGAAAATTTTGCCAGTATGACAGAGTGGTCTTCCATCAGGGCAAAAGAAAAATAGGCTGTAATGAAAAAGACAGACTCTTTCACTATTATTTGGCATATTATCATACAATGGGCATGCCCTTTGATGTGTTGTCACCGCGGTGGAAGAAACATTGAAATGTATGGATAATGGAAGTTTTTCATCTGATTTTCCAAAAGCTTTAGTGGTACTGTGATTTCAGTTTGTTGTCCTCGCCACTGAAGGTGGCATAGGAATAGTAGGGATACGGGCTGCAGTCTGTCCGTCCGTCCAGCGGCCAGTCACAGTCTGTAGCCCATAAACTATTGCTCAGTATATCTGCTACCTTAAATGGTTCAACTTTTGCAATGTGAAAATGGGAATGCGTGTAAAAATATTATTGTCTTCTAATTTTCCTTATGGAAAGATTGCTAGTATGGATTACATCCTAAGTCTATATGCAATGCAGCACCATTTTATGACAATTATTGCATAGATTGAAGTAAAAGGCACAAAACACGTCACATCGGACAGGGCAATTGTGTCATTCTGCATGCAAAAAAAAAAAAAAAAGCATGAACTGTTTTGCCTACATAACCCATCCACTTTAACCAAGGCAAGTTTATATAATTCACCGATTTGATAATGATTGACTGATTCTTCCTATATACTGTCATCATGACTAGGTTATCCATCGTGATCTTTGCCTTCGGCGATGGTCTCTAACAGTATAGAAAAGTGCAAGCCCCAGTATGATATCAATTAGATACCCGTTCGTGAAGAAAAATTGCACCATTCCAATCTGTACATATACCATTAAACTCAACATGACTATGGCTATTTTCACATCCATGGACATAAAAATCCAGTCCGACATCGTAAGCCACGTGAAAAGTAACATTATGCCAGACACAACATTGTCCGTCTTGTTGCCATATTCATACATGCCAAGAGATAGACGTTCCACGTTGTAACAGATGACCATCCAGAACCCTGCGTCGTCTGCTTCTTGGTTTGATCGAGTTCCGGCTTCCTCACATCCTGGACTGAGAGAATTGTCTTTTTGGTCACTGAGATAGTCTGTGTTAAACATGGCTAAAATAACACCGATAAGAAACCCTGGAACTGGAAAGCGGGGGCCGCCTAGATTCCAGGCTGAAGTTTCTATTCTTGTGATTTGCCACCATAAATTTAATGTCATGCTACATAGGCAGACCAGGACAGGTCGTGTGGTTGGATCCACCACAAACGAAATCGAGGCTGTGAAACAAATAAGAAAACAACCGAGCAAACATTCAGGTATGTTTAGAGGCATGGGCCTCCATGTGAGAAAAAGTATTGAAGACATCATGAAGCTGCTACATGTTGCAACACTCAAGATTTTAGACTTCTGTTTCTGAGATAACACTCCAAACTGTAGCACCTCTGTGAAATCACAGTATTTTATAAGCAGATACATTGTCACAGGGATGTGCAAAAGTTCTATACAGTTGGTAATTCTGACATAAAGCGGCCACTGGGGGTCACCCACGAACCACGGCAAATGCATAGATCTGTAGTCCGTTGCTGCTGACAGAAACCCTGCCAACACTCCAACTAAAGCACCCGTGAACATGGCATGGTCAGCATGATCACTGTTGGTTTCTCTGATGTTCCTCCTGAAAGCAGATACTACTAAGAGACATAATGGTAACATACTGAAAAATATGTGTAGGTTTTGCTCATGAATTACACGAATAAACGTGGCCAGCAGTGGTAAGCTTATGATGCCTTCCATTGTCAAGACTCAATGCCAATAGCACTTTAACACTACGAGGGGCGTTGGCCCTGGAGGCAATTAACTTCAGCTTTTCTATGGGTGCGATGACGTGGACAACAAAACTCGGAATCATCAATGAAAATCGAATGAATTCCGCAATAGCAACTGTCCCTCATGTCTTGCTCCTGAAATGGTTTTGTTGAAGTTCTGTTTGTCTATCAAGGTTTTGATAGTGTCCGTATCTGTGCGCCACCTACCCACAGAAGCATCAACTTGCAAACGATCAATAATGCCGATATGCACGCTGTTCAACATGTCCGCAAGTTCGCAACATAAATTCATGCAGTGAACTATTGCTGTTTCATAGATGAACAAACAACACACTTTCACCCCTCACTGTTCATGACCGAGGTTGCAAAAGTTGAGTACTCCCTTGATGCCCGTGATACGTCCCATCCAAGTACCTTATCCTCAAGACTTCAGGGCACAACTGACTTCTATAACTGTTCATCTGATGTCCAGGTGAGAACATATTTTCGCTGTTTTCACGTCCGCTCCTTGGTCCAAATGACTTTTTTGTGTCATAGTCTGATTGTTATAAGTTGACTCGGAGCCCGACATATACATATATCCATGATACACAAATATCATGCAACGGACACCAAGGAGAAATGTACCGACTCTGCGCTTCCTTGGTCCGGCACCCGTGCCCCACGGGCAACTGGCTTATCTAGGTCAAAATAATGTGGAGCATGTTTTGAGTTCGGATGGCACATGGCTGCGTGTGTGAGAGAAGCGCGCCGTATGCTTTGAATTGATTTTAGTCAGGTGTCAACACATAATTCGGAGCATGTGTGTAATGTGTGCGCATGCTGGTGTGCAATGTATATATGTTTGTCGGTAATGGGTCCAGTTTGAACAGAGATCACGCACGAGTCCTTACGATGATAACATATTTTCATTGTTGAAAGCCCGCCATCTGGCGGGCATGGCAAAGACTACACACTTCAGGACCTGGAATAGACCAAAATGATTGTCACAGGTCTGGGTTGGCAAATGATAAATGAATAAATAAAGAACTTAAAAAGGTGAAAAAATATAATAAAATATATACACTGTTCCCTGTGCTGTCTACATTCCATCGCATTATTTACAAACGTCAACACCTGTTTTGTGACAGGGAGGTCACCATTCTCACAAAGATAAAGATACAAAGACGGAAAGACTTTATTCACATACACGCCCTCTAGGGGCCAGGTGAAACAATACATCCAGAAAAAGTACACACATGGGTGAACCTGTGACTCCACGAGTACATATAATGTTAATGTAAAAAGCATGATCACAGATATTAAGAAATAAAAACTCTACACTACATAATGTACGATTCATTGTATAATGGGTGCGGCACTGCAGTTCATTTTTCATAATCTGTTAAAACCCTCCGTACAAAGTTGAGCTACCCCCTTGTGGTTTCTCATTCACTGGTCATTAGGTACATGAATCTCTTATTTTTTTTTTAATCCCATGCCATTAAAATATTCACATTTTTAGCACACTGCTTTCCAGAGTTCAGCTCTCAGGTCTTCCACCAAGGGGGCACTCCAGCAAGAAATGCATTTCGCACCCCACTACCTCTTTATATAATGTCTTGCAATGTTGAAACTTTTTTTTTCCTTTTTCACAGAACGCATTGTCTCTCATATCTACCCTTCTCTATCTCACGCTTGTGGGCACTCACCCGAAAGTTTGTCAGTGCCACCCTATGATCTTTTCTGTACACAATGTCCAAATAATTTTCATATATGAAATTGTTTTACTTTCCTGCACGTGAACAGTCTACCTTCCCATTGTAAATTTCGACCTATTTTTATTTCCCCAAAATTGAAAAAAAGTCTCTCAATTTCTTTCTAATATTACTCATTTTTCGGTTGGTAAACAAATCTTGTGGATTTGTTTTCAATTTCTCACAGCATTTATCAATAAATGTCATGTACATAGCCAAACAGATATATATGTGAAGACAGTAAAAAGTGCAAGCATGCAAGCTCAACTTCAAAATTTTGAAAACGGTTTGGTACAAGAAAACATAAACCAAAACGTAGAAAACTTTGCCAAAATTCTAACAAGTGTGGCAAACGCTAGCTTGCCTGGGCGTAAGACAAGAAAACGAAAGAATAAGAAATGGTTCAATGGTGACTGTAAACAATTAAGAGAAGAGGTTAAATATTGGGGCAAGAAATTAAATGGAATACAAATGACCCAGATGCTAGACGCTTTTTTTGGCAAAAAAAAAAAAGCAGTAAAAGGAAATTTAAAGAGAATATTATTTCACAATTGGACAGTTTGGCCATAACTAACCGAAAACATACTGGAAATTAGTAGAGAGCTTCCACAATGAAGACAGGCAAAATGCGGACGATCTCCCACTGGACCCACAGGAGCTGGTGTCCCACTATACTTGATTGTTGAATGTTACGGACACCACTGAGGATGAACACGATTCGGGTCAACCAAACCTAAATGGGGTAATAGAAGAGTTAAAATATAATAAGAATCTATCAGCTATGCTGGAAGGTGACATTCAAATTCAATTAAGAGGTAAATATGGCTTTTAAGAAGTTAAAAAATAATAAAGCATATGGGCTGAATATGATTAGCCATAAAATGTGGAAGTGTATAAATAAATGGATCCAGAATACTTTATGCAAGTTATTCAATGTAGTGTATAAACTGGGCATCTTTCCAAGGATGTGGAATGTTGGATATATTGTAAGTTTATTGAAAAGTGGCAATTGTTTCAGATGTGAACAATTATAGAGGCATAACTATCAATGGTGCAATGGTAAAAGTGTTTAATATGATTTTAAATGAGCGATTGGAGAAGTTTCTAGATCAAGGTAAAGTTATTAAAGACAATCAGATTGGTTTTAAGAAGAAAGCCCACACAGTTGTTATATCTTTGTAATGAAGACCCTTATTGATAAATATGTGGTAAAAGAACAAAACTGTTCATATACATGCTTTGTGGACCTACAAAAGGCATATGACAGTTTGTGGCGCAAAGGACTCGATTACAAATTGTTAAACACAGGAATTAATGAAAGGTTTTTTTCAAGATATTGGAAAATATGTACAACAACTCAGAAGTGTGTGTTAAATTGAACAACAAAATTTCAGATAACTTTGAAACAAATATTAGTGTTAAAACATGGGGATATTATGAGCCAGACCCTCTTCAATTTATTCATAAGAGACTTGACTTTACATCAACGCAGATGATAAAACCCCTACACTAACTGAAGAAGGAATACGCTCATTGCTATATGCAGGTAACTTAGTATTACTGTCATTATCAGCAGATGGCATTCAAAGACATCTCAATCGGTTAAATACTTTCTGCCAAACAATGGAAACTTACCATTAACATAGGTAAAACAAAGACTATGATGTACAATAAGAGAGGTACTTCGATCGTTACAAGACACGAGGAATCGAAATCTGTCTGAGGTAGGAAGTATAGCAAAGTTATACAAGTTCAAGTACAAGTTAAGCTTTATTTCGAGACTGAATAATACACAAATAATATTAGCTTTGATGAGCTATTTTCCGACATTCTATAAAAAGTATAATCAAAAGACAAGATCTGTGCTCAAAAACAGAGAGTAGTAAGACTGAGCAACGGTACAGAGCAAAACACTGCAGTCTCTCCGGCAGGCGTGACCAGCCCGAGGGCCAAGTATCTTAGTGAGCCCTTTAGCGGTCTCTCGCCCTGTAGGAGGCCGCGGTGCAGGACAACCACACCGTCACTCGCAAACAGAGAAGTCGTAAGGCCAAAGAACACCATGAGCTTCCAGGCAGGCGTGACCAGCCCAAGGGCCAAGTATCTTGGAGACCCCTCAGCTGGTCTCCCACCCTGCAGGAGGTCGCCATGCCGGGTAACCGCACCGCTATTAATTCGCAAATGGACAAATCGCAAGACCGAACAGCGGTATAGATAATATACATCGCGGCCTCCCCGGCAGGCGTGACCAGCCGAAGGACCAAGTATCTTAGTGAACCCCCCAGCTGGTCTCCCGCCCTGTATTGGAGGCCGAGATGCAGGACAATCACGCCGCTGTTCACAGACCCAACCTGCTATATGCCATCTGCATGCTCTGCACTTGCAAGAGATGCCATTCCAGTTGTCAACGAAAATTTTTAATTGTCTAAAACTAGAAGTGGTTCTGAAATTATCTGGCAGCTGATTCCAGAGTTTTGCTGCATTACCGTATGCCGAAATGAGTTTAGTCCATGTGTGGTAGTTTGCACCCTGGGTATGGTAACAGTACTATTGTATCTGAAGGCTATTTCGGTGTCCTTTTTGGACTAGTAAGTCATATGAACAAAGTGGACTCTGTTCATGAAAAATCTTATTAGTCTCTGATGCGATAATTTTGAGTGGCCTTATATGAGGTGATGGGAATTTAGACTTCACTAGTAGTTCTTAATATGTGGAGGAGTAATCTTTATAAATAAATCTCAAGGAGCGCTCCTGTATATGTTCCATTCTCCGTACACTATACTGGCACTGCGAAAATGCCATGTCAGTGGGCAGTATCCAAAGTTGGATAGGATGAAGAGGTGGTAAATCAAGAGCTTACAACTTTTGTTTAGGTAATGTCCAAGTCTTTTTAAGACGTCAAGTTGCCCGGATGCCTTTGCACAGATGTCTGATATATGCTGACCAAACTTGAGTTTGAAATCAATGGTTACTCCCAGCAACTTAACATCTTGAAAAGTGATAGTTTGATCACCTACAATGAAGTTAAAGTCATGATTTTTTTTAGGACCAAAGAATATTCCCTGGAATTTATCAGGGTTTGCTCTCATCATATTGCAGTCAAACTATTCAACTAATTCCAAGCAACCTGTTTCCAAAACTCTTTTCAGAGATTACAGGTAGGGGTGTAAGACAATGTGTTATCGTCGGCGAAATTGTATAGGAGTGCCTTGGTTCTAAAGAAAAAGATATCGTTTAGAAAGATGCGAAACAAAAGAGGCCCTAAAATGGAGCCCTGAGGGATGCCTTTTAGAATGAACTTCCAGGAGCTAGTGATGTTTCCTATTATAACACACTGTTTCCTGTCACTAAGGCAACTTCTCATCAGGTCTAGAGCAGTATCCTTAGACCATCTGCTTTAAGTTTGCACAGGAGTGGATCGTTAGGGAGGCAGTCAAAAACCTTGGAAAGATCTGTCAGTGCTTCTGCTACGCACTTATTTTCATCGAAAGCTCTTTTCCGATCCTCCACAGCTAGCTCTAAGTAAAGTTGTCTGACATTCGTATCCCCGCCTAAAAGCTGAGATGGAGGGGGTGAATAGGCCCGCCACGAGCTTTTCCTGGAAGGGGTTTCGGATTTTAAAGATATTGCGAGGGAGCGCAAGCAACCGAGCGGACGGAGGGTTTGGGAGGGGGGGGTGCCCACCCCCACACCCCCAAGACAGGAGCTTTTGGGAAAATAGCAACCAAAATAGTGTGGTCTGGCGAGTGTTTGGGTCAAAATTTTATCCATAAAGCAATACCATGTCCAACTCAAATTAGACAGTTGCCAGATGAATATATCATTTATTTCAAGATAGTCATGCAATGGACACGGCCCTTTGGTGGCCGATGGAAAGCTCAGTCACCAAAGAAGTCTTTGGTTTTGATGGTGCAGAAAATATTTACTGTTCAGAAAATCGTACAAAAGTCATTATTTTTAGAATTTTCCGGATCTACAGATGCCTATATATAACAGGGAGTATATTTCTTGTTAAGTAGGGTTGATTTTGATGAAAAATGGAATCTCATTTTGTGTTTATAAATGTCACTTGAAAAATATACTATTATTTTTAACAGCCAGAAAGATTCAATTTTGTCCAATCTGTTTCAAACTTGTAGAATCATAAGTTTAGTGTGTCTACCATGGTCCTATTGTTCAAATTTCGACTTTGTTATTTTTGTTACATTGAGATTAAACTTCTGTTATGAAAAGCCCATCACCAGAGTTTGCAAGTCCAAATTTTATCCACACCTCATTGCAGGATAAAACTGCAAAACTAGGTAAAACACCAGTCCATGTTAAACGTATTAACAATGGTATCTCATTACGGTGAGGTAGGGCGAAATAATGTTTTGAGGCTAAAGGAAAGGTACATTTCTGAAGAAAAATTTTCAAACAAGGAAAGTTACCATTTCTCAGAGGAGTTCAGGTTGACACATGATATCAAATATACTCTCCTCTAATGAATTTAAGACTTTTGTTTGCCAAGAAGGTACAAACATGAATACTGTCATAGGGGTATTTTGATGCTCTGAAAGAACGTGGAGGAAAGCTGTTGACCTGGACCTTGTCATTCTCTAGAACTATAGCAATGCTGGTATTTGAATGAAATGCCCTTCTGCAAAAACAAAACAAAACAAACAAAATCTAGTATCCTCGTAATAAATCAGAGGAGACTGACTGCAGTAGTTCGACTTTGGTTGCAGTTGGCACTAAAAGGGTTAATCCGACATGACGTTAGCTATCTAATTTGCCCATGATATATTTCCTCATGGATGTGCATGAACATCAGTATTGAGTTCTACATGGTCTCCAAGAACAAGCTTTCAGACGGAATTGTATTATTTTTGCGTTTTATTTTAGATTTGACCATTTGAAGATCTAAAGAAACAATTATAAAGGACAATCTACCAATTGCTGAGCCAGTTACTCAGTTTGTAAATCATGAATACGAATCAATAACTACTGCATTAATAGTGCCGGTAGTTCAGTGATATTAAACGCCATTTCATGACAAAGCATGGACAGCCACATATCAGCATATACATGTATGTATCAACTCAGTTGTGATGAAGTGCTCAATAGTTACAAGTACATATATTTCTTAATATCTTAAGTGCAGCGTGTATTATTGTGCAAAGGAATGTAAAACATTCAGGTATATTGTTTCCCTTAAATACAACGAATCTTTTACATCATATCAATATTGGCAAATGTCAAGCAACATGTCCGAGACACATTTTTGTTTGTTTGTTATTTCTTCTTTATCATCCTTCCGACGGTCGATAATTGTAATATATCTTTAATGACAAACTTAAGATCATGTTCCCATAAACGTGCACCCAAGTAAACAGGTTTCCTCAGTCATTCTGGTCGTGAAGTGTTCGCAAGACACTGTCCATTGCTGCACATATGAGAAGAATTTTCATTCGACTGTCTCTGTCGGTGAATAAGGCTATGTTTTGAATAAACTCGTCAAGGTCGAAATTGATACTTCGTTCGAGGGCAAGAACTTTTGAGTGATTGAAAAATACCCATGTCAGGTTATTTCAAGGTCAATCATAAAACGTTGGACTTGCACTTGAATGCAAATATCACTTTGGTCTTCCACTTTAAGACTTTCTTAGGTGGCCTCAAATATAGCGTATGCCACCAAATTCGTGTCACTTTTTGGAATGGCATTGAAGGGCTCATTTAAAGACAACTTCGTAATCACAACAAGAAAGACACTTCCATGGCACATTTGAAAGTTACATGCTAGGTTTACGGGTACAACTGTACCGTAAGTTAAACAAATCAATAGTCTATATTTGGGTTAGTTCTTAATTCGCCTAAAGGTGGTGCTACCCACCCTGTTCATGGTTGACCGCCCACATCTTGCGGTCACTTTCCATGACCCTCACTTTTTCTCCATAGATTAACATGGGGAACTAGCCGATATAAATTTAACCTCTCTATATGTTGCCAAATAAGCATTGAACTTTCATTTTATCACACCTGGGTGTATTAGCAAGATAATAATATGCACTTCAGGTAGATTAGAAGATGATAATTCCAAAAATTGTCCTCATATGCAGGGTGAAACTTTCAGGTTCACTGTAATGTAATTGGCTTTGCTGACTCATCTGACCTCAAATGACATGGGTCGCTGGGTTTACCAAACATGCATCATGGGAACCAAAGCCCGTGTGTCAAGAAATTAAACCAACCCAGATCACCCTTATTGTTAAAAAATATAAAAATGTCAATATCTCTCTCTCCTTCCCTACTTATCTGAAGAGTCTCTCATCTACTTTGGATTCTCATGTCAAATAATTCAATTCTGCAGCTTTGTGGCGGGCCTAAGCAGCGGTCAAAATCTACTTGCCTGTCTATAGCTACATACCTGCCTACACATTAACAGCTACCTACTGCCTACTTGTCCATCTGCATCTGTCTGCCCGCCTGTTCGTTTACAGCTACCTTGCCTGTCCACCTATAGGCACCTATACCTTCTTGTCTACCTTACTCCTCCTGGCACTATGTCAGATTAATTTTGATGAGTAGATAAGAGAGAGAATGGTGTAATGAAAGATAATCACAATACTGTTTATGCATAAATATTTTTGGCTTTTTAGTATTACACTTTTAAGCCTGCTTTAGCCTGTCATATCTTCTCGTATCTCAGGATAGCAGGAAACCTTTATTGTTCGCAGGTAAAACGGTGAAACTTTCCATTCCAACAGGAGGCAAGTTATTCTATGATTTATTTAATACTCATCTCGAAAGTTTAAAAGAAGCATTTTTATAACAATTTTAGTAGGCAAGACCCAGATGGAAATAATTGCCACACTTGCACTTCCCGGTGTTTATAGTACCAAAAAGTGGAATTGGCAAACAAGAACATTATTCAACCATGTAAAGTACATATAATCGGCAGCAATATTTTCTAAAATACATATTTCTTTTTTAATAGAACCTATTTTTATGTGCAAAGATGCATTTTCCGACAGAAAGCGGTACATCAAAGGAATCCCTCACAAATGTCAATCTCTGATATCCCTATGCACTCGTCGACCAGGACCACATAGGAAACACTGTTTATAGTGTGTATCCAGTACTCATAAGATTATTAAAAATGAAAGCGCCACCTGTCCTCTTCAATAAGTACAACTTGATGCGTGACATTCTTAATTTAAGTGTATACAGCCATCATAATCAATAGAAAGATGGCTGACTATAGTCTTGTCACATTAAAATTTTGCTCGATTCATCAGGCTATGTACGGCAATATTTTCTTACATTAATTCCTTCCTTTTTGTCAGACATTTTATTCAGAATGGTGCTTTATGTACGAAAAAAAAAGACCAATGAAGTTGGTGTATAACCAAATTACATGTTTGGAAATGACGTCCAAAATCGTTTTTACCACTAGAAAAGAACTTTCACCATATGAAATATACGGTCTAATAATAAGAGATTCTCTCTGTAATTTTAACTAACTTTCACCAGTGAAAAGAGCAAGTCCTTAATAGGTTAATCCTGTGTAGCCCTTTTGCTGAAAGCCATAAAATCTATTTAGAAGATTTATGTATTTAGACATGAAGAAAAAAGCTCCTGGAGATTTGGATTCCATGAGGAATGAAGAATGGTCTACTTGCAAATGACGAATCCACTGGAAACGAAAAAATCCACTATGATATTATGTTAGAGAAGAACATTATAGCGGTCGATCATCCCCTGGAAAATTTAAAAGCAAAAAGCATACTGGTGAGGAAACAAAAGATGCCCCTCCCCCTCCCCGTTCAACATTATGCATGTGTTATGAGGATGTGTGTGGCGAGTTTGTTCACTTTATTGTACCATTGCTTTTCACATCTCCTTTTTTGGGGGGGATTATGGTCATTTTAAGGACCTTATAGGTTGTTGTTGTTGTTGTTGTTTTTGCTGTTGGGAGGCTGCGTTCATCAATAGTCGTTATGACCATCACGCCTCTGTGAGCAAGCTTGGATCCGCCTTAGCATGCTGGTTGTCAGCTTGGTGGGCTCAGCCTGGGGAATTTGATTCCACTGGCCATAAGCCTCTGTGCTTCTTCACATACTGGATCTAGTAACGGTTATCCGTCCCATCTGACAGTCTTGGTCGCCCAGATTCAGCCTGCTTCTTGCATCTTCTGGTTTCCTGGTAACAGTCCCACCACCATTTAACCGATGGCCTGGACGGTGGAATAATTAAAAATAAACATACCTGGCTGCATTTTTTTTCAAATTCGTTACTTTAAGTGCTCCGCTATGTTTAACTTCCATCATCCCTTGGAATCTCTGTCTGCAAAATCAAAGCAGCAGTAAGCCAACCACAGTAACGTTTTTGTTCTAAGAATATACAAGCTGATAAACCAAAACGTGTCAATCCAACAAGAGACACGGTCTTGCACTAGAGGTATCAGAGATTTGGTACTAACAATGTCATATATAGCCTCCTTGGTACGGTACTAATGTTTTCTGTTGTGTGTTGTAGCTTGCATGCAAATGATGATTCATCTAGCATTTTTTTCTTAATGTGATATTTGCATGCATACCCTTTCAGGCAAAACTATGAAGAGCAAACGCAAAGAAATGCAGACAATGTTGGTCTCAAATCCTCAACGTTGGAAATGAAGACTTGAAAGTCTCCACAGTCTTAAATGTCGTTTATTTATTATTCTTATTTTTTTTCAATTTCATATCGGGCCAAGCAAGTTCACTTTCAATCATGTGGCCCAGACAACGAAGCGCTGCGCATCGTGGACGCACATGCAAACCTACTCACAATGCAGATGTTTTCTCGTTCTTTTGAAAATAAACAGAATTTACTTGTAGTAAACTAAGCAGAGAAAATTATCCAACGTGATTGTCGTCTAAACCAATTCGATTTCTTGTGGATACTTGATGGGTGACGCCTTCCATATGAAGGTCAAATAATCGAATTCGATGCGAGTCATGTTCCGTGAAGATATCCTTTAAAAAGCAAATATGATAACCAGTAGTTGTAATTCCCCCAACCGTACCATAGTAAAATAATAATAATAATAATAATAATAATAATAATAATAATAATAATAATAATAATAATAATAATAATAATAATAATAATAATAATAATAATAATAATGATAAAAATAATAATGATAATGATAATAATAATAATAATAATAATAATAATAATAATAATAATAATAATAATAATAATAATAATAATAATAATAATGTTGAGTCAAACTGGATGAAAATGCTGACAAACAAGAATACAATACCCAAACAAATGTTTAAAAAAGCATGAATATGATTTTAACTCTCCTGCTAGATAAATTCTTTACATAATAAATCAATTTGCTATATGATGGGCAACATTTCCGTGACATTTTAGGAATTTGGTATTTATCATCCATATGGTGGGCGGTTTAACAATTTTCGAATGACAGTCTTGGGACAATGTTCACGACAATATCCCCACACCCACAAAACAGTCGTTTGATGCTCAAACGACAATGTTTATTGGTGTACATCAGAAACACATTTTTATGCAAGTTTCTGCGGTGAATGTGATGATCTTTTCTATGAAACTCATCCAGGCCAAAATTAACATTTCACTTCCGAAAATTACCGCTGCCGGCATTCAAGGTGTATGTAATACAAAATTACTCACGTTAGTTTATCTTAAGCATCTTAAGGCATAGGGGATGCAGATAAGTGCAAGTGCTACCTTGGTCCTCCTTACTACTTTTACGACTTCCTGCGGTAGCCTTAAAGAAATCATCAGCCTACAGGTTCGTACCTCGTGCTGGAATGGTATTCAGCGACTCACTGTAAAAATTGAAAGACTTCGTGATCACCACAAACACGACGTTTATTTGGCAGATTTGAATTTTCTAACTTTGCCTTACGGTTATTAGTGTACTAAAATCAAAATTGGGCAAAATATATTTCAATAAATAAAAAAATCCTAAATTTGGAATAATTACAAAGAATAAACGTACATGACTTACAACAATAGATATTCCTTTCTCTACTTGTCTAAATACTTGTCTGTTTGTGAGTATACTGAAATAATCTACGTCAATTCTCGAGTTATGGAGTAGGCATATAAAACTGTCTAAATTTGCTGTCCTGGTGACTTCAGTGTTTGACTATCTCAAATAGCTTCCCTGCGTGCCCACCTATAGCTACCTACCTGCCTCTCAATCAAAAGCTACATATACCTGCATTCCCGTCTAATCATGACGACTACACACAGATTCCTTAGTCTAATATGTACCTTATAAAATTGTAAAATAATCAAAACAAGCAGAGACTGAAGTGACTCATCAACTGGAATCTCAGCGTGCAATGCCAAAGTAATTTTCTAGAAATTAAGAGAATATATCAGGCCAGCGCTGAGTCTGGCGAACTCAAAACTCTTTGCCTCTGTGAGCGTTAAGGGGCACACAGTATGTCTATGCAGGCAAAAATAAATTCAGACTTTCAGAATATGTCTGCTGTTACAAACATCTAACACGTAGCAATGCAACAGGAGACCTGTTCGTGCATGCACTTGAGGGAGCAGAAAGATTTGAATTCAAATTTTATGTGTTTTGTACCGCAGCTTTCATACAAATGAAAAGTCATCCGATGAAGAACTTTCTGAAATTAACCAATACGGCTATAAGCCGTTACACAAGACCATGACCATACCCACACCAAGATATGACCATGCCAGAGATGATGACTTAGTTTACTTCATTATAAGTCAGGTTAGAAGTTGCCTGCGAGGCGACCTAGTGCTTCACATCTAATGTAACATACATAAACAAGAATATTAGAGTCTGCTTCGCAGGCAAGGTTAGCTTTGACTTTCACATAGTGTCACATATAACCACAGTTTTAGATTTTAGGGTTCAAAAAGTTTACATATTCTGAAAGCAAACACACCGGGAATTCTATTTATAACAGCTTTATAATGTTAGATGGTGACGATGTTTACATAATAGTTATATAAAAGATTCACCACAAATATCGATTCAGATGACTCAATTTTGAAGAAACGGACCCACAATCTATAGCAAACTTAAGTTTATGCAACGAATCAAAAAGCGTGTCTCATATTTAAAAAAGAAAAAAAAATGGTGCCCTATTGCCACCAAAGTCATTCAAAATAAACTTTTCTTCGATGTGTCATTATTCCAACTTCCAAAACTTGTATCTCAGACACAACAACAAATATGTCAAATTTGAGACACATTTTTTGTAGTGTACTACATGTTGGTCATTACGTAGAGCCGAATATGTGAAAATGTAGAAACTGAATCGAAAAACTATGTCAAAGAATGGCAATCTCTCTTATTTGCACTTTTATAATCGCTGTTTCCAAGAAGCAAGAGCGCCATGGCATACATCGTCAGTACACTTTCTGAGAATGTATAATATATTGCAATTTTGGGGTGGATATATATATATATATTTACATATATATATACATATATATATATACACTGTATATATATATATATATATATATATATATATATATATATATATATATATATATATATATATATATATATATATATATATATATATATATATATATATATATATATATATATATATATAGGCAGTTTTGGTGCGGTTGCCTTGAATCAGCCTCACTCAAATCAAAAGTTCCCTTGGTAAAACTGCAACTGTGACAACTTTATTCCGATAGCGTGACGTCACAATACAGCACCTCATATATTCTGTCCCTGGCTGTGTTGTGCACATTGGAGCTCAGGCTGTCCATCTATCAGGTAGGCTTTGAGACCGACTCCCGTGTATATGTGCGGGTTTATATGTCAATGGAGTTCAGTAAAGAGAATTGTTTGTTATTTTGTTATAATAACATATATATATATATATATATATATATATATATATATATATATATATATATATATATATACATACATACATACATACATACATACATACATACACACATGCATACAAACAAACATACATACATATATACATATATGCATACATATAATCCGAAAGCCCATTTCAATCAGGGAGCTGCCATCGATGGCAGCTCCCTGTTTCGACCGATCAATTCATGATTACTGAGTCCCTCCTCAGAGATTACCTCTTATTTACAACCCACAAACGACAGCGGTAAGAAAATACCACGCTCTGAGGGCATAAACGATACTAAAATGTTCGGCCGTGTACGCTCCAAGACAAATTTTCTGTCGTTGGTCTGTGCCGATAACTGCTTACGATGCGTCTTTTTGTCTGGTATAAATACAGACTGGGCATTCCGGGACACGACAAATCAATGAAGCGTACGAAGCTATTCTGAATCCGCGAAGCTTGGCGTCACGAATTACATACACTTTCTTTTGGCTTTGTCAGCAGATATGGACTGTATCCTCCATGTTAAAAGCTTACAGAAAGTACACACATGCACATATATATATATATATACACATAAATATATATATACATAAATATATATATATGTATGTACGTATAATAGATAGATATAATGGAGGGACAGAGATAATTTGACTAATTCCTGCTGTCTTATAAAATAAAAATAAGATAAAACAAAATAAAATTCTCTATTTTTTAATTTTGTAACGATATTGAGGAGTCGCATTGAAAACGGCCACATGAAGTACAAAACTGAAGGGCTTTAAAGCTGCTCAGGCTATGAAACTAAATGTTTCTAAAATACACTGCACAAGTAAGAAGCCTGTCGGTTACGATGACCCTGAAAAAGAGAATAAGGGGGATATAATGGACAGGCAGAGATAGAGTAAACTATGTCCTGACTTGTGCACTTGATTTGATTTGAGTTGATTTGATTTGATTTGATAAAACAAAACAAAACAAAACAAAACAAAACAAAACAAAACAAAACAAAACAACAAAACAAAACAAAACAAAACAAAACAAAACAAAACAAAACAAAATTATTTTCAGTTCTGTAACAATATTGACTGGTCGCCTTAAAAATGGCCACAAGTGGTACAAGCCTGAAGGGTTCTAAGGTTGCTCGGGATGTGAAACAAAGTGGGTCTAAACGACGCTGCACGCGTGAAAAACCTATGAGCAGTCGCAATGATTCGTTTCATGGAATCTGTCAACCGGCCCCAGATTGCATTTATGGCAAACTTGGTCACGGCAATGACGAAATTGATCGTCGCCATGGTCATGATGATGCCGAGCATAAGTGCCAATACACAAAGGGTGGCTCCAAGCATGATCACGCCAAGCAGGTCGAAAACAACCCATGGAAATGTGAACTTGATGATCTCTTTGATGAGCTTTTTAAACCAGATGTTACCCCATCACGCATGGCAGAACTTTATGACCGATGGTCAGAAACCTATGAAAAGGTATGTATAGCACTGTTTAAGCAAGAAAGAAACTTTGGAACCATATATGTAAAGTAAGATCACTTAAAAAAGGACTATTTGCTGTGGTGCGCGTTCACTAACAACTGGACGACTGTTGGTTTCATTCTTAATATGCAGAAAAAATACAAATGTTCTCACACCTGTCATGCACCTGTAAACAAAATAGTTTATTTGGGATTAGATGGTGTAGTTTAAAATGCTTGCCTTTTGGGGTTGGCCTTGGCGCTGAAGACGAGGGGACGATTTTCAAATCCCAGTGGATGCAAGAGGTTACACCTTCGATACTATATATACACATACACATCAAAAGAGTTATCAATATAATTTAGCAAATGAGAATTCTTTCTTCAGCATATGGCAGATCATCATCCTACTCTGGCTGTAACTGAGGCATTGGAGATTTCCCGGATCCTTGGTGAAAACAAGATAGTGAAAATTCTAGATGTTGGAGCGGGCACGGGATATTTGGGAAATGAGGTAGGTACAAATGCATCAGGCTTCCAACGGCTAAGGTAAACCAGTGTGACTCAAAATCAAGGAACACACATGAACAATTTTTCCACAATCTAAATACGACATATTCATGTTAATTTAAACCAGTTGTGTTACTAACATTTGTGGAAATAGAGAATTCTTATTTGAAACATGAAGATGACTTCAGGTTCAGTCGATATCTAGAGAATATAGCAATCACTTTTATAAAAGAATCGAAGTCGTTTCATTTGCAAGAGCAACACATTTTATTCTTTTTGATGCATGGATCAGCCCGCACATACGGGTACTGCCTTGTTGAGCTATATGGACTAGAGCTGCCCCGCAGCTAATATTTATGTGTCGTATTGGGTCTAACTATCAAACTGTACCAATTTTAAAGAAAAACACACTACCAAGCATTATATGAAATACCAGTTATGATGTCTTGGTCACAACGACCTCAGCAAAAGAGCACGTAGCATTTAGTTGTAGATTCCATGCAAAAGTGATCAGTATATTTGCAACGTGTGTGGCATACTGTAGGCCTTTTGTAGATTAATGTGACAGTTGTACCAGGAGTGAACTCTGCATGCTCGAAACTTGTTACACGTGACAATATTGAAATACTGAAATAGTTTTGCTTTTTTAAAAGCTGAAAAAGTTGGGCTTCACCAATATTGATGCCCTTGACGGTAGCAAGGGAATGTTGAAGAAGGCAAAGGAAAAGAAGATATACAAAAACTACATCTGTGAACTCCTGGGGATGAATCAACTGTCCATAAAACATGGTGAGTAACGCCCTTCGACATTTGTAAGTACACCTCTTATAACTCCACAAGGATATAATGGAGTTCAAAGTAAGAATGACCTTACCATCAGACCCTATTCGTTCTGTTAGGTGAAGAATTTTGACAGTGACGAAACGTTGAGTCATGTCATTCCTGCCATTTTGGTGGGGTTTTTTTCTTTTTCTTTTTTTTTGTTGTTAATATGTAAAACTGCAATTCTCCGGCTGCTTTAAATAAAGGCTCTTCAAAAAATAACGACCAAACTTTAAGCAGGGGTGTATTATTCCCTCCCCTGCTATAAGAAACAAGGTGTGTGTGTGTGTGTGTGTGTCTTTATGGTGAGCGGCATCTGATGAAAGATTCGTGTTTTGGCTTAGCCTACTTCAATGTATTCAGGGAGCCGATTGCAAATTGCTTGTGGTAGCATTTTGTATTAGACAAAGCAGCCTTAGCAGGCTGACGCTTTTGATGATATGTATGGTACCCTTGCTTTATCGACGATATAACATATCAGACGGGAACTATGTTTTCTCGACAGGTTCCTATGATGTTGCGGTGACGATGGGAGCGTTCGTGCCGGGCCACCTGAAACCCAATTGTATTCCTGAACTCATACGCATTGTGAAGCCAGGTAAGTACATCACCTATATGGAAGACCAAAGGAGCCTGCAGCTGTGCCAATACCTCAGTTACCTGCACCATCACGCATCACAAATATTAACATTACCGTCACGGTTGACATCAATAGTTTGATCATGAACATTATTATCAGCTTAGTCAACACGGATGAAGACTGCTCATGCTGGCAGTTCATAACCGTTTTAATCTTTTTGCGTTTCTTCTTTTGTCTTCCATTTTATCAGTTAGTTCACCAATCGTAATTAGCAGGAAACGCAACAGGGCAAAAATTACAAATTCTGTTTCTACATAAATACAAGAAAATCATGGAGAATCTACAGAAGTATATTTATTATACATTGTTAATACATAGACCAACCACATGCTGTTTTCTTTGACAGGCGGGTATATCATGATCCTTACAAACGATTTTC
Source organism: Hermodice carunculata (assembly GCA_964020975.1). NCBI lineage: Eukaryota > Metazoa > Annelida > Polychaeta > Eunicida > Amphinomidae > Hermodice > Hermodice carunculata. Next base: position 22,772,859 of record OZ026613.1, read on the forward strand.
ATCTGAAGGGGTCAAAGAGTTACCGGAAAGAACTTGAAAAACACATGAAGAATCTGCATGATGAAAATACATGGAACTGGATGAGTACCAAACGCTTCGGTACAGACAAGGGGCAACATGACGGTATATGTTATTCCTTCATGCTGCCTGACGAAGAACCAAAAAGGAAAATACCCAAAAAGAAGCAGTCTCAGTAAATTAGTGCTTAATTTTTAACAAGTGCGTGAGTCACAAGAATTCAATATTTTTGTTGTTTTAAGCTGAGCAGATTGCAGAAGAATCAACAGTGGTTGTGGTTTTTTTGGTTCAAACATATTTTATTCGCAAAAACAATTGGCCAACAGGCACAATGCTTGTATGAAGGCCTCTTGTACATGAATTGACAATACAACAAAAAGTGGATAACATCTAGATAACAAAAAGAGAACGTGCAGAATATGGAAATGGGTGGGTGTTATTCCCATAAATACATGAATATACAATTGGAGGTAACAATAAGTAGAATATACATGACTTATCTCTGTAAAATGTTTGCCTTGTGTCTAATTGTGATGGCATAGTTGCACCCCGTTGCTTGGGCAGCTAACCATTGAATCTTCCATTGGTTCTAATATATTTGTGAACTGCTTGGAATATATCCCGATTTCCAGAATTATTTTTTGTTGACAATCCAAAAAGAAAGGTTTTTAAATTGAAGTCTGCAGGGGGAATTATTTTAGTTTGGAGTTCGTCTCTCGATGCCACGTATTTGTTACATTGGAAAAAATAAGGAAAACTGTCCTCTGCCGAGGTACCACAGGAGCAAAGTGGTGATTCAATTAGATTCATCTTGTACAAATCTTTGTTCAGCTGGTTACAGCCCATTCTTAGTCTAGCATGAATAATACCTATCCTTTGATCTCCAAAATAAACCTTTCATTACATTTCGGCTTGGATTTGTTTAATTTCTTCTTAAATTCACCTAAATCTTAAGACTTTTTAACTGATTGTGGAAGAAGGTTCGATTCGCGCACTGTGGCAGGAAAAAAAACACTTTAAAATGTATATGTACAAGCATAAATTCAGCCAATATGCTGCCTTGACCTGATATTATATCTAGTCCGTTCTTCAACAGTATGTGGAATCAAATTGCATAAATATGAGGGAGCCAGTCCATTAACTATTTTGTACATTATTGTGAGTTTGTGTTTCCGCCGTCGTTCAGAAAGTGGCTCCCATCCCGTTTCAGCATATATTTTACCATGGCTGGTATGGCTCAAAGCCCCCGTAACAAATCTAGCTGAACATTTTCAAGAAGGTCCCTGCCTGACTGTGTGCATCCATCCAAAACTACATTGACATATTCCAAGCAGGGTCTAACAAACGAAACATGTGAGGATTCAAGTGCACGTGTATTAAGTTTGTACTGTAGACATTTGAAAATACCTATCAATTTCCTTGATTTAGCTACAATATCATTATGATGTGCGCCGACCAGCTGAGATCCGAAGACAATATAACACCAAGGTGTTTGTGTTGTTCAACACTGTCAATAATTTTTTGTTCAAACGCTAGATCGGGGTGATCAGCAGGCTTTTTCTTTTTGCTAAATAAAGGTGTTTTGGTTTTCGTAGGATTAAATGTTACAAGCCATTCGTTTGGCCAGTCTGAAACTGATGTAAGGTCTTGGTTTAGTGTGACCGCGCTTTCAACTGGGTCGTCAATTTGAATATAAAGGGTGATGTCATCAGCGTAAAGTCTTATTTCAGACTGCACAGTGTCCGTGGTTTTGTTGTTTTCAGCTGGTGTTACTGCATAAGAATTAATGGTGGTATGCCCACTAAAAGTATTGGGTTTCAAGCACAGTAACAGCGAGGTATTTAGCCAGATATCAGAGCTGTCACCATCATTCCCTCATGGGCCTGTACTGCGGTACCATAGTGGATAACTGTACTACTGTCTACTTTGTCACATACCTGATCTCTTAAATTTCCTATACATGACACTGTACCGTGTATGTATTTTTGGTGCAGACGGGTAGGCCTGCCTCTCTCCACACACCACGTACAGAACTGAGGATGACCATGTATAATCCATCCATGCACGTGAAAAGCTAAGCTGCTGAGCTTGTTTCATAACATGTTATTACCGATACCCTTTGTATTCCCAGTACAGAGTTCGATTATGAAAAATGAAACAGCACTGAAAGTTCATGCTAAGTATTAATTTAATGTTATCCTCCATATCAGTAGTTCTAAGGGAGCAAGCTATTCACACGTCTACACTGTAACTGGTACATCTATATACAAATATAGGATTTTGGCCATTTCGTGGGGGCCTGGTAAGGTCTACTCAGCAAATGTGATATGTTATACAAATTGTTCAATAGATGCTTAAGATGGTTATTTGCAGTAGCATGATTATGTGTGTGTTAGTGTTTAGTGAATAGCAATAAATAATCTGCAAAAATGCTTTTTGTCTGTTGAAATAATGCAAACCATTATGGCATCCAAGTTGTCAGCCAATTTCCCGCCAAAGTATGACAAATCCGACAAAAAATAATACATAATCACTATTTAGACGATTCAAATCATGAACATCTTAATATCAAAGTAAGCATACTCTGCAATAAATCCCCACGCCCAGTTAACGGTATCGAAAAGAGAACTCTGACAGTTTTGTGCTCAGCTGAGTTTGGTTGCACAGATGGAAGTGGTCCTGGGACCTTCGCCATTCGATGAAGGTAATCTTTTTACCGACCATCTTCATGTGCAATTAGGCTGTCTGTTTTCTGGCATGAGAGTTCTGAAGGTAAAAATTAAAAACTCCGCACCAAAAAAAAAAAAAAAAAAAAAAAAAAAAAAGTCACGTGATCTTGGGGATTGAGTCAACATCAACCATGTAATTCTCATTTTGTCCCCTATGCAAGACCATCACCACGTGTAACATAAAAGTTGGGGCTCAAGTACTGTAAGACAGCTGGCACGAGATCGTTCTTAATTGCTTAAGTGTCTGAAAGATAGCCAGGGTGCGTGACCCCGTGGTGGGTAGAGGGCAACACGCACTCATGACACGTTCTCATGAATGTCTGCGCGGCCAACGGAGACGGTGCTTGCTTGTTAAATCTCCCTTCTCCGCATCATTGGTTTGACAAGTTTGACAAGTTAAATACTCATCGTTTCAATTTACTGATTAATAGGCTTATTAGCGTATTTTAATTTTGCGTACCAGAGACTAACGCGAAAAGTCCCAAATTAAGTCGAGCGAGAAAATTTCTGGAACAAGAGAAAAGTGCAAGTAACTAGGCATACAGTGTCTTGTGCCCGGGGTCTTGTGACCTCGAATATGACGTCAATGTAACCCATTTAAACCGGCAAGCAGACCCTCTTGGAGGACCAGGGTCCGGTTTCTGAAACGCGAGTGATTGCTTAATGTTTAAATGAGTTTTTCTTCAGGCATCACTATTTGCAACTGACTTGACTGACACAGACCTTGAGTCGTTTGAAATTAAATGGCAGGATACACCATTATCAAGAGATAAGTCAATATGTCCCTTTGATCTTTCAAGGTCATTCAGTGTTTCAATTAACAACACAAAAAGAAACCCAGTCGGTTGGGCCTAAAATCCACCGTTACCAGGATATAGCCTAGATAGGCCAAAGCCAGTGTATAGCCTAGGCTAGGTTACCTGTCAGTTTGACTTTCAAGTGTCACACAAGGTCCAAATTCACAACACCAGCACTTTCCTATCGCCATTTTAAGATTTGGCCAAGATGAACAAAACAATTTACAAACAAGATACGTTTGTAAAACATAGATGCCCCCCGCCCTCATTCCCTTGCCCTAGCTACCCTATTGATAGTGGTAGATGGGGCACTCGTGACCTTACAAAATTAGTGAAGGTTGATCATACATCAATGTCACATATCTTTAAACTTTAACCTAGCCCTTAAAAACGACTAAAAACCTGGACAATATAAAAGTTAAAGCTGAATAAACCGTCATCATTTAGAAACCATATACAGCAAAGTGGCATTATGACCTTGGAAATTAGGGTAAGGTCATTCATTTTCACTTGATCTTCTTCAGTTATTGTGCAAAAACCACAGGAAGTCTACTGTCTGTGTGTGACCCTCAAAAATGGGTCAAGGTCACCCACCTACAAACTCAAACTAGCCCTTACAGGCAACCATAAAGCTGTGCAATATAAAAGTGCTACCTCTAAAATGCAAGTTATCATGCAGAAACAGTATTCAACCAAATGGCTCTGTGACCTTTGAAATTAGGTCAAGGTCACCCATCTTCAAACTTGACCTAGCAACGAATACGGACAATTATCCAGTGCAATATAAAAGTCCTAGTTTAAAAACCTCTTCAGTTATCATGTGGAAACCAAAGTTAACTCAGGTACCAACGTGACCTTGGAAATTAAATCAAGGTCACCAAACTTTAAACTTCTTCCAGCCCTTAGCAAGAACTATAGACCTGTAAAATATGCCAGTCCTAACTTAAAAACTTCTTGAGTTATTGTGCAGAAGCCACAGGAATTCTACAATCTCTCTATGACCCTGAGCACTGGGTCAAGGTCACCCATCTTCAAACTCAACCTAGCCCTTACAGAGAACCATAAAGCGGTGCAATACAAAAGTTCTAGGTCCAAGGTATAAGTTATCATGCAAAAAGCATGAAACCATATTCAGTAAAGTGGCTCTGTAACCTTTAAAATAAGGTCAAGGTCATCCATCTTCACACTTCGACCAGCCCCAAATATGGACTATAATCCTGCGCAATATAAGAGTCCTAGCTTAAAAACCACTTCAGTTATTGTGCGGAAACCAAAGTTAACTTTGGTACCACTGTGACCTTGGAAATTAGGTCAAGGTCACCCATCTTCAAACTTTGCCTAGCTTTTGACTAGAATAATATATTTGTACAGTATCAAAGTCCTAGCTCAAAAACTTCCTGAGTTATTGTGCGGAAACGACAGTCTACCGACCGACCAACAGACATGTGCAAAGCTATATACCCCACCTTCTTCGAAGGGGGGGGGCATAAAAAAAAGCAAAAGTTATTGGAGGGTGATCAATTGAATAAACATACTAGAACCCACCCACCCAAAGTATATTCCCACCAAATTTGAATTAAAACTGGCTGTTGGCTTGGAAAATAAGTCGAAAATTGTGGACAATCAACAGACGGACGGATGACAATCAATGTATGAAGGACAACTGACCATACTGGCTCAGCGTATTGACAAGTCAACTGAGCTGAAACAGGGAGTCAGCAATCTCAAACTGCCAAAACACAGCTTTACCCACATTTCCAAAACAAGAAAATTACTATAAAAATTTTAAAAAGTTTCCACAGACATGAAATAGGCCTATTTAAAATAAAAACTTTATCGATAATCATCGTTCGTGGGGAACGAGCATCCATTTTGATGATTAGCCTATAAAATATTTTCTGACCAAATTTAAAGCATTGTAATGAAGTTTACTTGTAGTCCTGATCCTGTTGCCTACTAACCGACTTTTCTTGGCGTTTCACTACTGGCATAGAGTTATGAGCTTGCACCCTGTAATCAGCCTTTCTGCAGACAACGGATCAGCGCTGTAGCTGTGACTGTGTGTGATGCCTGAAAGTCCACCAACTTATGAAGGAAAAAACTATTGTATCATGTACGTACCACATAAACAAATTCAATTCCCGAATACAATAGTGGTAAGATAATGTGTCCTATCCAGCTAGGAAGGTGACATACTAGTTCAGGGGTAAGTCACTTTTCTTGTCTGAACTTGTTCTATACTATTTAGTAAATTTGTTTGGTTTGATAGGTATTCTACATCCATACTGAAGCTCTGCATTTATAAGCAAAACCTTACTTATTTAGCTAATTCATCATTTGCCATGTTCATATGTTTTCATTATTATGTGGGTTGTCTTTTCTGAATATTTCTTTTAGACAAGGAGCCACTACTCAGAGAGACATGTACGGGTACAGGCTCTGAAACATGTTCTGAGTAGTTACCTGCTAAAGACCCTTTAATTTAATTGGGCTAATACAGCTTATGTCAAAATTCTACAGAGGAACGTGTGCAATATGGACACAGTGAGCGGAGCGAGCTCTATATATAACACATGTTTTTTTTTTTTTTTTTAAAGTGGGGTAATTCATCAATCCAAATCTACAGTCTATACAACTTGAAAGACGTGGTCACATCCAAATTATCATCATTATCAACCTTTAGTGGCTCCCTAGCGCAGTGTTTGGGAACCCATTCACGTGGATCATTGATTCACATTCAGTTCTCTTATTTGCTGTATTTGGCATCTCTAGTTTTGCCAGATTTAACATCATTTGGGTGAATTTTTGTTCATCATTCGTCACAATTTTTTCCGATTATCGCCATTTTTTTCCTCCATGGATTTTAAAAGTTCCGGTTAGCCTGGTAACAACTGCGCATGGCAGAAGTTTCAGAATGGCAATCACTGTGTGACGTAGATTTCTACGGGTGGCTTTTTGCATGCAGATCAGGACTTTGAGGCCCCCAATGGCCATGTTGCCATTGAACGCTCAGATTTGGTGTTGTGGCGCAAGATTCCAAAAAATCACTCCTCTATCCCACTACGTCTCTGCCACAGGTTACGACACTATTTCAATGAGGATTTTTAGATCTTGGGCACAGTACTTAAATTTGTGGAGCAGTGTGTAACAAAAAGAAAGGCTATATGACAGACCGGTTCGTTCAGCTGCTCAAGGTACTACGGCCTCGCCCCTCTAGACTGACTTAGTAAATGGCCGCTAGAAGGACCTAGCCACCAGGTGCTCCTGCCTGATCCACCGACGTTAGCTTTATTATCAATACCTTTAATGCTGAAACTCGCATCTCAGGCTATGCCTACAACATGTTTAGTATAAATGCTCTGCTCGCTTCTAGGTTGAACCTACTTCCATATTACTTCCATATGTATAATATAGGTTAGACAGTGACAGGTTAGCTTATGGACAGTAAACAATTCGGACTGCGGAATAAGGTAATGACCACCAGGAAGTGGTTCTGGACAAAAAGACACAGATACAATAGTGATGCGAGAGGCTTAGGACTATATATTTTGGTAAAGAACGTTTAAACCTCCCTAGAAGACCATTCCTTTCCCGTGGGCTGGTGCAGATCCAAATAGAGCAAGTGTCCTTACGTGGCATATGTTGACGTCTCTTGTAAATGGTTGCACATGGCGGGCCTAGGCCTGCTTCTTTAAACCTCCTACAAGCAATCCTGTCATTTCGTATGCAATCTAAAATTCTTCTCAAAAACAAAAACAAAAAAATCACAAACTCTTTCAAACTGTGATACAGTTACTCAATCCATTATGCATGCAAAGACATGTGCTTGCCATTAACTTCAAAAGTCCAGTCAGAACACCTTTATTGTACTAGGGAGTTCTTGCAGTTAAAGACTGGTTTACAAAAAGGCCCTGCCATAGAGCATACACAATAATTATATAATCTCTCACAGCACAGTTACCCAGTTACACATTAACATGAATATTTGAATAAATAGATAGAATAACTTATTTAAAAACCACGGGTAAAATTACGTGACCCCATGCAGAGAGGATTTGAGTTTGTTCATAAAAGTTTCATTACGCTTCCACCCAAAATGTCTATATTCCGTTATTGCCTAGTATGAATGGGGACGGCATTAAAAAAAAAAAAAAACAAAAACAAAACAAACAAAAAACAAAAAGAACAAAACAAAAACAAAAAACAAAACAAAACAAAAACAAAAAAACAATAAAAAAAAACAACAAAAAAACAAAAAAAAAAAAACAAAACAAAAACAAAAACAACCCGCTACCTCTAAAACTTAAATACCTACATAATGACTGGTCTGCCTGCAGGCTTGTTACACAGCCTTTTTAACAGGGGCCAGTGACTTTCTATTTTCTTCCAGAAATGAGTTGTTGTTCCGACCACTACTTCCAACCAAGCGAGTCACCTCATTATTTGATTAATCATGCCCGCACTGGTATTTTCCAACATGCACCACTTAATAAAGGATGATCCAAACAGACAATGCAGCATGATTGCCTGATCAGTTTTTTAGAGGACCATTATTATTATTATTATTATTATTATTATTGTTGTTGTTGTTGTTGTTGTTGTTGTTGTTGTTGTTGTTGTTAATTGAACTCCCAAGCTTGGGCAAATAAAAGTTACGTCTGAAAAAAGTAGCATACATTCATCATAAAACTGGTAAATATATAGACACTTCAAATCTAGCGAGCAGTTTGACCATCATAAGCTCTCGAGAATTGGGACTATTATAGTTGGGAGATGACAGCAGCGCGGCCAGCGAGTCCACGACCCTGTGTGTCGTCTGGATGCCAAGCGGCCGACCGGCACGTGGACCCGCCTCCCATGGCCCGCGCCACTGACCTCTGCTGCCCGGTCACTTGAGAGTAGAATAAACATGGGGGATACTCCGTAAGATAATAACCTGTCAATTAAGGTACCAGTTTTTCTATTTCAATTTACAATAAATTGGGACAGTTCGTACGTGTATACGTTTCTGACGGGCGATTTCACTGAACGTATGCCGTGTGCGACAGGCATAGCAGCATGCACAATAACCTGGCATATTGGCTGCATAACGAGTACTTGTAACCATTTTGTATGGTGGGACCGTTTGCTCAGTCCAAATACTTGCTTTATAAACGTTGACTGAGCCGACTCCAACTCACAAATGTTAGAGCATGGATGTATTATTATCTGTATAATACCCCCATGGTTAGAGCAACACAATTTGATGCAGTCAAACCCGAGTGTTAATGCTGGTACTCCGGTTGTTTTCCACAAATACACTGTAGCATCACATGAGAGGCCGGATTACACCAACCATCACTACTGTATGTACACATGGCCGGTCTTGCGGCACTTATTGTGTTCTTTATCTGAACATAATATGTATTTGAAGCCGTGTATGCGAGACCTAGTGAGTTAAGCTCTGTCACAGTGTCTATCTCACAACTTGAAGATACCCCGAGAAACCATGCTGAGTTTTTCTGCCAGGAGCAATTGCCTGCATGTATCTTTTTTCTAATTCCAAATGTAAATCTCCATTGAGAAGCGTACGATGCACATACATTAACGAGTTGTTGCAGACCTGGAATGGTGGCAGAAAACAATGTCAAATCATCTGCATATGCAAATTAAAAATATTTAATCTTGATAAATTACATTAGTCATACATGAAGCTCATGCATGCTTCCGCTGACGTGAGTGTTAGGAAGTCCCCTTACTCAAACCTTCTGACTATACATCGTCAATTGTGACTTTCTTTTGCTTTTTAATGCAAGGGAATATTTTATAAAGAAATGCGAATTAATGATAACCTTTTACATTCAGTTTCTTTTAACATTAACATTTCCGATTTAATCCATAATAAAACGTTGGGCAATAAATATAATACATTCAATGAGCATTTAATACAATACCAATGCATATTTAGGTGACATACACCACCTCAAGATGATGCGTCCTCGCACCGTTCGAATAAATCTGTAAGGGAAGGGAAGGGGACAGGAAATGAAAGGAATGCATGGGTTATTTAATGTACCAAACCATATGAAGTCTGGGTTAAACAGATAAAACATAAAGATCATAACAGGTCACCATAATGTTAAAGTGCATGACTCCTGGGAGGTCAGTGCACGTTGATGCATTGGTTTGCAATAGTATAAATTGTAGATCCGTTGCGCAGTGGGGTCGTTCTCATCAAATTGTTTCAGAAGATTGTATTTGAAATGTCCGACAATGTAGTTCAGGAAGTCGATTAAGCCTATCATCATTACAATGTTGGCTAATTTTTTTTTTCAACAGTATCTGGGCTAAGTTATGGTTCCCCTTGTTTCAACTTTTATTCGAGGGCATGCAAATCACCTTGTTATTGATAACATTTTTCACCGTGAAGTGATTTGCTGCATTTTCATAAGTTAAAATTGTCTTTGATGCTGACCCAGGTTAAATATAGTTACAGAGATCAATTTACACTCAGGTTATAGGCTGGGTAAGTGTGTCCTTTGGCCGACACCGAGCTTTTTTTACATTGTACCTCACAAACTGTTATTTTAGGGTAACATTGCCTGGTAAAATTATCCAGACGTCTAAAGGATAATCTTTCCATAGGCGGACTTGGAAAGGGGCACTTTAATCATGCAGTAATAATAATAAAGAGTCTAAGATGAAGCTGCCGTAGCTTTTCAATGACAGTTAAAAGCTATCCCCAAAGTTTACCAAAACAATCTATCAAAAGTCGATCAAACGGATTTGAAGGGAGACAAATAAAAAGCCTATTTTAATGACTGTCTGGTGGATTGATCCTTGACAATAAGTGTTTTTTTTGGGGGTGGGTGGGTGGGGGTAGGGGGCTGGGGGTTGGAAGACATAATAGAAGTCGGTGAAATTGGAATGTCCGCTAAATTGGTGTTTGTTAAATCGACTTCCCACTGTATTTTAGCATACGGTATAGTTTCAAGTCATTTTGCTCTGTTTCGAATCAAAACTTAAATTGACCGATAAATGCTGCCATTGGTAAACCTTGGATCTTGACAACAGCAAAGCGGACCCGTGGGCCAATGTCCTCAAAATGTAAGCACCATTTGAATGATGAGATTAACAGGTAGATCTGAGTCCCCTTAATACAATAACGAACATGTACAACAAATATTAACACATTGATAATTTCCCATGCAGATGATACTATCATGGACATCAAACAAACTCTTGGTGTGTTAGAGGTTTCAGCAGATTTCGCTTCCACCTGAAAAGATTAGCTGCATAGACACATGGCAGTCACAACTGTGTGTAGCAAATTAGATTGGACAAAAATGTTTACAGACTATCTATTGCGATCTGATGGTGGCGCCATCTTCTAATTTATTACATTGAGTTCGGAAATGAGTTTTTCGGTGTACAAATACAACCGTGTCCTGTGAATTATGATACCCCACGAATCTTAAATTACATCAACAATCCATTTACATTTGGTCGCCAGAAATTAACAGTGTTGTTTTTTTCAGCATGAAAAGCTATCTGCGCACAGTCACAGTGCTGTCCAGCTGAAAATCTCTACTGCAAAATTGTTTTTCCTCATAGATTGTTTTCCTCTTCTGTACATAGGAAACATTTATTTTGAAGAAACTCTGAAGCAATTTTTGAAAATCTTTGTAGAAAAACTTTGCTACAATACTCCAGTTGGACACCCCTGTGTCAGTGAAAAGGTAGTGTCACTTTAGTGTGCCATCAGCATACGAAGATTTATCGATATATTATACGCATACATACATTCACACATACATACGTACATACATACTTGTATATATTAATATAGTTATTGGTTCTCCCAGAAATTGTCTGCGAGTCCAAGCCATTGGCTCACTAGTATGTGCTTTCGGCGATAGACAATATTTTCGGAGGCGAACAGCAGCATTCGGTACTGGCTTTCGGCGGCAGACAGCAGATGTGCCGCTGTGGGCAGCAGGGACTGTTTGCGGTCGGCTGTAGACAGCGACTTCTTCCGACAGACCTTCTGAATTGCATTTCTCAGTGTTCTGCTGACTGTCGCTCGTGACCTTTTGCTCCTGCCGACTTTTTCACTGCTATAGTTTGTGTTTTGCAAATTATAAAATCAGGTGGCACCTTAAACTGGGCCATTGAACAACAAACCTGTTATGTTTTCAAAGCATGCACTAGCTGAAGAGATCTCATAAAACGAATACAAAATACATGTATTATATGCACATACATTTATTGTAGATGGCAAGGTAAATAATGGAATTAATAATATTAGGTAAAGCTTATTTTTACACACTCTTGTTTTCGTTGTGCATACACGGATATATTTGTACAGAACCAATGTACATGTACACCGCACACACAGCGACACATAGGGTAGTACAAAATGAGAAACCTGCATCTCCAGCAGATGAAGATTTGACCCACCTGGTCTACATTTCTGTTCATATCTGTAATATTTTCATTGACCTGCAATGCATGTTGTAGACACCAACACACATACAGATTTTCTTTGTAGGTAACCATGTTTTCGCATAATAGAAAACTGGGCTCCTCTTATAAACTGAAGCCCTCCGTAAGAAATGCCACCCCCTCTACAAGGCGATTGTTGCATTTGCATCACCCCCCCCCCCCCCGTGATATGCTCCCCTTGCAGATATACATTTCTGGTGTAGGTTAGGTTGGCCTCATTTTAGGAGGAAGACAACTGTACATCAGTATTACCTGCTATTTAAGACCATTCCTACTTTCAGACAAAAGTGGTGACATGTTGGTGCAGGCAAAGTAACAAATACGCAAAAGTCCAGCGTTTTGAAAAGGTGGTCTTAAAAAGTAATGTGCTCTCTCATTAGAGGTGAAGTTTACAGCTGGCACTATTATATTACAAACTGGACTGGCGGCTTTTTAAAAAAAAATATAGACCCATACCTTTACATGGATTGCGAAGCAGGCCAAGCTTATATTAATCACTGTCCATGGCACAGATGTTGGCGTATACATGTACTTTCCTACCCAATTGTTTGGTGGAGGAAACCGAAGGACTTCGAGAAAACTACCGTGCAGAGTGGCAGGAACTCTTTCCACTTGCATCCCCGGTCGTGAATCGAACCCTGGCCGCTGAGTTCATTGAAAGGAGAGCGTGTTGCAGCTCCGCCAGCCATGCACCCATAGCGCCAACCATGCACCCGACTGGTGGTGTTACATACAATAACAATTGACAGCAGCATTTAACTCAGTTTTTTTATTGGTATCATATGTCTTGAACTTGAAAAACATGCAGTAGATTCCACTGGACCAGTTCCACAACAGTATCTGTTGCAGGTAGACACCACGGGAGCAGTTACCATGGTTATGTCCAGTGAATATTTCGACACTTGCCACCTTATCATATTGAGAAGTTAACGGGTACAAGGAAAAGTACTTTTTATGAGATTCAGTGGTTGTGCGTTTGAAATTATTTTGGATGCTCCACTCTGTAGTGTGTATTGACTGACTCCAGAGTGGTTGATAACAACCTGTCGGGTTTTCAATATTTTAGGCGGCCATCAAACTGTTGGATGCTGACCTGAAACGATATTTTATGGGACAAGCAGGCTGTTGGCATTGACCTTAAACCTGTGACAGTGAAGGCTGACTGTCTGTCGTGCACTTTTGACCCGTCCTTTTTCACAAGGTGCCGCAAGGCTGATAACACACAGTCAGGCACTGAAAAGAGCCGACGTGCCTGCACAAAGCGGTTTTGTCCATGGTACCAAGAACGAACTCGTATCTGTTCTTCTGCCATCTAACTCAACATGTAAGAGACTTCTTTGGCTTTTCATAATATTTTCTCCTTTTTTCCGAAAGTTCTGCGACCAACAGAATAATTCTCTACTTTGAGAAATTTATATTGTTCTGATCGTGAAACTTTCGTGTTTGTAATTGGCTTTGCTGTCACAACTCCAGAAGTGCCCAACATCTTAAATATATGAAAGTTTGCTAAACTAATAGAAAAAAAAATAGAAATACACGTGTACACAAAATTTATTGTGTCTAAACCTCTATCAGTGGATTGGCTGGCGTACTATCAATGATTCATGACATGTACAATCTAGCAAAGGTTAAATATATATATATATATATATATATATATATATATATATATATATATATATATATATATATATATATATATATATATATATATATGTGTGTGTGTGTGTGTGTGTGTGTGTGTGTGTGTGTGTGTGTCAAGATGAACAAAATATTTGCAGAGATATGAAAAAAGTTTCTTGCTGCAGATTGAGACGCATCTGTCCCGATGGATTTAAAAATCCGAACCACGCTTCCCGTGGGTATAAAGTGGTCAACTCCTAATAATGGTGGTAAATGGCATGATATCATGATACCTAGGTTTATCCGGAAAATGCGGAAGATACATATTCATTTCCCGCCAATTTATCCCAACTTATCTCTTAGCATAGATGACAATCGGTCACCATACATGAAAAGGGGGTACTGATCGAAGACCAAGGTTGTTACTAGCATTTGTGGGAAGAAAGAACACTTACTCCAAACATATGATAATTACTGGTATATCAAGTTTAGTGCTAGCCGCAGATATGTGGCCTTCGAGGGGGCAGCAGGGTATGGGCGCAGTGAGTTGGAGGGCGAGGCGACTGGAGGGCCTCGGACTGTTGGCCAACAGTCCGAGGCCCTCCAGTCGCCTCGCCCTCCAACTCACTGCGCCCATACCCTGCTGCCCCCTCGAAGGCCACATATCTGCGGCTAGTTTAGTGCGCATTTGCATAATTTACCAATGCCTTTTAAACAGTAAATTTCACCCAAGTCGCTTATTTTGTAAGAGCAACATCTTTTGCGATGTTTGAGACAGGCATCTTCCCGCACGTGCAAGCACATCCTTGTTGAGGGGAACGTGCCAATGGAGCACCGCAGCTAATTATTATGAATGTCTCGTATCCAATTATGGAGTTCTTTAATTTGATGCGCTTAAGCATTAAGTGTACACCATAGTTATAAGCTAATTACACATCCTTGTGCCGTAATTTATGACATTGCAACTAAAATGACATCTTCTTAATGACGATCTCATAATGGTCAATCGCAGTGACACCCAATGACTTGCATATTGGTCAGGATTTTTAGTTTAAACATATTTATTTCGAGTGGATCGCCCTATAGTACATCGAAATGTCACTTATCGGGGGTCCTCCAGAAATAGTTTGATACACAGACAGAGAATGTAAACTTCTGAGCATAGAATGTGTTGTGCTAATTAGCATTATGATAATTTAGATACTATATTTTTTTCTCCTAATCCACTGTGCACCTTACTTCTGATCAAATTCGCTTTGATATGAATTTACTTACATCAGCTTTGATGAAGTGGTTAATCATAACTTCATATGGTACATATATGGTGAAGTAAAATTGATATGATGCAAGTTTACCTCAAAAAGTGAAATGATCTACATTTCATAGCATCAATACCAGAAATTCATCAGCCAAGTTCTCTTCTCCCCTTGTGGGTTCCTGTCACTGTCCATTTCTTAAACGTAATTAAAGAAACATTAAAGAATTTTATTCTGATGCTCATTTTTAGTTTTACCAAAACACATTAAATTCATTCTTTTTGGAAAAGGATATATCAGCCTACAAGATAGTAACGGATCTTCAGCGGGTAATAACCAGAACACATTGCGGAGCCTCGAATGTCCGGTTTCTGATAATGGCTCAATATTTAATCATTACAAACCACATGAAAAATTCCAGAATATGCGAACATGAAATGGCATTGAAAAAGCGTGCAGAATTGTATGTCTGGGTGCTTGCTTCAAAACGCATGCCTGGTAAAATAAAAGGCTTACGAATATGTCATATAAATGTCGAATAATATTCAGACTACAAAAAATAAATTTCATACATTACAAATGCTACTTGTCCTCAGATTCTATATCTATTTTGCATGAATTGAGGTCCCTTCTCAACTTTATCCAACGCACCAAAACCAGAACGAAATGCACATGTTGATTTTTGACCCAGGCTTATTCCAACTTTGTCTTATTTTATGATTTATGGCCGTTCATATAAACAGTATTCAAGTATACATTTCCTTTTGTTTCTGTGTGATATTGAAGCTCGATCTGATGTCCGAAATGTCTCCCGATGGCCCACCATGTACATGCATAGACATAGCCATTTAAGCGAACCAAAAAGTGGCAAATTCCACCTTAATGAAGAGAACAATATCTTCATATTTCATTCCGGAATTCCCGAATGGATCATTCTTGTTTGCCAACTAAATCTCTGGATAGTTGGTTGCCACCTGATAATTAGCATATAATTATCTGTATGATTGATTATTCATTCTCCGTATCATGGGTAGCCACCTGTTTATTGTTCAGGTTTTGAAATTATTAATTTTACTGATCCTTATTGGATATTTAGATAGCTGACAATCTTTACTCTTTAGAATGTCTTGAAGCAATGAATTTGCTGCTTCTGAATGAGCGGAATATGAGCATTCATGTGCTACATCGAAGCAAAGGTAACTTGATCTTCCCCAATATGTTACTTAAACTGGCTTAAAGCTGTCTTCCTTGCATAGAACCATGTTACAAGGCGCGTTGTTCGTGAACAAACTCAATTCATAGCGAAAAGCACGTCGAACCAGTCTTACCGCTGTACATATGCTATTTGGGTTGATCCAAATGCGTGTGCCTTACCATGTAGGGTTTCTTATGAGGAGACCACAGAGGACTTAAATTTACTGAAATTAAATAGTATTGACATAATCTGTAATTCGCAAAAAATCAAGTTGCTGCTGATTGTATCTACATCCTCTATCTACCATTTTTATTTTCAGTACGTCAGTACATCGATTATCACTATGCATATAATTAACCAAGTTTACATTCGCTTCAGTTAGGTGTAATGATGTGTATTACTATGCCTGAAAATAAAATGTGGTCGGTTCATCTAAGTTAGAGAGATTTTTTTCGTTTTTAGTGCGTTTTTAATCTATTGTTTACTCATTTTGCATGACAAATCAGTCTTAACTTGTCAGCAGACGAGCAGCAATGATGCCACCAGATATGAAAGTTGTACGCGAAAGACAAAATGACCCATGCTTGGCCTGCCTCATCTAGTCCTTACTAAGACGGGACTGATCTTTGAGTCATCCCAGCTCTAATACCAAGTAATTGACCACATTTGTGTGGACAATTATATTCGCATAACCGGGTTTTTTTACAGCTTCATACACCAAAAGCGTGCATATTCTGAAACAGCCTAGAAATGATCGACTCGACCCGCCAAAGTGGTGAATTGGTTAAGAAATTGTGAAAACAACTTGTCACGACTTCTTACCTGATAAATTTACGGTTAAAAGCTCTGAGGTTCATAAAACTATTTTCGGAATTCGATACATTTTTTTAAGAGTTATGTTTTATTCTGTTTTATTTTGTCAGTTTTGGTTGAAAGTATTTATACGCATAACCGGACTTTTTCGGCTTCATACACCGAAATCTTGCAAATTCTGAATCAGTTGCATAGACATGATCAACTCGACCCGCCCAATTCTGAACAAAAAGAGACAACTACAATGTATAATTGAAACTAGATGACGGAAAATGATTCCTTGCTCTATATATTGCATAACACATATGTTACATATTTATCCTATCGCCAGACAAGCAATATTCATTAATTTGGCAAAAACCCATAATAAGGAATTCATAGATGAAAACAATACAGGTTACCACAGTAACAGAGCACGGTACAAATTTATTGTGACATTTGCAACAATTCATTATTTCTTGTGATGAATAGCAGATTAACTGATTGATAAATTCCATAAGGGATATATCCATTCCTCATTCAATGCTTTCCCTACGTCTACTTATAGAAATAGCGAGGCTTACATCTAACAATTGAAGTACTGAATGATAGAAGTCCAAATTCTGAGGTGCTCACAAAATCAATGCATTTCTCCAGGCATTCATGGTCTGTGAAAATAATTGTCGAAGTTGTGCAACCAGCAAACTTTGTTCTTCCCAGCAAAGGCAGGCTTTTTATGGTTGCAACATTTCATTGAAGAGCTTTTCGACGTGTTTTTTGATAATTTTTATTTGAGCTGACATCCCTGACAGCAATTCTATATATTCTACCTGCTGCAAAAGTTTAAATGCAGAAGTTGAGGTTGCATCTACTAAAACATAATCTGCTTAGATGGTAGAAACGTATGCCAATCACTGTACAAGTGCACACACATTATGTATATATATATATAATTGTATATATATATATATATATATATATATATATATATATATATATATATATATATATATATATATATATATATATATATGCTGTCTCATTTCCTACTTTTTTATCTTACCCATTTATCGCTACAGTTATTGATATCAGTTGAACCGCATTCATTTACTTCAATGACTTCGTATTCAGTAACCTAATCTTAAACATTTTGCTTCACTATCATGAGTTTTTCAACTTGAACGAAAAGATGTCGCATGAATGGATAATTGAACTAATGTGTATTTAGGTATTTGAACTCGGTAAAAGGATAGTAATTCAGTTGTCTCACGCCGGATGACGCCCAAACTTTATCGATCAAACCAAATGCAGAGAAACGGAGCAAAAATTCCAATATAGAACTTAGTCTTTCATTGTTAGATCAGGGGATAGATGCGACTGAGAGTCCTATTTTCAATGTAATTTCCTCGTTATTAGCCGGCAATTGCCCTTGTCCTGTGTAGGAGGTCATTTTGTGCACGTCTGGAGTGAAGCATCACGCCCATCACTTGGGATAATCATTGTTCAGATTCCTGGCCGACTTTGAGTACCTGATAGAGTTTAAAGATTACTTAAACATCATTTTGGTGTGCGCTTTACTTTGCGAAGCGTGTGTAGTTCTCTATTAGGTGTACAAGTCAATGGGAGATTTATATCAGTAGCTGTACGTCGAACACATAAGGTGCAATCCCCTGGCATCTGGAAGAATAGGAGACATTCATATTTAAGTGCAATCCTGCTCACTTCCTGTTTGCCGGGGCAACAGATTGATGCTTCCACCATGATCAGGACAGATCTCTATTATATACCACATAAACATCCATAAATAACACCTTTTCAACCAAAAGAGAGCTCATTTCTAATTAAGGCATCCTTTATGTTTCAAATATATGTTAAAACATTTTCTTAAGATTATTCTGTGTTCCTGTTGTTTATTTTATTGAGAATATAGTTTTGGCCATGCAAAATACATGGATCTGCCATGAAGCACGTAGCTCCCCCTTTTGCTCAATAGGTGAGAGTAGGACCGCATTTAAATATGAATACATCCTATTGACAATGTTATTTGCCAAAACAGAAAGCTCGCATGAGTCCCCACCCGCAATACATTCTAGAAATATTTTGTTTTAAAGGTCAGCATTAACCTGGTGCTTTCACACAAGCTAAAGACAAACTAAGTTTGAATCAGGGCAACGTCAGCTTAGCGAAATAATGCCAATGAAACACAAGACCAAACTTTATTCTTTTGCAGAATAGAGTACATAATCCGATGCATCCAAGGAGGTGTAGGACAAGACCATACTGATTTTATCGTTGGTATTTTTCTGTTCATTATCTTAAGCCTTAATGTATATTTTAGAGATGGATCAAGAAGTTTTAAGGCTAACTGCATTGCAAGAAATTAAATTGGAGCAGCTGATTTGCTATCCTTTTTTCCAAGTATTTTGCGCCTTTTAGAGCTTGTTGCCCCTCTATCCTCTGGCGAGATGCATGTTGCATAAACCAATGGGCCAGAGAGTGCAATCCTGCCATTTGTGCTCCCAAACCGGCAGTTGTGATACGACTGTTGTCATGTTATGATGGGTCTATTGTTATTGTACAGCTGAGAGTATTTAATTGTATAGTTATTTAACCCTTGAGCCTTTTATTCAATCATAAGTTGTCTGTCAACTGCCAGTAACTGTTCTTCTGCAGTTGTTTGCCACCCAAAATACAAATCCATTGTCAGAATGTAGCCGCAAATACTATAACGGCAATTTATAGCAAGCAGAGGATCATTAGTAAAAGCATATGCATTTGTGAAAGGACAGTTTTGTTCTAAAAAGGCCGTAAAATCATACCTAAGCCTAATTACGTGCGCAATATTATATTTTCTGTAGATCTATCGATAAAAGCAGCATGTTTTGCTCGCAGGTCTGCAGGCTACCAGGGAACTCTTGAATGATTACCACCCTGCATTGAAAAACAAGGTATTTCATGCCAATAATGATTATATTTATTGACCTCTTAAAAATGATCGCCATCTAACGCTTGCCTTGTTTTTGTGTGAAAACATAATATACTTCATTTACTGTTGTGCAAGCGGGGATTTAGTTACTTCGTATTAAAGCTCTTCCACCACTACCTCTAAAAGGTAATAATAACGGAATAAATCTATTCACGTTTGTCAGATTCCTCTAATGGACATACATCATGCTACTCTAAGCACAGGTACAAGAACCGGGGAGTTTCCGTCGCCCTTTAAGCACAAATTACATTAATGGAAGTTTTAGATATTTTGTCCGCCTACGAAGGATGTAATTGCACATGGAAACATTATTACTAATCAAACGGACATTTGTGTACTTCGAGAATACAGTTAAACACGTACAAAATTTCGTCTGAGTGATCATTCGGATGTCCTATGTGATATAAATGTATTGATATGGCATGCTTATTCATTGCAGACTGTTGCTTGTCATTTCCAAATTATTGCGAGCACTATTGATTGAAAAGAAGAACTTCAAAAGGAATATTATTTGAACGCACGCATCATCTTTGAAGTATAATCTTGTTTTAGCATTTATGTTTCAAAGCAGACCACAAAACACTTATTACGTACGGATAAGCTTCCCTCTGATCTTCAATCGACATACACTTAGAAGTGCAATAGAATGAGTTTTATTGTCCGAACATTAGTTAAGTGGCTTAACGAAATTTTTCAGCGTTGCCGCGCAAAAGTGGCGTAAAGCACCAAGTTTTGAACACGGTTACCGCCGGACCTATTGATCAATTCCAGGGTCGGGGCCCTCCGAAATACTCAATGTTACGCATGACCCGATTTCCAAAAGATTTGATAAATTGGAATTTTCACCGTAGCATACAAAATTTTGCACAAAAATAGCATGTTTGAATGTAAACACCCGCATGTATGGCAACGATATATATGCACCTTCATAACACAGAGCCTACAATATATATATATATATATATATATATATATATATATATATATATATATATATATATATATATATATATATATATATATATATATATATATATATATATATATATATATATATATATATGGTGTTTACCCTAGTCGTGTGATTAACTTTTTTATCTTGTCACTTTGGCGGTTTTTTGGGTGGTGGTGGTGGTGATATTTGATGAATGATGTATTGCTCGACGGTATACAGATCTTGCAACTAGATCTCGTGGTTTTCGTGTGAGTAAGTTTGTCATATTTGGGCTGTCTCGGACTTAACTGGATTTTGGACTACCATATTAACAAGTATTGGACTCATATTATTTGCACTATAACACAGATTTGAAACAAAATTTCACGATATAGTCGAAGCCATTATCACGCCTAGTGCGGGTCCAGTAATAAAAAGTATATGTAAATGTGACTAAGGATAATAAACAATAGCCCGAAAGTCTGAACCATATTAATTTTGTAACTTTGACAACATATTGAATCACATACTTTCACATCATATGCAAGACTATTCAAAGGCCCTTTGGGATCTTGCCCCACATGAAAATGCAGCATTGCCAAAAACATATAAGTATTTTATTTCGGCCAAGTTGTGACAGGTAACAGCTTGATTAACTGTAATAATCAAACCACTAATTTCGCACACATCAACCTAAAGGACAGGACAACCAAGGGCAATGTGCAACATTATTAAATGTGTCACCAAATAGTGGAATTTAAAGTGCAGTAACAAGCATGATACCCTATGCAAAATCTCAGTGAAAATGAAAAGTCAAAATGCCACATGCGGAGCAAATTTCCTTCAGATGTTCAAATATGACAAGCCGACCATACATTGCATGCAGCATATGCCTCTAAACCCATGTAACATCAAGTCTATTATGCACAACTGCACTTGCAAAATGGTGTGCAATCAAGGTTGGCTGATCCACACTTGAAGCAACAATTTCCTTTACAGGTACACGTGATCAGCTCCCTACATGCCATGGACACTTCCGGTCTAGTTATCCACACTGGATACCAAGTGGAACCAATCATATGCCACCCATATGCCTCTGTAGAAAGCTGTAGCTGCTGCACCTGACTGCTTGTTAACCACAAACCAGCCTGGTAAACTGCTCTTTTAACATGCTGCAGTAGAGCATCGTGTATAAGTGGCAACGTTTCAATATCGCTGTTTTTGTGACAAAACAATTGCTCTCTTGTCTCACTAAGTTTTGTCGCAGCGTTAGTCGGTCAAGCTTTGAAATGTGACGACTCTACATCAAGCAACAGGAAAAGTTCACATGCAAGGCTGCAAGTGCCTCTGCCACATCATCATAAATTTGCCAGGGCTGCCATGCTGACTTTTCGCCGATGGATTTGAATGTAGATGTTGTACCATACCCAGAAAAGGCATGGGAAACTGACAATGCTTTGGCTCTGTCATCTCCGATGAAATGGCAAGTTTTGCTGACGTCCCAGTAGATAAAATTTTGCCAAAGCCCAATGCAACCGAAATTCCCGCACGGGGCTGAAACCGCAGCAGTTCATAAAATTTCCCAATAAGGATTACAATGACATCTGCAGTACGTACCTGTATTATCTTTGCACAAAGCTGGAGAGCGGGCACAATGTGGACAATGATGCGAGTGTCTGCTTCTTCGTGATCACAGTCAGCCATTTTGCTTTCCGAACCCAAGCATCTGACAAATTGACGATCAGTTACGTACACAGTTTTACCATGTGGCCTGTTGGAATCTGCCAACTTTGATGTTAGAAACTCAAACAGATCTTCTTTGTTTCGAGAGTCATGCAGAAAATCATGCCACCTCCCTGGCAACTTTATATGTCCTGACACCTTTTGATGGACACCCATTTCACTTTTTTCTACAGCAGACTCTTTATGCTGCTACATATGACGTGTATGTATCCCACACTATGTCCAACTTACTAGCACTCTCCAGTTGATTCCTGCACGTAAGGGATTTACTGCAGCAATGGGCAGAGAGTGGACAACGGCAGCACTACCAGTAATTTACAGTCATATGTTTCGGATGGTTCAGGAAGGTATGTCTGCCTAAAACACACAGGAAAATCAGATTTGGCATTAGGCAAATGAGGTTTTCCAAAATCTGAAGGGCAAGGGGTGGTGGGACTGACTGAATCTCATAAGAAAAGAAAGGTCCTTTTACGGCTGTGCATAGCCACATAGAGTTGGCAAAAAAGGCTCGCATTGTTTTGGGGCATCTTGATTTTTTACCCTGTTTTGTTTTAATGTACGTACTCTGCCACGAGTTGCCCAGAATAGATTTTTGCTGTTGGCTTGAACCACATTTTGCAGTAAACAAAACATGATTCCCGTAAAAAACATCAAAATAAAATCCCAACAAAATAAATTAATAATGAAGGATTCATATGTGCTCAGAAATTCCAACATACACAGATTTTCACTAACACGGATAATTTGCAAATTTGTTGTAATTTTGTTTCAAATAAAACGAATACTGTATCCTAACAATATTGAAAACCTTACATATTTTGGTGCGTCGACGATATTGGACAGATTCGTTCTATAAAATTACCTAATTGCAGACATTTTGGTGGTATTCAAACTTGTTACCCGGCGGTCACTTTGGATCTATATGTCTAAAATAACCTTTATTTGTTTTTATTTTAATAAAACCTTGTCAACTTCACCTTGAAGCTTCAATATCTAATATTTTATATCCAGTGGACATATTGGATTTTAAACCTCCCACCAAGACTTTTAGTAGCCCCAGCCGCCATACATTAGACATAACTTGTTTTAAACATATTTTATTCAGAAAAAATAAAACGATTGGGAAACAGGCTTTAACTATATAAATCCTTCTCGCGAAAAAAAAATAAATAAAAGAATAATACAAATACTGTACAAAAGGTAAAGACGGGTCACAGGCCACTACATTGACAAGGACACACATAAAAGAAGGTAGGACATCACAGTTACAATTACAAAAAGTATGCATTATCATTATATCGAATCCGACGTAGCCAGGCAACACTGTACACACCAAATACTGTATGCGGAAAGCTGTTTTGTACCGGCCCGTACCTGACCCACCCCCGTCACAAGCAAAGCTTGTACACCAACCTCGGTGGAAAACGCACGAGCCTTACTTGAATCTGCCAGTACTTAAAACATATGTGTGGGTACTGTCAAAAATAATTTGGTTTACTGCCTTACTACACTTGGGATTTCCAAACATAATAGTTTTTAGCGTGAAAGGGACCAATACTATGTTTTTTGATGCAGTAAATTCCGCTCAGTCGTGTATTTGATACACTCAAAGAAGTAACAAAACGAATGTTCTTCCTAAGCACCACAGGCGCAAGCAGGAGAATTTGCTATATCATGGTTCAACTGGCCGCAGCCCATCCTAATTTTTGGACATCACTTGTGAGAAGTAGCAGGGCAGTCATTATTGAATGGAGCACATAAACAAGAATATAAAACAAGATACTTGTTTCAAGCATGCTGCATGTACACATTATATATATAATTGATAAAAGACATTATTAACAGATGAAAAACTGCTTTTGTTTGGCCTATTCTAATCAAAACAGATATGACTTTCTATAAATATGCATATGGGATCATTTTTACTTTTACTGAGGGGGTGGGGGGCATTTTGCTCTTAAGATTTAGGTAATGCATGAGATAGGTATGAGGCAGTCATTTTGGATTAATTTTGATAAAAAACTATGCCCAAAGAACCTTAAAGACAATTGCATTACGCATTCACTTATCGTCGTGTACTGGGACAGTGCAACCGTTCTCTGTCGGGTGAAATATTGCCGGTAAACATGGAGATTAAGCGCGTTTAATTTTCACTGACTTGTCACTTAAAAATAAGCACACTCGAAATATAACGGCTTTTATTTTTTGACCAAATCATAGCATTGATTAGAAGTGGTTGCTAAAAGCTCAGCTAATAGCTTCGGGAATTTTCTTAACCGATATTCTTCGTGCTGTGTGTGATTAAAGATTACAAAGCTAAGAAAACGTACTTTCCATTAAAAGATGCGGTCTTTTTTAGAAGTATTAGTTTCAGATGAGCTCCCTCGCCTCTCGGTTCTCCGCTGAGAATCGATGAGACCAGCCCTTAGACCATCTATTGTGGTACAAAAAGTGTCCATGCAAAAATTTGGTGCAAATATAATCAAATTCTTTTTATTAAATGACATTCCATGCCCCATCTTCTCCGTGCAATGCGGATGCAAGCTGGACATGCAAAACGGAAACGTGGAAAAAGCAAACACATGCACAATGTTCCTGAGGCTAAAAAGAACACTTCATGGATATCAATTTGAAGTTTGCTACTAGTTTTGTAGTATATCAGGTTACGCAAAGCAACAACAACGAAACAACGTCAAGGGCGACGTGCTGAGCTTAATCAAGTAGCTGCTAATATTATAAGAATAATTCCATTTCAACTTTCAGTTTACCCCGCTTTTATAAGAGAGCACACCGTACTGTTCCTATGTTGTTGCAAATGTTGTTTTGGTCATACTCTTCTGTGTTAAAGTCGTGTCAGGTCATGCGAGAAATACAATCAACAACGACCATGGTGACGTGCTGAGCTGGATCAAGTAACTGAAAATATCATAAGAATAATCCAATTCCAACTTTCAGCACCCGCTATGATAAATGAGGACACCATGCTGTTAAACAGCAAACCTATATTAAATCTGTTCTAACAAAGCACGCAATTTATCCGGGTAGAGAATGTCCGCCCAGCGTAGTGCAAACGCCTCTTTTTTTGGCATGTATCTTTACATGGATATACATGAAATTCGCATATTTCAACTGCAGCAACTCCGTGAGAAATATACATTGATCTCAGTTTAGAAAACTATAGAAAAGAGTGGTGTATCCTTTCATTTGGCATTAAGTACAATAACTCATAAGTGACCTGTTTGTCATAGTGGTGTATCCTTTCATTTGGCATCAAGTACAGTAACTCATAAGTGACCCGTTTGTCATATGCAAATCGTAAACGCAGATGGTAACTTTAGCCATATTGATAAAAGAACAACGAATTTGCATTTGTTTGAATATGACAGAAGTGGGTTTTGCAAAATATATTAATAAATGATTTTAAAGTCTTACAGTGCATTAGTGTAGCTTCTTCATATCGAATGAGAGCAATCCCGATTGTTGTTTCATGTATACTTTTACTGTAGCAAGTCATGTATGTATGTATGTATGTATGTATGTATGTATGTATGTATGTATGTATGTGTGCATGTATGTATGTATGTATGTATGGATGTATGTATGTATGTATGTATGTATGTATGTATGTATGTATGTATGTATGTATGTATGTAGGTAGGTAGGTATGTATGCATATAAGAGTGTGTGCTTCAACTGCTGAGTAATTCGACCCGGTTTCTTAAGTTTTAACTTCGGCCTTGCGAACTTTATTTCATCTGTTTAACAACACATTTTATTTTAAAAGCCACACAGAGTGCTATTTACTTTCTGTGTGTACGGTACCTAGTTTGCAATCCGGCTGTGTAGGCGGATGCGATTTGTCGATATTTAGCAAAACTTAATACGTTTGCAAATTTACATTCACTACTGACGAGACTTGGGTATTTGTCACATTCGACGAAATACGGAAAGTTTGTGCCAACATTGCCAAGGAAAAGCGAATCAGTTACAAGCTGTGATGAAACCATGTTACGTGCTGCCACGGTTAATAATAAGTGTTAAGATTCCCATTTCTTACAAGTGGATGGAAACACAGTATGATGCCAACTGTGTTTTTGAAACCAAATGGTACATGTATATTTTAGTATCGATTATCCGGGAGACCTTATTTCGTCTGACGGCGATTAAATGCTATAATGTCGCCAGGAAGTATCTGGTTGCAGATGCGCAAGGGTCACCTTGAGTGAAGCTTGGTGGACTTCTTGCAGCGTCTTACGCGCCCGCAGTATATCGACTAAGAGAATGCTGTGCCACTTGGCGATAAGAAAGTCGCATTCGAAACAGTCGAAATTGCAGCGTTCATTGGGAAACGATAATGTGAAATCGTTGTGTTGTTCCGTAACACCGAGCATATATGACCTGTGGATGCCATACGAAAATTTTTCCGCAAACTGCTGGCAAAGTTCACAGTGTTCGTGTTCTTATGGGCTGGTGAAATACCGAACATACAGTGCGCTGTAAATGTGCGGCTTCAGGTTTACAAATGATTCTTTGTATGTAAAGCGCAGAACAAAGATTGAATTAATTACACGAAACCGTAAACTTTTCAATGTTCTGGTATTCCACTTTCCAAAAATAATAAGTCGTTTGTCAATTATTATCACCTTGGACGTAGATGCATCTAAACCATGGTTGTACTACTCCTACTGGTCGTTTCTTTTTCTTTTGTTTCTTGAATTACTGTATTCTGATCTCTTAGTGTGACTACTTTTTATGTATTCTTCATTCTTTATGAAGGTTAATAAAATAATAATAATAATAATAATAATAATAATAATAATAATAATAATAATAATAATAATAATAATTATTCAAACCATTGCCATATTTTTTTTATTATTTGACTACATGTACTTCAAACACTTCGTGCGTTAGTTGCGTCACCGTAGAACTCGACCTCAGTTACAAAAATAAAAAAATAAAAAATGTTGTCCCTCTGCTTCAAATATTTTATGAACAATGCAAAGCATATACTAATCAAGGCTCACGTGTATCTATCTCTGCGGTGTCCAAACAAGCCGCACCACAGATTTAATTATTTCAGTGCCCCGATTATCCCGTCTAGAATACTTTAATCCAATTAGTTGACGGTGGGAATCTTTCCACTCGCTGTCCGACTTCGAACAAACCCGAAGACTTCTTGCCTTCGTTATGTCTAATATGTGAACGGCTAGTACCGTAAAAAGTAAGATCCTTTTTGATCCTTTTTATTGGTCCTCTGTATCTTTATTCTATTGTGCGCAACCTGACCGTGAAGGCCAGTCAAAATGTGGCAACCGCTTTGTTTTCGAAATTCCGAAATGAAGTCTACGGCACCCGAAATCTGTACACTGATAGGCCTACAATGTTTCATTAAAGCCTGGAATTTGATTTGCATAGAACTTAAAACATACAAAACCAGCTGTATGTGCATGTGTGACTCAGTTTCATGACTGAGAATAAATTACCGTGCATTATCGACAAGATGAGATCGTTATTTCGTTATACAAAATGGCTCCTAAAGGCCTACTCTTGTGAAAAAAAATGGCCGATTCCCTCAACGAGAGTTCGACGCGAGAGGTCGACCGGGATTTGTAATCAACTCCATGTTCTCTCGATGGTATAACACAATTCATGTAGGCCTATCTACTTACCGTAAGAGCTCGCTTGAGCTCGCCATGATAATATTTGTTTGTCACCCGTGGACCTGACTGTGTAGCGGCTCTTTAGTGTAATACGAGACATGCATATCGATTTCCCGCCACGAAGCACAGGGCTCACGCCTGTCAATCACGGAGGACACTGGGGCTTATCGCTGTCATAGACAGGGCGAGATGCCCTTGCTCATAAAATTAGTGTCTTTTAGGGAAATTTAAGTTCACAAACACCAAAGTCATATTCAGTTAGTGCTTCCTGAATTGGTTACAACGATAAATTTTCGTCTGCCTGTATTAAGTATTCTTTATTCCCCAAATATTAGTAATATCCCGCTTCCTCGTACAGGCAGCAACCCGTATCTCATCAGGTGAGACTTTGGCTATCAGGACAACCAGGTATGCAGTTGTGGCGGAACAAATTTTTGCCTTCGATCGTTTTTTGTGACGTGTTGCATAGCATCCTCTAGCTATGCAACACGTACGCATAGCTACAGGATGCTGAAAAGAAATAGCCAAAAGGGATTGGACAATACATTAAGGAGGAGACGCCATATATGGTCGTCGGTTATTGTGTCAAAAAAAAACTATGTTGGCATCATTGGTATACAGGTAAGCACATGAATGAGTAATAACAGCTGACAAGTAATCGACAAATATTAAAATTACAGAAGGTCATTGATGGAACCGGGTATGGGAAAATTACGATAGTGATTAACCGGGGTCTGATGAGGTGCCAGCAGCTACTTACAATTATACATACGATTCAAGAAACCTATTACACTCCATAAGGCCTTGAGTTTAGCAGAAGTTCATGATATGGCGCTCCAGGCTTTCCGTACTTCTATTATAATGGCACACGTAACCTTTCCGTCGCCCATAATGTCCAAAAGTTCATCATAAAGATCAGCCAGAGTCATTTGGGTCATCAAATATATATCTTTCTTATAATATTCCAAGGCATCTTTAAAGATTATTAAGAAAGGCTTTTAAAATGTAATATAGGACAATGCTTTTAGGAGTGGTAATTAGATAAAGGCAAAAAAAAAAAAATGGAATCAATTTCAATTGCAAAAGACTCAATATCAGAATGATTGTCATTACGGGGCTTCCATGCAATCTGCTGTCTGCCTAAATGCCTACCCCTCCGCATTGCATGGAACCAGGTCTTTGCTGAATGACGAAATACTGTCCTACCACCTGAGAATGTTCAGCTTTTTGGTTATCAAAACCTGAGACACAATAAGGCAAGGTAAAATCTTTCAGTATAAGTTTCAATAATTCATGCTTGTCAGTGGAACCAATCAATGTTCACGATCCCTATTGTAGTACCTTTTGCTAATTGAACAGTTGTAATAGGCCTCTTGAAATATTGGCATATATATATATATATATATATATATATATATATATATATATATATATATATATATATATATATATATGTATATATATATATATACAGAGAGAGAGAGAGAGGGAGAGAGAGAGAGAGAGAGAGAGAGAGAGAGAGAGAGAGAGAGAGAATATTAAATTGGGGAACCGCGGTTACCTGTGTACCGTCGGGTATCGGACTAAAAATTATACAAATATATATGTGTATATATATATATATATATATATATATACCCTATATATATGTATATATACATATATATTAGAAACAAATACAATTAGAATATAAGAGGGTGCATGTGTGTCTGTATTTGTGCCTTTATTTGAAGTTACCTGTGTTCTTTGACTGCATGGATTTATTCTACTTGACCTCTTTTAATATCCCCACCCAGTTGTGTTATTTAAGACAATTCTTTTGTCGTGTGATAATTATTATTGTGACTTTTACGCGAGAAATTGCATCTTTAGTATGCGATCAGTATGTTTTATTTAACAAAGCGGATCGCAATGATGCAGATACAAGTGAAAAGCAACAACTCCAACTAATCTTCAACGTTTGTGCTAAAAGTCTGTATTATACTGGAGGTGTTTGTTTGATTATTACAAAGTAATCAATTGCCGTCCACTTGCATTATTTCCATCGAGTAATGAACACGGGTACCTTTGCATTGCAATAGCCGTAACACGGGTACCCTGGAATCAGATCTTGGGGTATCGCTACTCGAAAATATAAATCTAAATCCTCAGTGAACAAGACAAAGCAATGTGTCAAACACATCAAACAAGACAGTGAATAAGATTCCTAGATTCCTATGATTTTTATTGTGTTTGACATACATCTGTACATTGTTGACGAGTTCTGCATTGGCATCCCTTTTTTAGAGGTTATAAACAGCGGCCTGGCCACCAGGAGATGGGTCACTTTTAACTTCATGGGGAGGCCTCGAAGTTGTGATGTCAACATATATAGTGCAGTCGTGTGATAATTAGTTTTCTGGCATCTCCCCTTATCACCCAGACCTGATTATGGTACCAGGGACACAGGTGTTACCCACTTGCTGGGGTGATAAGCAAGTATGTCTGGCCCACCCCATGCATAATGACTGGCCTTGGTAAGCAAGCCAGTGGTCAGAGAACTGCTCATTGCCTCTAAACCACCGTGCTTGAATTGTTCCCGAAAGTGCATTTTCTTCAGTAATTTCCGTTAAAACGCTGCTTATTTTTTTTCTTTTGTCTTTGGAATTATTTGCAGCAGCCGGACTTAGCCATTCGAAGCGTTTTCGCTTTCAACAAAAACTAAAAAAAAGAGATCCAGCAGGATTTAATCCTAGACGGCTATAAAAAATGTGTCGTTTGAACAACCTTTCTGAACCATTACAATATTGGGTACGTTTGAACTAAACGATTCTGTTCAAAGAGTACATCGGAGGTTATAAATTATAAATATTATATTATAAAAACAGCTTGGTTTAAAAAGTAGATAACACTCGTAGCCGTTGGTTCTTTAGTCACAATGGATAACAAACCACGACACGCGAAGCCCGGTTGATAGTAAAAGTGCATAGTCTGTTTTTCCTTGGTGCAGTTGGGTTTCTGAAATACAGGATTTCGCTTCGCTATTTCGGGTAGGATGTAATATACCCTGCTTGCCATTTCCTTCCATACGTGTGATTGCATGCTTACATACAACATGTATATCAAAAACATTTGGTTGCTTTATGTGAGAGTATTATCAAACGTCTAATTCTGAATATTGTTGGTCAGTCAATCAATTTGGCTATTGATGTAATATTTGGTTCTTCAAGGGTGCTTATATTCACAGAATCAACATTTGAGGAAAAAAAGCAGAACGACTTGATAAGTGTTACACTGTATGAAATTTCGACAACTAGAAAGGCATGATTATAATATCATTCAAGTGGATGGCATGGAATTTTTCGACCACGAATAATGGAGATTGATAGTTTTTATTCAGTAAAATTTTGTTGAACTGGTTGCTAAAACTTGAATTTTTGATTGGTTTCGTTGAACATGCAATATAATGTACCCTGCAGCAACAGTCAAAATACGTAAGGCAATCTACTGAGAATGGAATTGTAATTAATAGTGATTTTTGGTTTGGGCTTATCCATTTGCAATTATATGTGCATGTGTTTATTCTGTTGATGTGTGGATGATTTTTTTTTAAATATGCGATTGGGTTGCACATGAAGTAAAATAAAAATGGCTGTGCAGCATTTGGTCGAGCCTATATATGGCTCCTAAATAATGAGCTGAAGGCACTGATGTGGACATTCTTTAGACGTGTTTTGTTCTGTACTTGTTGATTTTATTTTTCACAATATATCAAGTTACGACAGCTAGCCGATTAGTGCTGAATTTTTATCGTTTTAAACCGATAATTTAACATAATTTGCAAAAACATCGGGGTGTCCTGTTTTTCTTTGGTCCTTGTTACTATATTTTTCTCAGTGATATTGACGCATGGTGATTTACCTAAAATTTACAAATATCTCATCGACACTTTCCAAGTGGAAAAACCTCTCTTCACATCATTGTCTGCACGTACAAGGGGTACTTGGTCACAACCTACCCAGGACATTCCGTGGGCTCGACACTTGAGATTTCTTCTCAAGAACCCTTACTGGTAAGTCGAATCGCCTACCAGAACATTTGGTATCAACTCCATCCACGTATAGTTCCAAACTTGACAAACGCTGCACTAAAAGCCAAATATATATGACTCACCTTATTTAAAGAACTAGAGCATTTCGGACTTAAGGTAATGTCCAACCTGAAAAAGTGACTTTACTTTCAGGCCAAATATCACAGAAATATGCATCCCGTACATGACAAATCTAGAAACTCAATCGACATAAAGTTTTGCACAATCGTCTGGACAAAAGATGGAACTCAAAATTCAAAGTCGTTGTATAAACACAAGTATTTTGAGCTTTTTTAAAATAAAAATTTGGATATTTCTCGAAAATAAGATTTAATGGTCAAATTTGTGCTTTTATAATTTCAATACTCGTATCTGCGATTATTCATTACTGTGTCTGTTAGTTTACAATCGTGATACAAAAAGTGTAAAATAGTAGTTTTTGTGAAATCGATAAAGTTTGTGGGACTCTTCATTCTTGATACATATTTAAAAAAACACTAATAATTTCTTAATTGATAAAAAGCAGATAATTCATTTAAGGGAAATATCCATGTAAAATGGACATTTTGGAGCAGATACTTATTGTCAGTAATAAGGATCCAAAGGTCAACACGGCCCATTGATTGCCATATTAACACTGACAGTTTTTTGTTAATTTCTTCAGATTGTATTGGGGTTAGAATTACTCAAGTTGGACATATGATAGACAAAAATTATGTCCACCAAAATATACCCAAATCTCAAAATGAACAGAAGTATCCAAACTCGGTTGGATATTGCTTTAATAAATGTATCTATGTACATAATGAACAGCTGTTCAAAGGTTCAATAATTTGCGATCTCAATTAATGGCTTTCCTTGTCAAAAGGTCAGCAGGAATTTATTTGTCTTGGCAATTATCTGTACACATGTCTTTTAGGATGATTGCGAACGTGAACGGAAATGTGACCTGTACATATCTTGAACTTAATTCCGTAATATATATAATTGCGTCAGTATTTTCAATGTAAGTCCATATTAAAAGATCTCAAGGCAGTCAGAGAAAAAATTCTCCCAGAAGAACAAACAAAAGACAATAAAAAATGATGCACTATATTTTCCTTCCCGTTTGCAATAACCAGTCTAATTCTACTCCATATATCCTTTCCGTCCGGACTTTCGTCCATACCAAACACTTCCTTCTCATTATTCTATCATTTGCTGTCAAGAGAAATATAATTGTTCCCGATTCTTTGGCTACAGGTCAGATGGGCGTGAGCCTAACATTTTGTGGGTTTAAAATGCACATTCCCTCCTTTATCGGGTGCAGTTGTGCAGCATTAAGCAGATAAGTATGCAATTTACCCTTATTATTGCTGGCACGTAGAAAAGGAACCGCTGGCCCTTCGTATGCTATAGTTGATTAACACTATGATCCACATTTTTACATTAGTCATGTCACAAAGTACGCTGTAAACTACGTTGAGCATTTTCTTGACCATTTCGAATTCCGCTTGCTTTGTCATTAAGCTGTTCGTGGTTGGGTAACGGGTACACGGTAAAACCTAATTCGCATGTTTCTCGTGAAGCGAACTATTAGATCAAGGGATGTGCCGATTTGTCTTTAATGTTCTCTACCCCACGTTGTGGCTGAACTTTCACATAAGAACTGTTTTTAATGTATTGAAATGTAGAATAAACCATTCAGAAGAATATTTACTCATTTTCATTTTGGTGTTCAAACATACCGTTAAAATTTGTTAATCTAGTCTGATTGTGTGTGAGAAGGGTTAATGGAAACTGAAGCCATGCCCCGTCTTGACCATGACTCATTACGACGACCTGCTTCTTACAATGAGACAGAACACGTGTAATCGATTAAAAGCTATATTAAACGGAACAAGTTCATTGGATAGCACTCTCTGCCCCTGAGTCATACATGCGCATCTTAATTTAGTTTCATAGGGGAAGCTAAAACAATTGTAGTATAATAGAAAAGTAAGACTATCCCACAAGAGTAGCAGAGTAAATGCCTCGTAAAATTGCACGGTAATAACCATGGCCAGTGGGTGTGATGCACTTGATCCAAGCTGCCGCATGATTGATGTTTCTGTAGCAAAAGAACTTTGGGTCCAGACTATAGTAAGTACTCTGCCTTATTATGATGCATAAATCCTATTAATCTAACTTTCGCCTCTATTTACGAGTTTCACTTGCTGATTGACGGACAGACACAGAATAGATTTCACAAAAACACGTGCATGCTGTCACGATCTCATTAGAACACTTGATATATGACATCGTCCAAGACTCGGGATGTTGATGAAGTATAGCTGAGGTGGAGCTCATGTTGAACTTCAGTCATTTAAACGCATTACTGAAAATATCGTAAGTGACAGGCAGGCTGGATGATTCGGTGTCTCTAATATCAAGTCTTGTTAACAACCAAGAAAAAGAAAGACGAAGCTGATCTTATTTTCTTGCGTCTTATGTCTCGAACAGACGACGTCACTGCAGTTTTGTCAAAAGCTGGACCCCGAGTTATTCAGTTCATCACCCTGTCTTTTCCAACCTATTACCTCGATTTCCAACTCCAAGTTCCTTTTGCGTCTCGGCGAACAAGAATAATGAGCAAGAAAAATTGGACGTTGCAAAAGTTAGAGAACTAAGCCCCCACAAGCAAAATGCTGAGGTCCCGGGCTTGGGACTGAACACATGTTCAGGCGGGCCCTGTCTTATCGAGGTGTCATGTATTGAATCGGCAACTTCCTTCAATTAACGTTGTGTATAGTTTTGCGCTTGTGGTTTTAATGCAGGCATAGAGCTAACTGAAAGATAAAGAAATCTTTGGGGTCATACAGTGTCTTGTAAGGACTTTCCACCTGCGTATGCACATCATACGCTTTCCATCGGTTCAACTAAAGAGCGGATTTTTCACTTTTTTTGTTTGTTTGCTTTTTTTTGCTTCTAAAACAGGTGGGATAGCAAAACAACACACCACCCTTAAAAATAGAAGCGCAGTGCCGACCTATATATACATGTTCTTTGTTGCTCTCTGGTTTTTAGGACCCAATATTTACTTTCAGGTTTGCCTGCTTAACAGGCGACGATTGGTGCGATTATTGTACATTTTTGAATCTTTGATTCAAGTCCAAGTGTTGCCTCCAAAGCAGATCAAGTTCCACGTTATTTCTATTGCACTTGGTCTACCCTTTCTTTGACAACATTTTATTCATGATACGGAAAATAAAATTATACTGTGACCCTCCCCATAGACTGATACACCTATCCGGAAGTTGATCACTGTCACCTTGGCCAGTAGGAGCATGAGGTCTTTTGCATACTACAACCTGTTACCATGATTATGATACAC
Organism: Hermodice carunculata; assembly: GCA_964020975.1. Taxonomy (NCBI): domain Eukaryota; kingdom Metazoa; phylum Annelida; class Polychaeta; order Eunicida; family Amphinomidae; genus Hermodice; species Hermodice carunculata. The sequence continues at coordinate 22,808,500 of OZ026613.1, forward strand.
ACCCAATTAGAAACTGAGTCACTTTTCCAAAGCTAAAACAGTGACCTTGTCAAGCAAGGGCAGATCTCAGCGGATTAGACATAACATGGAGCTTGGGTCTGCTTCGTAGGAAAGTCCAAGTGCGGAATACGTGGAACTTGGTATGTTCAGCAGGTAACGTATATGTACATACAGGAAAAGTCTCAGACGGATACAAGGCAGTGATTATCCGCTTTTTGTCTTCGTTGGAGAATTCATATGACTCTGGTACTATTGTCATAGTTGCCGGAAAAAGTTCTGTAGTTTTTTCCTTCTCTTAATATGTTTTAATAAGAAAAACTAGATGGCTGGAAAATGGTGTACAATGTTAACTTTGTTACACTTTTGCTGTTTATCCTTAGCGACCATGCCAAACATTTGCAAAAGTAGAGCTCACATTTAAGGACATAAAACGGTCATGAACCTCCGGCGAACCAGCCATATATAGCAACTTCAAAGCTTCTGTCTGGGGTCAAGTCATGGCCTGAGAATCCACAAATAGAATAAGTAAATCTGACAGTATTTTTGGAACGCAAACTGCCTTTTTATTGCTTCTAAAATTCTTGGCATACAGGTACGGTCGTTAAGAGGGGTTAATGGGTTCTCTTCCCTCAAGTCAGAGATTAAGTATAAATTAATTGTTCATTCAAATTGGGAGTCCATGTTGGACCATGTCACACCCTTTGTTATACGTCAGTACTCATTTCTAAATTTGACTTTCTACTATATCTTCTTACATTTGCTACGACTACAGTACCGGAAGGATCTGTGGCTAATGGAAGTAATGACATTTATCTTTGGCATACATTTACAAAACTTTTCCCAATTGGTCGAAACAACCCATTAACATGTAAATGATTGTTGGTGTTTGACTGAAAATATTGGTGGAAAAAAAGGCAGATATACAGTTCTGGGATTACGACCAAGCCAGACGAACCTCTACCTGCGTTGCCCACCTTGGCTTGTACCGTGAACCAAAGTGGTGAACCAAAGGCAAGGGCTTAAATTGTCACCTCTTTCACAGGACAATCCCTAGTGACACTATGCATTCCAGATAATATCTACTTGCATGGTTATAGAATACAAATCACATTCGTCGCAACAGCAATGAAAGCAATTTGTGCGTGGTTTTATATATAGCCTATCTGACTCAGAGATACAAAGAACAAAAACATGAATTATAGTTGTTATCTGTCTTCGAATCATATATAACCTCATGTACAGGTGCAATTGCCGTCTTGCAGCTCTGAGGTAACTTTTCGGACATACTTTTATAATAACTGTTTAAAACCTGGCCAATGGATTGAGGTGGATTTCACCAAGCGGCAATGGTAACAGTCCCTTATTTAATTTGGCTGCCAAGAGGAGAACGATGTATTGGATAGTACGTTTAATTCAATCATGATAAATCTATGTTTGCTGAAAATGTAACCTCCATGAAAAGCAATTAACGTCAGCTGAATTGGGCTCTATGAAGCAAACCCTAATATCAGGACCGAAACTGTTCATTTGCCTGCACATGTTTCAGAATGTGATGTACTGGGCTTTTATTTCACCTCTGGCACGAAAACGACCTGAAATTACTGATACGTTATGGCGTTTTTCTCTTTATTTGTAAATTTGGCTTAGAAAATCTAATTTTGTCCAAACTGTCCGGAATCCGTCGACACATAAATCTATATTTATGCGCGTCTAATATAATAAAACGATCAACAAGACTAGCCGTTGAAAATAACTGACATGGCATTCAAATGATAAATGATCAATTACAAAAATGAAGCGGGTATATTTTTTGTATAGAAAAAGTAGGTTGAAACCGGCATAGTTTCCGACAGAATTTGGTATCCCGCACGGTGTCAGGCCAAGAAACTTTCATCAGGAACAAAGAAATATACACATCAAAAGTGAGCACGGACACATTGGTTGAGTACGACAAAACTGAATTTAAAATAATAAGAACTGCAGCTGGAATTGAAAGTCTTACACAGGCAAAATACATCAAACAGCGACATAATTGCGGGTTCCAAGCGCGGTCGGCCTGCTGTCATGCATTGTGGATCATATATGGCTTTGGACTAGGTTTGAGGGTTTCCGTCGGAGTAGGATGGATGAAAATATACCAGTTTTGACATGGCGTTTCTGAAAAATGATGGAAAGATTGATTTTCTCCACTTTGATCTTGGTCCTGTAACAAAACATAAAGGGCATCATCCGTTTCCATGACACCGAATCCCAAAATAAAAGAGCAATGCAATGTCTAGTGCGAATATCGAAGATGGTCTTACGATGTATGATGTTCCTGAAGAAGGAAGTGAACAGGTTGGCTTTATAAGACTTTATCACCTTGTTGTCGCTTTTGCGTTTCTCAGAGAGACGATCAATGAGACAATCGATCAGCTTCACCAGTTAGTTGGTCGAGCGGATATTCCAATGGTTACAAATGGATTGTCCACAAGAAATACTGTCTTCTCAGGCTGAATATCACGTTTCTGTAGTCTTGGTCATCAATAACGCCAAACAAGAATAGTTTATAAAGTGCGCATTTATGTCCTTAGCGCTGGTTTTAGTGCAATGAAGAAAAAAAGCAGAAAACCCATGTGTTATTAAACTTTCAAAGAATTTTCGTGGATTTAAAGGTTGCATCCCAAATGACAGTGAATTTTATCTCAGCAGAACTGTTGGCAGTTGTCTTTTTCAATGTGAACACACACTTCCAACAGTCTTATATTTATGACGTTATGGTATCTTATGTCCTATCTCCAGACAGTTCCATCAAGTCCCCGGGCAAAGGTTAATCAACTTTTCGTCCTGGATGATTAAACCAATCATGTCTGCGGCATCGTTGGAAGTTATAATGTATAAAACAGCTACTTGTATGTCAATGAAATTATCACAATAAATCAACTAAAACAAATACAAAGCATTGCTTTACCGAGTTTCATGCCACTTGCTAAGGTAAATTGAGTCTGCCTCTGATGCAGTATGTACCTCATAAAGTTTGCCTGTGGGAATTTTTCATGATTATACAGGCCTTCGATATTTTGCCTTGACTGCCGCTGCTCCTCAACTGTCTATATTTTCTCAGCTTTATTGGTCCTAGTCAATTTGTGTTTGGCAAGCGGGTAATCGTATTCCCAATTCCAGGGTTTTGACTTGTCTTTAAAGTTTTATGAAAGAACATGCACGTTTTGCGCTAAATTAAATGATAATATCGATTTCAATTCACGCAATAATATTTGTTTTTCATGTTTAATTGGATCTTATTACGGTGGGTACTTGACAGTGCCTGAAAACTATGCAGTTGCCGCTGTTAAATGGCCAACCTGCGTGCTCTTAGTTCGCATACTGTACTGTGCATTTTTTAGATGACAGGAAACTATAACAGGCTTGTCGATGGACAACAATATTAGATATCAATATGTGTGTTATCTACTTGTGGTTTATGGCGCATAACCGGGCCATCAGTGATTGATAATGCTATATTTTAATGTTGTTTTAATCAAATATTTGTCCAAGCAAGCAACTTTGGCAAAACGAGAGAAAGTCAAACTCGCTGTGCAGCTGTGATATTGACAATGCACGTGTGCCTATGAACAAATACCTCAAATGAGACATTTTGATCTGATATATTCGTAAATAAGGTTTACATATAAATTCAAACAACAAAACTATTACGAGCTAAACGTAAAGAGTAAATGGATATAACTGTGCTGCATATATTCTAAATTTAACATAAATGTTAGCTCGGATTCAAGTATGTGCGAGGTTTCATGACACGAAATCAAAGCACAGGGGTATGGGCAAGTTCATGGGTATATACTTCTAGATTTTTGTTCAAAGAGGAAGAAAAAAATCATTAAAAATCAATGAAGCATGCTCAATAATATTTTTGGGGGGACCTACATGTACATAAACATGTGATTTTACTTTCACTGGGACTGAATATAAGGCTCCAGCTTCTTTCCACTTCAGTTAAACACTTGCGGGTGGTTTAACTAGGATAAGCTGTCCAGCTAGAAAGGGTACATATTGGGTCAGGGGTAAGTCAACTTGTTCTTATCTGAACCTGTACTATACACATTTAGTAATTATGGTTTGTTCGACAGGTACTCTTCTTTCATAATGAAGCTCTGCATTTATAAGCAAAACTTCACCTATTTAGCTAATTCATCATTTGCCACTTTCATATTTATTCTTTATTATGTGGATTGTCTTTGCTGAATAATTAGCTTAGACAAGGAGCCGCTACTCAGAGAGGCATGTACGGGTAATAGGCTCCGAAACATGTTGAGTAGTTACCCGCTGAAGACCCTTAATTTATTTGCGCTGATACAGCCCATGTCAAAATTTTACAGAGGAACGTGTGCAATATGGACAATAGTTATTCCATATGTATATAGGTTAGACAGTGACAGGTTAGCTTATGGAGAGTAAAGAGTTTGGACTGCGGAATAGGGTATTGACTACTAGGAAGTGGTTCTGGGCAAAAAGACACAAATGCAATACGTGCATGTAGAATAATATCCCTATAGATACCATGATAACGTGTACTGCCATATTTAATTTTTAAATTTCTTTTCTTGGTTAGACAATAGCGGTATTACCTGGTGGAAAACTTTGACACGGACGAACCAAATAGTGCAAACATTACCCATATTCATAAATTCCAGCCCCACAATGACGGCAAAGAGATTCAGGGTACATTCTCAGCAAGTTTAAGGGCATGGTATACATTATGACTCTCATGGATAAATGTTAATTTCGGTCTATAGTTAGCATAGAACACTCAACGAAGTATATATATTCTGAGGGAAAACATTTCATCAAGTTTGATTCTAGTACTGAACATTAAATGTTAGTGTCGGTTTTGATGGTATTAAATCTTATTTGAAATCTTAAATTTTGCATAAAATTTAAAACAGTATTTTAGAAAAGAAAAAACAGATTTAGTTTACAGTGTCAAATGGAAGAACACATAACACTGTCAAAAACCGTATTTTAAATTTTGAAAAAGGGCTTAGTTTTATTGCTATTCATTTTTACTATAATTTCAACATCATAAACATTTTGAAGTTAAACCATCGTAAAGCCCTTATCCAAAATTTAAGATACAGTTTTGCTGCTAGAAGTATATCGTTTCATTTCTTAAAAGAAAATAATATTTCCCATTGTTTGTGTCTTCGTTTTTTGTTTTTGTTTTTGTTTGTTTTTTTCCACAAAAACATGTGAAATTAACGCTTTTTAATGAAGCAATTTAAATTCAATTTCTTTAGACTCACAGACGTTTCATAATTTTTAATAGCTTAATGCAAATATATACATTTTGAAAATATACTGTTTATATGATCTCCAAAAAGACGTCTAGTGTAAATAAGCACATGTTTGGGGCAAAGTCGTATATTCTGTGTGAAATGCTGTGCGAGTGTCTGTACCACGCCTTTATAGGGAATCCGATAAGTAAACGTGTGTTTAAAACTGGAGTTATTAGTCCGAAGGTTAACAATTTTCATGTGAAAATTACTTTGTTGGTGGCTTTAGACCTTATTGCATTTATCTGTTTTTATTAGTTGTCAATTTCATTGTTAAATAGCCATGAGCCCTGGTTGGCTCTCTTGACCAAATATTTCTGAATTATTGTTTATGTCTGGGTGCCAACTCAGACATATTGTTTTTGTAGGAGTTATTCATTTTTTCAACAAGACTGCGAGTGTCTCGACAATATATTGATGCCAAAAAGCCTCTTTAAGCTATTTTATATGTGGAACTATCGGTATGTTCACACATATTTCCATGTGTATCTCCCTAGAATATTCAAGAACGTTTTCGATATAATTTTAACGTAGTTTGTGAATTACGAGGGCTGAGAAGTTCTAAGTCTACCTGTGAAAGACCAGTACAAAGTCGATGGTATCCATTCAATTCTCTACATAGTCCCCTTCCAGGTTTACACTCTTTTGCCAGCAATGCTGCGCGCTCTGGATGCCGGTATTTTCTTCAGCCACCCTAAAAAAAGTCATTCACAGCGGAAGTGACGTCATCATTGCTAGGAAAATGGCGACTGGCTAGTTCCTTTTTCATTTTGGGTAACAGGTGGAAGTCTGACGGGGCTAAATCGGATGAAAAAGGGGGGTGGTCATTGAGTTTGAAGCTTTGGTAGCTTCACGCAGCTGTCCCAGTAGGCCAGCATAATATCTTCCACTGATAGCCTAGCCTTTTCAAGATAAGATAGTAAATTAGCAGAATACCGTTAGTAGCTTCACGCAACTGTCTCAGTAGGTAAGCAAAATATCTTCCATTGATAGTCTGCCCTTTTTCAAGATAGTCAATTAGTAGAAAACTTTGGAATCCTAAAAGACTGAGGCCATCAGCTATCCAGCAGAAGGAATTGACATGGCTTATTTGGGTGGTGATGATCCCGGATAGACTGAATTTTGGTTTCTAGTTCAAAATGATGAAGCCAGGTCTTATCCATGGTTACAAATCGGGCCAAAAATCATCAGGATATGCTTCAAAATGGCATAAATTGTCACGGGATGCCAGGAATCTGGCACGTTTCTGATCTGCTGTTAAGGGCTCTGGTACCCATCTAGCAGAAACTGTTGTAACTTCCAACTACTTGGTGATAATGTACTCAACCCTCTCATGTGGGATGCTCACAACACTGGGAATATGTTGAGTAGTCAATCATTGATCATCCCTTACTATGTCGCAGCCGGGTAATGTTTTCGGGAATGGTTGCTGTTGAAGGCCTTCTTAGACGCGCGTCATTGTCAAGGCTCTCTCTGCCACACTTGAATTCCACAACCAGCATCTTAACAGTGGAAAGGAAGGGAGATCTGCCCTTTAAGTGGAGACCATGTCGGCATGTATCTGTATTGGAGTTAGTCCTTTCAATTGCAGTTACGTGATGACTGCCTCATAGCCAGTTTTGTCCATTTCTGGAGATTTTAATGGGTAGGTTCACAAGATGGTCTGGTACAAAGACGCTAATCACACTACATTTGCGGTTCTTTTGTCTATGATTCATTAAATGATTGTACTTGTTGGAGACAAAATTTTGTTTAATTCTGATTGAGATATCCCACATGCATAAAACGTTTCAGCCAACCCTCATTTATATGATTTTCTATGCACTTTATGTTTCGGAACTTTTGAGTCTAGAACACTGTATCACCCATCATTTTAATTGTCCCTATTTTCCTGCTACCAAAGAGTAATTTGGCAAAATGATTTATGTGTTGATAATTCAGTCTCTCCGTTTATTTTGTTATTATTAATATTAATATTATTGACCAAAGAAGTCTGTATTTGACGACAATCCAACAGTCATTACCAGAGATGAATTCAGTTCAGAGTCCGTTGTAACTTGCAATTGTTTATTTAGAGTAAAAGATCATTGTAGTATTCACCAGAATATTTAAGTTTGAAAAGATTTCAATGATTTCCTAGAGTTGGATTGTTGTAACTAGACGATTCACATTTGTGACTTGAGAGGTAACATGTCTTTGTACCAATGCAAAACACACAAAAATGGAAGACTCCATGAAACGCAGGAAGTAGAGTGCAAATAAAAGTTTTGCTTCACTATGACCCCAAAATCTTGGAGTCTGATTGGATGAGAAGTCACGTGACCAGTCCATGTGCACGAATGTTCCGGTCTCTTAATTGGACAAGACCAGTCACGTGACCATAGGGCAGGAAACAACAGCAATTTGAAAAACTAAGATGCCAACTGTCCTTCCCTCAAGTGACCAGTCTCTGTGCACGAATGTATCCTTCTCCTGATTGGACGAGACCAGTCACGTGGCCATAGGGCAGGAAACAAAAGCAATTTGAAAGACAGGGATGCAAACTGTCCCTCATCATCAGGGACAATTTCTGAAATTAGCTGAAAATTTGACCAATAGACGGTGTTTATCCTCATCAAAATTAAGTATTTGCTTCTATATTCTTTGTTAATTATTTTGCGTTCCTGAAATTACATTTTGAATGTTGGCATCCCTGTGAAAAGAAGACGAGGTTCTTACCTGTGCATGCATTTTGTCCTTTTCAGTGTTACTTGTGATGATGGGCAGTTTTTAGGACCTTGTGCATCATGAGTCTGCTATAGACTATCATAGTCGACCTACTAATACACAGGCCTAGGACTGGTCTTCTCCTATTAAACTTGTTATTCTGCCTATATATATCATGGAACTGGACATCGAGTTTATATATTTACTCAAATAACCACTGTTTATTTATTTATATTTAGCAACCTTTCACCTCCAATCTCTATGATGCTTGCCTTTGCACACTTTGTGCACTCTGCACAAAGTGCACCGAGAAAAGCTCTTGACTGAGACCATGATTGCTGAAACTGAATTTAGAGTTGGCATGCTGGTACTTGAATAAAAGATCTTTCCGCGTAGAATTTGAATATCAAATTATCTCATAGGTATAAAACATCTTCACTACTAAAGTTGCTTAGAGCAGTGATGGGGATATAATTTACAGTTTTGTTACTGCATACAAATTAATCTTTACACCTAATTATTTAACATTTATACACTGAGCATTTACGACCCAGAGTGAATACACCTACACCCTTCTGTGAAATCTTGGCCTGTGTATAGTTGTGTGGAATGCATATAATGCATGAGTCCATGCCCATGTACCCTAAAATGAAACAAATAAAATTTGGAAATATTTGCCAAAGTGTGTTTATGAAGTCTTTATTGTTTTCTAACCCTTAAATCGTCATTTTACATGTTAATCAACATCTTTTCTGGGCACACTCATGAAGCTTTATGCTCTGAGTGCAACAAGGCAAACTGTTGTCTATGATATAATTATTCTCTTAAAACCTCTTTGCAACATTCATTCAAATTCTTTTCTTAAAAGTACAAGATAAGAGACCCTGTTCTGGTTTCAAAGACACAGTTGCCATATATCTATAATAATGTTAATAATATAAGAGCTCAGTCGAACAGATTCTATAAATGTGCCAGTAACATCAGGACTATATAGGAATGGTAATGTGGCAACGTCTGTATTTGGTGTGTATAATGCAATATAGGTTGACCTGGAACTCGCTTCATTTTTTTTTCACACTTTCATATTCTTTATGACCCTTTGGGCAAATTAACGTCAATGATTTTTTTCCTTTTACAATGATGATATCCCACCCCCTAACGTCAAAAGCCATTAAGCATGACAAAGCATGCCACCTTAGGTGCCTGAGAGAATATAAATAAAGGCATTGTTAGTCCTTCTTTTGTTTTAGTAATTTCTTGAAGGAAACATTATAACGTAGATTACAAATTCTATCTAAATTCCTTCTGGAGTTTTAAAACGTTTTTAACATTGTTTTCCCATGTGAAAGTGAGGATCTGGTTCAATGTTCTGAATCTACAAATTGAATGTTCTAAAATATTACTGAGCCACATTTACAGGAGTTAGGGAGGGTGCTAGTAACACTTAATTTGAAATATTGTCTTCTGGTAGTCCATGCCCCTGTGGTCCTAAAAAACTTATATTGCCATAGGTTACACCAAGAAGGATAAAATGCATGCACATGAAGTGCATGCTTGAACCTCGTTTTCTTTTTCAAATCACTCTCGTTTCCCGCCCTAGGGCCACGTTACTATTTTCGTCTAATTAGGAGACCCGCGTGACCGTTTTCGACCGATCAGAATCCAGGATATCGGGATCATAAAATGCAAAATGAATCAAAACTCTTATTTGCACACTACTCAGCAGTGAAATGTTCGATCAGTTTCGCCCAAGTGGGGTTCTTCAGGAACTGAAAATATAACCACTGCCGCGCCGTATTTCTCATGACCTGACATTTTTATGTTACGTCTTATATTGTAGAGTATAACGTGTGACGTTGTCATGTGCCAGTTTAGTTGACACACGGTTCCCCTGTCCAAGATGACGAGGTATGGCACACATGCAAGTTGCACGTGTAGCCTAAGATACGTTTGCTGAAGTGCGGGACAATGTATTTGTAAATGAAAATCACAAGACGTCCTAATGGTGGGGCCCTCTCTCCGTGTGTTCTTAAATGAAGCTAGTGAATGGGTAGGGGGTCTGTACAACCTTGTACAGACCTTATTCGTAGGGCCTCTGTGTGTGCATACTGTTTACTCCTTTTAAAATATCTTTATATGTGTGGGTGCTTTACGCCCTTGGTTGTAATGTAACGTACAAACTCAGGAAAAGGTCATTTTTATTCTTGAGATTTCCCCAACATTGTTACGGTGTTTTTCATCTTGTAATAATGATGCAGTTAAAATATGTTCTTTTCGTGTTGAGAATGTGTGGACAAATGAAAATCCTTGTCCATGTTAGATAAGGCAGTACTGAAAGGGACATTTCTGGACTTTATTGGCAAAGCCACATAAGAGTACTTAATAGGAATGGGATCCGGCTTGTATTTTATGGTCCAGGTCACTACGAGACAAGACCTGGTTCTACTCGGCGGTTACATAATGTTGTTTCATCACGTTTTATTTATTTTTTTTTCTCTTTCTTTCTTTTTATATTTATTTATTGCCATTTTGGAAGTATTTGAGTGGTTCCTTGCGCCAATATCCCCCTCAGAAAAGGGGGGGGGGAAGTATTCTCAGTTGCCGTTTCAGAATTCACGGAGAAAACATAATGCACTGTATGCTCATGCACCAAACACCTGCTTGGATGTGAAGGCGTGTAAGGAAAGCTGTTTGTCACGGCTCCATTTTTTTTAGTTCCTGTGCGTTTGATTAAAACTAATTGTGTGACCTGTCAAGTCTAACTGCCGTTTTGATATGCAGGTCAGCGGTTCCAATAATGACCACCCGGTTCTTCATGTTTGCTTGATCACAGCGACCTTGTAGCTCGGTTCAGCTGCACAACCTTATGAAAGTAGACATGAAATTCATGCTGACACGATCACTTCATTTTTGCAATGTTATGGAGAAGGAGTCATCTGGATATTTTTGTACTTTTTAGCTACGGATTTCACAGCTAGGATAGTGAAAGTAACGTTTGTTTCAGACAGCCAGTCACAGATGAGGAAAAACAGTACGTAAGCCGTGATGTTAAATTCAATTATTGAAGTGACACCTCAATCATTTCTGATATCATCGTAATAATAATAATTAAAAAAATCTTTCAAGATGCGTGAATCTATACAGTCTTCCCAAAAGTTTAACTGGAAAGTTTGTCTGGACATATTTGTAGGGGATCGTATGGGAGACTTTGCACTCTCCGTGAGTTGTCGTGGACACTGTGCAGGGTGCCAAGGGTGCAAAATCAATTGTCAGGATTGTATTGAAGCAACACGCATGATGCGTGCTTTAGATAACAACGTTTAAATTTGAATCATCAGTCGTAAGTATCAGGTATCAGGTATCAGTAACAGCATCCACAGTCACACCAATGAAATGGATTTTACCGTCAGTGAATATATCATCTGTGACATACATGAATGCCAACACAACCAGTACATGCTAGAATGACAAGTTTTCTTCGTGTTGGAAGCAAATATTTCCACAGTTAAACTGCTGTTTTGGAATTATATCGTGTGCTATTCACTCGGAATTGCTTCCTAGCACGAGGAGTAACAACTGAACTGTCAATTTATAAAGCTTTTGCATTGTGCCAAGGTAAAGACTGATCATAATTTTCATCTGGTTTGCATAGTACTTAGGATAACAATAATGCACATAGCATTGGTAAGGAAGGACCGAACTTAGACGCATGTCTAATGACATTCGTGGTCGGACATTGGTACATACCCTTAAATTGTCTAAGAATACTGATTTCATTTTATTCTTTACCAAATGCAAGCCTCCAATGATATCACATGACATACCTTTACGGTAACTAACACCTTTTTTCCCCGAAGCAATCAACATCATTGACATTGCAGTCCATTTTTACACATTTTAGACAATGTAACAGTAAAGATAATGAGGTCCGTTTTCAAAAAGGACCAGTCAGAACGGAAGCAGAGACGACATTCGGTGTTTGCTGTGGCTTTCTCTGCTTAGAATGCAAACACGGCATTGCTGTCACATACTTTTGATCAGCAACTGCACTTGATCCTCAGATATCTGCCCCATTATCCATGCAAAGCCGCTGTTAGCTCCATAAGATTTGTTAGTGGATGTAGACGGTCATTGAAAGCCTTACTAAGAACATTTGTAGGATGTTTCCCCCAAAGAGAGAGCCAAAGATAAAGCTGGTCATGAAAGATATCCAACGTGTTGAGGCTTTGGACAATTTCGAACAATTCTCGTCATGTGGGGGCTTTACGCCCTTGTTGAAACATGTCAGTACACTGCAAATGAAACCAGTGATGGCACCGAAACTGATCTCGGGATTTCATCACGGCACTGCATGCTAAGGCATCCCCTGCAGAGTGTGGGGATCAGCATGGCAGCTGCAGGAAATTGATGTCAATAAGGCAGTGCACAGGTCACGTGTCCAGAATGGTAACAGCGAGACGGCATCGAATGTCTCGCATGGCCTGTACTGTCACCAGACTTCCCCATGACGTCAGATTTTCTTTGCACAACATTTGACTGTCCGCATCTAGAAATCTGTGGATGTTGACTACTTATTATTTACAGATATGATATTTTTTTCGAAATTGTTATTTAGTCCTATAAATATTTGGCAGAACTTGTGTCTGTCGTTAGGATGTGAAACAACTGTTGACCTTTATAGGTTGACACCAGTCCTGTCTTGATCAAGTCAGGCATGTGTCGGGTTCCTACACATCACCATTATGCGCTTATGAATCGAGTTTGGCGTTTTTGTGTCATCATGGAAATAGAAATTCTTATATGTGTGTGTGTGGGGGGGGGGACTCTGTCTTACATTTGTTGCACTCTTTTTGCAAGGATCGTCCAGCTGTTCTAACCTAGATGAAGAATGTGCCCAGATATATATCGGGATCAAGCATGACTATTAGGCCTATAGCTGATCAGTAGTACTAGTAGGCTTATGCGACGATACGTTTGCATTCAAAGCGGGGACGGAACACAAAATACTGAATGATTGTGTGTCTGTCAATCGATTGTGGCCTTTACATTGTTTTGCAAAGGAACTCTTACATCAAAGCATTACAGAATTTAACTTGTCTTGTCACCAAAGAAGTTATCAATGACTGATAATTATTAAATTTATAGATATCAAAGTAAGAAACAGATTTATGAAAATACAAGCATGCACCATCAACACAAGAGAGTATTGGACAATTTGGCAATAGGGGGCGCATGTGTGCTTTGGGAAAAGGAGTCTATCATCACAAAGTTACGTCATTTGGGCTAGGAGACGCAGGTTGTATGAAAAAGAATAAAATCAAATCAATATCCCTATATTCATTCCAGTATGTGTCCTGTTTGCTGTGATATGACTTTCAAAACCAGCTTTAAAACATTAATTTATAATATATGTCCATTGTCTTTACAATTTAAGATGTGCTTTAAAAAATTCACTTGCAAGATCAACTTTCGAGAGTAGATGATTCAAATGTTTTGCCTTACGTTTAGCCCATTTCTGATTTAAGACTGAGAAAACAACTGTCTTTCCTCAGCGTGTAATTCTTGTCGTGAAAGTTGATGTTGTACAACACGCTTTTTTGTGCAGTCTCCTCTGCACGTCTGGTTCAAAATAGTCTTTACATGAAATAATCAAAGTGATTAATTAAATTTGAGAACATTTGACATCCGTCTATTTTAATGGTTTTTGTTTTGAAAACGATCAATTGTTTTAGTGTTTCAAACTTTTCTGTTTCAGACTGGTTGTGGCAGTTGTGAAACAGATAAAATAAATAACTTTCGTCAATACATCGGCATCTGTGTGAAGAAAAGACTGTGTCTGGAGAAACCAAAGTCAGGGTATACAAAAATGACATTTGGTTATTCTGGATCGATCATATGGAACTCATTATCGGAAGAAATAAGAGAAACAACGACAGTGCCTGTGTCTAAAGACTGCTTACTTAGCATATCTTGGTATAACAAAAAGTTATCCCAGTAACCCAACTGATATACATCAAAGCATTACAGAATAACTCACTGAGTGTATGTAATACTCAAATACAGGATTTTATTCTTGTTGACCAACTGGATACACCTTGTATGTATGCACTGTTGAATTAATTTTATAAATTAATTTTAAAGAGGGCCCTAAGGAAGATTAGTGCTATTAGCATATATATATATATATATATATATATATATATATATATATATATATATATATATATATATATATATATATATATATATATATATATATATATATATATACATACATACAGTAAAACCTTTCTAACCGAACACCTCTCTATACTGAACACCATTTCTCGGTCTCAAATACATACTTTCAATGTTATCAGACCTCCCTATGCCGAACACCGCACTATATCGAACACTTTTTTCCGGTCCCGAGCGTGTTCGGTAAAGGGAGGTTTTACTGCCATGTGCTAGATGTGTGTTTATTTCCAGTAATAATAAATTTGTGCTAGTGTCAACATTTTAGAAATAAGTTGGTGTATTGGCCAAAGTAAAAATGATTAAACATGATTCTGTTAGAATCATGGAACGTTTGAAAGTGGAGAAAGGAACAGTATGGTCCAAAAAGCACTTGAAATGCTTTTGCATGTACATTTCTTTTCTTTGAATATTTTACAGAATTAAAATACATGTTTCAAACTAAAAGTATCACAAAATTTTGTCAAATATGTGAGACGATATGCATTAAAACATGTAAATGTTTCCACTGGTCTCAGTGTCTTCCATGTCGTCAGGCGCCGCAGATATCGATACGTCCTGAATTAAAATAGTTAGTCATATTTGATAACTGCTCGATAGATCTTGCTAATTCACTGGAATCGTTTTCGTATGAAGCAGCTCGTATTTGTTTGGGTGCTTCAAAATGAACACCACATGTTCTTTTGCCCGGCAAATTAGGCTTATACCTTTTGGATCTGGTCCCAATCAATGCTGTACTATCCATGTTTGAATCGCCACAGTCTGAGGTAAATCAAATTCACACACAGGCGTTCTGGGGACTCTTTGCTTCCCTCTGCCATTGAATTTTGGAATCACCTTCCGCATGACATAAGGCAATCTGCTATTCTCCTTTCACTGTAAATGAAATCTGAAAAGTACCCCTAATGTTCCTGTTCCCGGTCACTATTCTCATGGCAAAAGGATTCCGAACATTATTCATCATTGGTTACGTTTGAGTTTTTCATGACACTATTCTTGTCTTCACAGACTAAATACCCTTCTGCCTGCTACATGTGGATGCTCACATCCTAACGAAAGCACATACCATTTATTTTGAGAATGTCCTTCCTATTTTTACCATGCAGATTTACCCATGAAAATGGTTTGACACAAATTTGCGCCGGAAGTGAATCTGAGCTTAGTTATCAATAAAACAGGTGATACATTGCTCAGTTAATTTTAAGCATAGTAATGATTATCTTTTTGCTTGTCAAAAAAATAAATTATATTTCTTGCTGTACGAAATTTCATTTCTATGTCTAAATGAGGTACATAGACGAAATTCCAAACAAATCGAATGTAGAAATGTTCTGGATATTTTTTCATTTACTTTCTATTTATTTTCATTTAAAGCATTGGAGGAATAGAAATGCCCATGCAGCCCAAATATTGCATCAGCATGTGACATTGATCCAATGAAAGCTTTCTTGTAGTTTTTAAAAATGAACACAGTGGTTGAATCCAAAATAGACACCACTTTGTGATCATACTATGAACAAGTTTCTGTAAAGGGAATTAACCGCAAAAAGAAATCGAGAAAATGCGTTCGGTGGAACCTTTGTGTCTGACTGTTTCCCTTTTCTTGCCATTCGCGATACACAACTTGCCTAAGTGGCCCAGTGCACACAGTTACATTCTACTCTCATTAAAATACATTTCTTCAAAAGAGTATGCAATTAAAAATATAGCCCCGTTTGCATATTCACAGTCAATAAGGTCTTATCAAGAAAGAAAATTGACTGTGCTTTAAGGAAATTATCTGAATAACCAATTCATCTTCTAGACCAGGATAAGCGAATGATCAATGAATATCTTTAAAGAAAAGCGAATCGGCACAGGAAGATAAAAAAACAGAAATAATTAAAAGCTGGCGTATCAAGCAATCGCTGCTTTGTGGACTGGTTCCAATGCTAATTAAATGGGTTGTATGAAACCATTTCATGGATTAAGAACACTCGGCTTCTCCGTCAAATTGAAGAACAATATATACAATTATATACATGTATTTTATTTATATATTTGTATAATTATGTATGTAAATATGTATATTAGTCTTTCTCAGCTTACAAGAAAGTCTAACAGTTTGTTGAAGTCACTGATTGTTATTGCAAAAATATTTCAAAACGCAAAATATCAGGCATAATGATTAGGAAAAACTGCGGTATGCTTTTGTATGAATACATCATGTAGTCACACAATCTTATCAATAATATTACATTTGTTTAAAAAATCTGCACGCCGAGTGAAAAGTAATTGGTTTGTTTTATATATGCCTCCCACGTACGGTTTTGTCATTGTCTAGTACCGCAGGGAACAGCTGAGTGAGTGAATTTCCAAGCAAAATTTAATGAGCATTATTTCTGATGAAATGTAAATTTATAATCAGAACACACATTTGTTGTCACGTACAATCAATTTAACATCGGGTCACAGGTGTGTCATACAGTAAAATTTCCTACTGTGATGAAATTCTTCAGCGATTAATGCCTGCAACTTTTGGGATGAAGATGCAAATTGGTAGAGTGGTTTTGACTTAACATTTCAATCTGATTATTCAGCAGCGTACTTAATTGCCTCAAATCAATGTCAGCGGATCACCTAGACACGAACCAAACAGTTCAATTTTCAAAAAACTATTTATCTTGTGCTATTTCAGCAGAAATAGGCACCAAATTGATTGGATGAAGGTAATCTGTGGCATGTGCAAGGACCCGTTAGCTGGATTTGTTCTACGAAGTATTAGATCACTGTTCCATGTTTTCTAACATTTCTGATGTGTCCGACCTCTGAGTTCTCTTTGCGCCTGCCGCAATGAACGTTTCACTGCATTTGATAGATGACAGCACCAAGGTCCATCCCCATGAATGCAAAGGACTGACACTTATCACATGGATTACATCTTGACAATGTAGACTAATGCACTTAAAATACCTAAATTCCTATGACAAACGACCTATTTCAAATACAAAGTGCTTCTCCTCGAAAGCTTACGTGTCTAATGGTAAATGATTTTAAACATGTAAACAAAAACATTAATTCTCCGTCTGTTCTTGGCAAGTGCCTGAACATGCAAGAAATGAGGGAAGTTGTCTAACGGCAAAGTCAAACGCACAAATTTCATAAATTATGGTAAATGTATTCATCTTCAATGAATTACCTGAAGCAGTTGCATTATGGATTTTGTGAATTGAGTAACAAATACACCACCTAAGCGTGTGTATTACGAGATAAACAATATTGCATCGAGATAGCAACCATTTGTCAAAACAATTTGTGTTTTGATTCATTTTTTCGTGCAGGTCATATTACAACAGTCATAAATTATCTCACAAAGATGTTAATCAATGGAAGACTTACAATGAGGAGAATTTAGGTATTGTACAAGACAACTGAAAAAGGCAAATACTTACAAATCCCCGTTCCTGGAAGAAAATGTACTACAATCATTCTCAATATTCTATGACAACTACACACACAGTTTAGGTTTTTATTTTGAAAACCCTTTTCTTTTCTTTGTTTGTTTGTTTGTTTGTTTTTTTTGTTTGTTTTGTTTTTGTTTTTTGTTATTTTTTTGTTTGTTTTTTTTGTTTGTTTTTTTTTTGTTTTTTGTTGTTTTGTTTTTTGTTTTGTTTTGTTTTTGTTGTTTTTTGTTTGTTTGTTTGTTTTTTGATTAACTGCCAAATACTTTTTAAATGCAGCTGTTACTGACTTTACGCCAAATTTGCGTTAGTCATGGTCATTTTCTAAAGAAAACATGCAGCAATTCCGTAAATGATCCCCCAAGGAATGCACTCCTTTGCTTACCACACAATTATAACATGTCACTGGTATTCTAATTGAAATCGATACCCTCTGAAGATAATGATTGGCATTTTGTTGTAGCCTTGCGAAAAAATAACTGAATCGAAATTTCGGGGGTCTGATACCAACGACGTGAGCCTGAAAAAAATATGGATTTTCGGGACCTCAGTGAAGTCGTTTCTTCATTCATATCTTTTTCAGGGAATACTAGGGCCTAGGCAGTGCAGACTACCGATCCCCCCCCCCCCCTTTTTTTTTTGGGGGGGTAAAATGAATTTTAGGTGAAACCATAATATACAATTTCAGTAAATAATGCAACTTATAAATGATTACTCTCTTGAAAGTATTTGTGTATTTTTTTTCCAGTGCAGTTAGTCTTGTTACAGTTGAAGATTGACTTTGAAATTTGAAATGCGTTTACTAAATTGTGTTCGCTCTCACTTCTCCAATTCTTCAGCAAAGTATTTTGTACCTTTCGTATATAGCTAACATTCACAAAGTTAATAGATAGATAGATAGATAGATAGATAGATAGATAGATAGATAGATAGATAGATAGATAGACAGACCGACCGAGCGACCGATCGACCGACCGGCCGGCCGACAGACAGACAGACAGACAGACAGACAGACAGACAGACAGACAGATAGATAGATAGATAGATAGATAGATAGATAGATAGATAGATAGATAGATAGATAGATAGATAGATAGATAGATAGATAGATAATGATTTGGTCTTAACTTAGCCACAGGAATTTTAATTACACAAAAATTAAAATGACTATTTTCTTCGACAACTGAAAGCAACTATTCCTTCAGTATAATACAGTGCGTGTATAGGTTGGTTGGCTTACAGCAACATGACCAGCATAATTCTAATTAAAAGTATGTCATATGTGGGGACATCAGGCTCAGGGGAGTCCGCATTAAAACCTCAATGTGTCTGTGGACTCCTTAATTATTTTGACGGTCATTAATTGAGTCCAGTAAGTGAAGCTTTACACTGTCTGCGAAAATCCTCGCATATTTAATTACCCTTTCTGGATTGCCACATTTAGTTTTTAAAACCTCTATAAATTTTGTTTGTTGACAGGAAGATGAACAATGTGATACCCTGCTCAATATTCGGCCAAATCTCTCCACTTGGCCCCGTACAAACGTCAATACTCGTGGATGAATGTACACATCCAAAAAGTTGAACAACTCCTGGGCGAAAGCATACATATCCATTACGGCCTCATCGACATCGACCACTTGGTATTTTCGGTAACGTGTCCAATGTGGTTCCTGTAATGTTACCCTGATATCAGCTAGTACCTTCCTACATAATTCCCGAGGAAATGTTCTGGATGGACTGAAAGCACTTTGTATGCGGTAAATCAGCCGCCAATTGGTGTGTTCAGGAGGAATCCGAACAGACTGAAAGGAAGCAGTAATTACATGAACTACCTTAATAGAATGCGACTCCAGGAGCGACAATGTGGAAATATTCCTCAGGTAATACAACTTGACCGCCACGTGTCGTTGCTTACAAAACTGAAGCAGCTTTGAATTGGGCAACCGAGCACATGGCGCTGTCGGTTGTTTGTATGGCATGCAGAAAGGCAGGCCTTTAATCCTTGGGCTCCTTTCGTTCATATACGTAGCGATAGTTGTTAAAGTGGTACTGGATTCATCACAAGCAAATAACCTTCTTATTGTATCCATAATTAGACCCTCCTGGTGAGAATTTGTGTTTTCACTTCTTTCCACTCTATCCACGTACATTATATCCGGGTGTTTATGGAAAAACTCTTCGATTGAGTTAACCTGCAGCCAAGGATGTGTGTAAAAAACAATTGTCTTCCTATCTGGTCCCAGAACACCTTGTGTGTGAGAAGCTCCAGAAAAATTGAAGTTCCAATGGCTTCCCATCAACAAATTGTTCTGGCTGTCAACTTTTCGTTGTGGAAAATGTGATATGCTTACGTTCATTTGGAAATACAAATTAAGCATACCAGTGAAAATGACAGACAGTGCTAACCATTTGGAACGGATGCGGCGGATATGTTTGAACCATCTTCGCAGCTTTCGATAACGTGACAGGTAGCGATGTGTGCGCATCGCGTTGTAGTTGAAGGTGGAGCATGGCTTCATTCATATAACGGTGCCTACAGGCAGAAATCGATTGCTTTGCTTGCAGCTCGCAAAATTCTCTTGCGTGGAAGTTTATGCTCCGCATTTGTTTATCTCCGATGCCTTCGTGGCTATAAGCATTGGTCATCGTAAGCGGTTGTTACTAGTCAATAGCGGACATTCATATTAACTGTAACCTTATTCGGCATCTTAGGTTGCTAGGGGACACATGGATGGCTCCGCCATAATCGGGGCACATTAGTATTGCATATCACTTACAGTCTGGGAATAACACTTTCCTACTACACAAATTACGGTTTCTTCTTATTTTAAGTTTTCCGTATGCTTTCACAATGTATACATTGTTTCACTTAAACCTGTTCCCTGCAATAGGTCTTATTTTACTAAAACATATTTTGCGCTCCTTTATACACGGATAGGCCCTTCCTGTTCGTTCTTTGCTACAGAATAAGGAGACAGAACAGGTCCACAGTAATAGCCTTCTATTATAGAGCCAAGCAGAAGCTGGTTCAGCTGTTTGTCACGGCGATAGCGCCATTCGAAATAAACGCATGAGGATCAAAAGTATTTACTCTTCGACTATATTGTACCCACGGCGCACAAATTACGTTTGCTCTGTTAAGTTCAGCGAAGACATAATGCGGGCCGTTGGTTATATTTTAAATTTGCTTTACGCCATTAATGAAACGTGAAATGTTTTTGGCTTCTTGCATAAAACCAAGATGCCTGACAAATGCCGATGTTATGGCTCCTGGAGAATTCAAATGCGGATTTAAACATAACGCGAAATTCAATTAAACTGAAGACCCTAATTTGAGCAACTTACGTGTTGCATCGTGCGTTAACTTTAAGCAGAAACACGCATATTATAATTTAGTATTTGGGTATCTCTAACAAAAGTCCAAAACGCGCAATCTAACGTTCTTTCTCTTGTTATCCGAGTGCATTCTCTGCTCTTTTTGGTGCGATTTTAGGGGAAATCTGAACATGCCTTGCTATCTCCTTCGAAAAGTAACAATCTCCCACAGAAACCATGCTCTCTCTCTCTCTCTCTCTCTCTTTCTCTCTCTCTCTCTCTCTCTCTCTCTCTCTCTCTCTCTCTCTCTCTCTCATACTTTTATATTTGAAATTATACATATTACAGGCACCTGAAATTTTAAATCTTCCATACGTTCAAAACATTCAAGATAGATGTGTCAACCCCAGTTCAATATGTGGGTTTAGTGTAATGGGTCAACTGCTATTGCATTTAAACAAAACTTTCCGAATTCGATTTATGCTTAATTTACTGAATTGTCCCCCCACAATACACCCCCCCTCTACCACACCAAATACAAGCTGGTTACTGTTATCTACTTCCATCATGTTATATAACGATTATGCATGCATAATAAACTTGGCTAGCACTGTCAAAACGGCGACTGACTGTCCATGCTATAACTAACTGTCTGCTTTGAAAGGCTTAGGTCTTGTTAGCAAATGAGAAAAAAAAACACTAACAAAAAGTGTGTAAAAGCTTACATTTTAAATCAAATATAGAAAAGCTCTTGCTGTTCATGTTGAACAGATCTGGAAGTCCCAAATAACTGTAGCTCCATTACAATGCTGCCACTTTCATGCTGCTATACCTAAATGCCTGGAGATGAGCCTGCCCTTACTTCCGAAAGATCACTGGACCCCTGGTAGAAGCTTACACTGTGTATAAACCGTAACAGTTTTTTAGTCTACAATGACTGCTTGTGCTGACAACTTTGTGTTTTTAATAACCACAGTATTGTGTGCATAATGGTGATTTGCTTCATTCTGCCGTGGAAGAATTCGGTGAGTTCTTCTCGTAACCAGTAAGAGGAGACCAGTTCCCTGCATGTTCTGATCAGCTTATATATATATATATATATATATATATATATATATATATATATATATATATATATATATATATATATATATATATATATATATGTATGTATATATTCATACAGTAAAACCTCCGTAAAGTAGGCACCCTTGGGACCGGAGCAATATGCCCACTTTAGGGAGGTGCCCTCTTTACAGAGGGTCGGCCATTTTGGGTTGTGTGGATGAGCAACAAAGATAAGGGAGTAGGCTATACATATGTATGCATACACATCTACATGTACATTAATATACACATGTTTACGGATACATGTATCTTAATCCCAGCTAAAATAAATGAGAAAAGCATTCTATTTCAACATTTTGCCTTTATTTCTTGGGGGAAATAATCAATTAAGTATCAACTACATGTACCATGTAGAAAAAATAAATCCCAGCACAGGTCCCAACTCATTGATCACTAGCAGGCACATCAAAGTATCAAATTGCAAGGTTGAGCAAATCACTGAGCTCCCACTATCCATACACCAATTTTGTTTCCAAGCAGAGTCGACTGTTATCTCCACTTTAATACCCTAATCCTGTGGTTGATCTGCAAAGCTGTCAAAAAGTCTCTGTGGACTTAAACAACTGTTATGCTTTGATGCTTTGTTGATGCTGGCCTATAAATGAACTGAACTCTGTTATGATTGGCGGGGGGGGGGGATTACATTAGGTGGTGAGCAGTGATAAGAAAATGACACTTGAGGACTTAAAAGTTAATGGTGGCAAGTCCTGCAGCAAAATATAACACTTTTACAAAGTAAAATATTTATTGTACAAAATAATAGTGCCCACTTTAACAGATTTTGGTACATGTTTAGGGTGCCCAATGCCCAGATTAGGGAGGTGCCCACTTTAGAGAGGTGGCTTCAAAATGTAGTCAATAGCAAAAATGGAACGGGACCGAAGAAAAGTGCCCATATATATATATATATGTATGTATGTGTGTGTGTGTGTGTGTGTGTGTAAAAAAGGAACAAAGGGGGGTATATTTATATGTATCTGTTTCCCTTTGGACCATAATACTATGTGAACATTGTATTTGTACGATGTACATGTACATCGTGAGCCATACTACCCAAAACGACTGACCATCTCTGGAATGACACCTCCATGTAGTGAGCTTCCCAGTCCCATGAGTGCCTCACTGTAGAGAGTTTAACAGTAAAAATAAAATGTTCTTATACCAAATCTTCTTATGCCTATTTTCAAATTACTGTGCACAAATACATGCTCTGTATAGAGTGAACGGAATCAGCACATCATTTTAATAGCACCCAAGAAAATGTGATCATGAATATATATCTCGAAGTAAAGAACAGAAGTTCCAACCTCACATTCCTATCTTTGAATGTCAGAGTGGTAATCTGAACCCTTCGTGGGCATCCATTTGTAAAAGGTGAAATCAATAAATTATGTCATAAGCAAGAGTAAAGTTTGTCAATGACTAGACGGAAAGTTTGAGAGCGTGTTTTTTACATTCGTTACCCAACATACTGGCTTGATTGTCTTCAATACAAGGCACAGCAAATTAACTTTGGCACCGTTTTCACACCAATATGTCAAAACATGACAATTTATCTATCTGCGTGTGTCATAAGATTTTGATTTTAAGAGTTGGCACCATTGCAGTTATTGAGGAGAACTGCTAACAAAAGAGGAGTAAAATTTATGATTTCCTAATAGCGGTGTGAAATATATATAGTTTAAAAGGCAGACACATAGATTTAATGAATAATTTTCTATGGGGCAGCGCTTGTACATCTCACAGATGCTATACTCGTGCGAGAAGTCGAGTGCAGCAATAAACATGTGGCTCTGAGCCATTCCATGGGATTCTCAGCAAAGTTACGCAAGTCTAAGAAGATAATTGTTTGTTGCGGATGATGAAAATCAACCGTCAGTCAAACGTTTACGTAACATTGTTTGGCTTTCAAATCATCTACTGTTTCCATATCAAAAAGCTACCTAACTTGCATCAAACAAGAAGGTAAAACATGAGAAAATTGTAATTTTAGTCCACAAAATCACCATATGCTCACATTTTCCTGACGAAACACTTTGTTTAAGGGGGCATAACGTTACTTGTTATAATTATTTCCCCTTTCGTGACTCAGGTTGAAGCCCACGTACACACAACAAAGACATAGTCCGGACTCTCCTGGTTCTGTTTTAATGTATATATCTAACAGTTATTACACATTTGATATCGACAATTGCTGTCCTCCGCACCTAATCCCCTTACATTGATTCACATGCAATTTCATCAACTGATACGGAAAATATTGAATATGCTGTGCGTTTGGAGCAATTGAATGACAAGTAAAGGAACCGCAAGGGCAGTGATCTAATTCAATTTACTCCCAGAGGCACCCATATGGGCGGAAATCAATCAAGTTGCAAGCCAGGAATTTACCTGCCAGCCCATGTACACGGCATACAGTGACGTCATTGTAAGCGTGCAGTGTCGTCTGTTATCTTTTGTGCCATGCGACATGCAACATAGGGTCACAGATAGTGAAACTGAAACCCAGGAGCCCTGCAGGCTTCTTGATGGAACCCGGGCTCAAGTTATACTTCCTGGGCAGTGTGTGTCGAGGGGCGCGCGCGGGGGGGGGGGGGGGGGGGGCAGGCGGAGAGAGTAGATGCAGTGTTCAAACGTATTACACATTCGCGTCAAACCTGGTCATCAAAGATAGACTATTTCTAATGTCTTTCTCATTTTTTTTGGTCATTCTCAGACTTTCGACAACCGCTTGTGCCGTTATTTGACAGGTTAACCCACCAAGACAACTGCTTTGCTCAAAAAGCAAAAAAGTTTTTGTAATTTCTAAATGTCTAAGAGTCTATTATATGTGGGGGTATATTTTCTTTTCAACTGTAGCAGTATACCTGATGCAGATATTCAGAAAGGGAGAACGCATATTTTTTTAACATTTTCAGTATCATTTTCTCTTCGTCTTAATTATTATTATTATTATTATTATTATTATTATTATTATTATTATTATTATTATTATTAATGATAATATTATTAGTAGTAGTATCATTATCATTATTATTATTGTTGTTATTACTATATTTAGTTGTTCCCATTTTTGGAGGAGGGGAGGGGGTTCAAACATCAATTTTATATTTCCTCGGCCTTTAGTAAATGTATTTGTTTAAACAAAGGGCATCAGCTTTAAGGCCAAGGCCAGATGACACGGATTTGGAGGAAATGCACAAAATATATCGGTTAAGTAGAGAAAAGAAATTTTAAGATACAACTAAATTTAAACGGGAAATTAATTGCAGTACCTGATGAGATTCTGACAGCTTAAAAGAAATATTACTCAAAATTGTACACTGAAACCAAAACCAACAAGGAACAAAACCAGAGACTGCAACAATTCTCTGCTCAGCTGACCTTACATGCACAGACTGAATTCGTCCTGTGAACTTCAGAATGATATCAAGGTCACCTTTATTTAAGGCAATCATCACTGTTACTGACTCGCCGATTTGTCCGAATTTTGATAATTTGTCAAAAATCAAGAAATAACAGCAACATGTAGTGAACAAATTTGCAGAAGATCAGGTCCACGTACATTTCCAATATGTCTGAAAATGATCTTCCTTACGGTTTGGGAGAAAAAATCAAGAAAGTGATAACCCATAAAATACTTTTAAAAAACGAAGTGTAATAGCAGCACCACATGTTGAATACATTAAAATCCAGAGGTCCCCAGAAGTGTCCCTATGTATTTTTAAAGCAATTGGCTTTCCTTTTCAAAAATTGGTACCAAAAATGAACCAAAAAAATCATAAAAATTTTTAAAAATCTTTGGAGCATAACCTTTTGAACACAGTTGAATAAGACCCAGTCAAGGTACATCCCCAACAAGTTTTAAGTGAATCTGGTTGGCGGTTTTAAGGCAGTCATGATCAAAAATGTGACCTACAATTGCAATCCCCCGTTGACCTGCATTGTAATCAATGGGAATGTTTGCATTAATCCATAAGTACCCAAACTAAAAAAACTCGTTGAAATTCAGAGATGTGGAATATCATCACCTAGTGAACAATTAGTTTGACCCTTCCACAAGCTACATTTCCGCTGAGTTTCAGAAGAACTGGATGATCCAAAGGATCGCTGTTCCCCGCCACATCATGTGTTATCAAGATACAACAGTAGTTTCAAATAGACACAAGTTATAATAAGAAGCAAATGGTTGTTCGTATGAAAGCAGTATGGTCAAAATTATATTACAAAATTACAGTAGAATATCCAATTACGACCACCTTCTTAAAGTATTTTATATATTAAGAGGTTTGAGGTTCATTTGTGTTTACAGAACAAAAAGGCAGCGCATTTCCTAACAGAAGCCTGAGTGCATCATGTTGTCCACCCCCACGACGCAGACGAGGATTATAAGCTAGGCAAAATTAATAACCCTCCGCTTAAATAATTTAATGGTGTACCCATACTTTTTTTAGGTAATTTAAAGATACGCACATGCATGTGTAGCATAATCCTTTGATTACATCATGTGTAAAGATAAGCAGAGTTGGAGCCCATGTTTGACTGCACATGGGCTGAATGTGACACAAAGTTAAAAAGTGCACTTCGCAGAAAGGATCATGAGTGGTCTTTCCTGTCCCTGTTAGGACCCTCCTGACCATTGATTTTTCTCACCATACCTGTGTAATGTGGCCAGAAACTGTGCCAATCATGGGTATAAAGGCATGGGGTTTTTTTCTGTCAGTTATGGATTCGCCATCACTGGTCAAACTGTGAACATCACCATGCCAAGGCTATCCAAAATGGACAGGGCAAGAGCCATAGGTGGCATTGAAGCCGATGAAAGTTGCAGAGCTGTCGCACAGCCAATGGGTGTGAACCACAAATCCATCAATGAGTTGTTGAGAAAATACCGAAACACAAATGATGTTGCAGATTTACCACGCCCGGGAAGGCCAAAGCTGACCACCAGGCAACAAGACCGTTTCATCTTCTATGCAGCACTGAGGAGTAGGAGCCGCACAGGTCCTGATATTCAGAGCCAGCTGGAGAGAGCCAATCCTCACCAAAGACGCATGTCCACCCACACTGTTCGTAACAGACTGCATGCTGCTGGTTTAAGGTCCCTGAGCATGGTGAAAAAGCCGCTTCTTACCCCACGTCACAAGGTTGCTCCGTTGCAGTGGACAAGAGAACATGTCCGTACAACACATGCAGGATGGAGCAATGTTCTCCTCACTGATGAGTGTCGCTTTTCCCTCCACAGAAGTGATGGACGTTTTTGTGCATGGAGACAGCGAGGAGAGAGACACGCTGCTTGTTGTGTTCAGCCCACAGTTGCATACGGAGGGGGCAGCATCATGGTCTGGGCGGGCATCTCTGCTAATGGCAAGACAGACCCCGTCATCATGGAAGGAACAATGACAAGCAGACGGTACATAGCGGATGTCCTGGAACCCCATGTTATTCCATATGCAGGTGCCATTGGAGACAACTTCATGCTGATGCACGACAATGCCAGGCCACATGTTTCAGCTGTGGTTCGTGATTACCTGGATAGTGAGAGTGTTGAGGTGATGGAATGGCCAGCATGCTCACCTGACCTCAACCTGATTGAGCACCTGTGGAGCCATATGAAAAGAAATGTGTACCAGAAGATGGGTCCTAACTCACACTTCGCAGATCTACGGCGTTATCTTCTGGAAGAGTGGGACAGTATACATGTACCTCAGGCACTTGTGAGAAAGCTCGTCTACAGCATGCGAAAACGCTGCCAACAGTGCATTGACAACCATGGTGGCTACACATCCTATTGAATGGACATTTAAAGGTGCTTTATGTGACACAGTGATGAGTCAATTTCTGCTCTATTGAACTCAGAAAATGCCTTCACTTTAAATACAGTCTGTGATAACCTTTGATGCAACCAAGCACCATCTGTGATAATTTCTGATGGGACTCTGCACTCAGTTCATGTGCATGTTTGAGCGCTCTACAGGTACTCTTGCGAACTTGTGATTCAGACTTTGTCTGCTTATTGACACTGTGCAATGAAGCGTAACTTCATTTGATCAGAATTTCCTCTACAGATCTACTCTAAAGTGTATACAGAATAACAGAAACATTGAATATATTCAAAATATGTGTGTGTTTTTTTTATATAAGAATTGCTTTTAGTGGAGGGTTATTAATTTTGCCTAGTTTATTTTCAAAGCATGTATTGCACAACATAAATGACATAGCGAACAAAAATGAAAGAATTTAACCCCCCCCCCCAAATGAACCCCCAAAATCCATAAAAAAAATCCCAAAATTGCTGGAACATGACTATATGCACAAACCTGGTAGATATATGTCCAAGGTATATCTCCAACAGGTTTGAAGAAGATCCGGCTAGTAGTTTTGGAGAAGTAAAAAAGGTCACATACCATTGCAAGCACCATTAATTTACATAATAATCGATAGGAATGTGAACATTAACTGAAAAGTACCAGAACTGAAAAATTCGTAAAGAATCAAGCATCGACATTTATGCCACCTTGTGTACAGCTTCAGATCCTTCCAAAAGAAACGGTTCCACTTACTTTCTGCACAATCTGAATGACGGTTTTGGAGAAGATATTGAAAATAACAAAAAGACACAAAAATTCATAAAAATAATAAGAAAAGTCGCAGCGCCACCTCTTGAACAAATTAAGATCTAGGGGTCTCCAGAAGTATCTGTCAGCAATTTCAAAGCAATTCGCCAAGCGATTTTGGAGGTGATTTTTAAAGATTTGGCCAAAAGAAAAAGAACGACAAAATTCATAAAAAAAATAAAAAAGCGCTAGAGCATGACCATTTGAACAAATTTTCGCAGAGACCTACCCGAGCTAGATTCCCACCAAGTTTGAAGTGAATCTACCCAGCGGTTTTGGCTCAGCGAAACGGACTGGGTGACCAGACGGACGGATGGACATCGGACACAACGGACGGGACGGACGGACCCACAGACGGTAGCCCCTATACCTACTATTCCTATGAGCATGACCATTTGAACAAATTTTCGCAGAGACCTACCCGAGCTAGATTCCCACCAAGTTTGAAGTGAATCTACCCAGCGGTTTTGGCTCAGCGAAACGGACTGGGTGACCAGACGGACGGATGGACATCGGACACAACGGACGGGACGGACGGACACAACGGACCCACAGACGGTAGCCCCTACACCTACTATTCCTATGCACCCCTTTACCATCTTTTGGGGGGGTAGAATTTGATTCATAAAGCACCAGAAATTTTAACAACTTTGACAAATCATGAATACAAATGGTTAAATACTTTTTACAGTTAAATTGAAACAGTTGTGATCAACAAATAAGTGTTGTTTGAATTGCTTTTTCCCCCGGAAAAGGTATACGACAAGGCTGCTCCCAATCAGCAAACTTGTTCATCATTGCAGTGGAGCAAACTGTGGTCAGTATCAAGAATGGTAAAAGCTTAAAACATAGAAAGATTAGTCAATGGACAGTGAAGCAAAGTCAATATGCAGGTGGTACCACGTGTTATAATGCAGACGACACTCCACCAGGACTACTAATTGTGACGCTTGGACTCTTTTCCTGCAGCTCTGGTGTCTGGAGGAATCTACGAAACAAAGAAAGAAAGAGAGAGGGAAGAAAGAAAGAAAGAAAGTCAGAAAGAAAGAAAGAAAGAAAGAAAGAAAGAAAGAAAGAAAGAAAGAAAGAAAGAAAGAAAGAAAGAAAGAAAGAAAGAAAGAAAAGGTCCTCGAAAGGTACTGAGAAATAACTTGTTCGGTTTACAACAGATTGCTGTAATGGTATCATCCGTTGGAATTAATTACTGTGAAGGCAATGAAGACATGTACAACTGTAATTTTGAACCAAAAATGTTAAGTATTAGAAACTTACTTTACACAAAAAGACCGGTGACCTAAAGGAAAAGTAATGGTAATTAAATCACTCAGATTAGTTAACTTACTGTATGTTGCTTCCAGACTGACTGTGTCAGATTCAGTTGTGTATGATGTAAACAAGTTGATATATGATTTTCTGTAGAGTTACCGTGAAGCTAAAGTCAAAAGAAGTTCTCAGAATCTATCATGGGTCAGTGATGGCATTTAAATGAAAAGAAACCCCAAAATACATTCTTTAAAGTTTTATCTGACCAAGTACTTTATTTTTTTATGAAAAATGAAGGGGTTGAATTGTTGTAGCACTAGGTTTGTGAAGAAACTTTGCCTTTGCAATGACGCAATATACATTTTAAACACTATTTTATCGTGCGGAATTTCCTCTCATTTGGTGGCCACTCCCGTCAAGCATCTCTCCTTTCCATCACAGTTTGACCACTGGGGTCTGTGACGTCACGCAAGGGAGCGTCATGCGCAGCAAACTTGTTTTGCAAATAGAGTCATTTCCTGTGCCGTGCGAATATGGCAGATTTTCGTCACAAAAGTACTATAACACTCCAAGTCCTTCACTTTGAAGAAAAAATAAATCATATTGCGTTTGGGACCTTTAAAGGAATGGAAATGTCATATTTTTTGCAAAACAATAATTACAATAAGGTTTGTATTTGTCATAAGATGCCCAACTCCTACATACAAATCTTTAATATCTGGATGTAGGCACGTACGTAATAACCTAAATCAATGGATGAGGTGCGAAACCAAATTATAAGGCAGAACGCATACATTACAGTTGACAAATAAGCCATTTTGGCAAGAAATGTATAATAATGACCTGAAATATGTGAAGGACATATGTCAAAAAGGAATACCCCCCCCCTCTTTGTTTATTACAACTGTTGAATTAAAGATAACGCTATCATCATCATCTCTTGTTTTCAACTCTATAAGCTGAGGATTGCAACCCTGTGTAAATAAATGGTACAAGGGTGCATTGGTAACTACAGAAGACCTAATTTGGCATAGTATATAAGAACAGGTTAATGTATTGCAGGACATGTTATCCTTAAACACTAAAGCTCAAAATCAATATATCATTGAAGATGGAAAAAAAAAGATAAAAGAGCAGGAGCGGAATTGTTTTGTGATAAACATTTTAACATTGAAAAGAGTGAATGGAAACCACTGTATAGAATTTCGTATAGAGTTACACTTGAAACTAAATTCAGATCTTGAAGTGTAATATTATCCACAGTTTTTACGGATAAAAGATGGCTATACATATATAAGGTGTCTGAGACCGAAAATTGTGCCCATTGGGACAGAACTGAAACTTTAATCTGCTATTTCCTCACATGTCCAGCAAACCACATTTTCTGGCAATCCTTTATGAACTGGCGGCCTGACGTTGTATAACATCGATATGCTTCATGGTAGGTGGAAAATTAAAACAGGATGCTCTTGTGGGCATTTGGAAATCACATATACTGAAAGATCTAAGCACATAAAGCTCAACTACTGTATACGATTAGCAAAACAGATTATACAGAGATGTAAGATCGGGAGCAAGAAACTAGTTGCTATGACACATATGTTTTAGTAGAGGTGAATAATCAATCTTCAAAACGACATTTGCATCATTTGATTGAAGCAGTTTTATTGTGTGGTTGAGAAAAGGTACTCTTTTGGCCTGCAGATACTATCAATTAGGCTGTATATAGCCGCCTTGATAATATGTCTTAACATTATTAAAATCAAAGTTAGGCATGTGTCCATATGAAGCACACATATCTTGTTTCAGCGTCTTATTAACCGTAAAGAGATTGAAAATGGATGTCCGGTGATGACCATGTTGAGATAAACAGTTTAAACTTTTTATACTATATTCACATAATATCAGTATTAGAATATAATTTTGAAAGGATTTTTTCTTTTTAGTCTTTTTCTTTTTACCTCCTTTTTGCAATATGTACATCTTGCAAAATTGCTGAAAATATCAACAGTGTAATCATGCAGAAAAAAAGTTTCTGATTTCGCAAAATGGGTAGTAATCGGACTTTGCCTAACGTGCTGCTTGTGATGTGGCTCACATGCAAGAGGAAAAGTTCAGCTTGTGTGCGTGACACTGACTCTATCACCGGCAAACCGGTCGACAGGGACCAATAATATATATATATATATATATATATATATATATATATATATATATATATATATATATATATATATGTGTTTGTGTGTGTGTGTGTGTGTGTGTGTGTGTGTGTGTGTGTGTGTGCCGTTGTGTTTTCATTGGCTTTAAAAGAAGGTAGCGAAACGCATAGGAGATGAAACCCGTAAGGTGTGACACATCTACGGGCAACAGCCTCATCCGGCGCAGGATCAGTGCAGAGCGCCCAGAGACGCTGGGTGAAGCTGTTGACCCAGTCTCAGCATAGAGGTATCATCCGTATGATACCTCTATGGTCTCAGTCCTGTGTCACAGGATCGGGTAGGAGTTAACTGATACGTATCCCGTCTGATTT
Organism: Hermodice carunculata; assembly: GCA_964020975.1. Classification (NCBI taxonomy): domain Eukaryota; kingdom Metazoa; phylum Annelida; class Polychaeta; order Eunicida; family Amphinomidae; genus Hermodice; species Hermodice carunculata. The sequence goes on from OZ026613.1 coordinate 22,841,066, forward strand.
TGCTGAGCAAAAAATCGCTTTCAGTGTTTGTTTGCTCAGGTATAAGAATAATCAATCAGGCTGAAGATGTCGTTGAAAGAGGTCGCAAAACGTTGCCAAATTGCCGGCTACTTCTATACCTAAAATTACGAAGGCAATTACCATTTTCGGGAAAGATTAGTTTGGCATCACGGAGTTCTTACAAATAATGTGAACCGTTGCATGTTTATAATGTGGCGTATAACAGAAGTATCTGTTCCCGAGGCAGTGAAAATTATATCTATGAGGATGGAACTAGCCTGACAGTAAATGTGCACAAATTATTAATTGGACATTACGGACTCGGTGATTGAAGGGCAAGCGTATCAATTTCACAATTTAGTAGGTTGTTAGTGAAATATCCCTCATGCAATTATGATCGCCCTGCGCATGCATTCAGAGACACTGAAAAAATCCGTATCGATTGCGCTGCCCGGGCTGATAGCAGAGTCACTGTGAGGCGTAATTGTAGCCTATGTTGTCTGTGAGTAAATGCATTTTCAACGTAACTTTTGATCCATAGTGCAAAAGAGTAAGGTACGGATTTTATTGATAGTAGAGTTGTCGGTAACCTGTCCTATTGCTGTTGGACTATTGCAGTAGTCTGTTATTGGAGTTGGAAGAGTGGCATCGAGTAAAACGTTAGTTAAACATAAAAAGTCAAATATTTGAGATAAGCCACATAAACAAAATATTCATCTTTTGGTTTGTTTTAATCTCTCAGAAATAGGGCATGTCTGCATGGTGGAGCCATTTCTTCCTGTGTCACGTGACATTTGCGACCGACGAAAGAAACTTATTTTTTATCCACTATAGGCCTACGTGTCACCACCTGTAACAGGTCGATACCGGGGGTAAATTACCAGAAATGCCACGTAAGCTACACCAACATGTTCCATTGGTTGAACAGTCGAATACTGAAAATAAAAGTCGAATACACGAGAAAATATTTCATGTTCCATTTCTGCGCTTTTCCATCGGTTGCTGCATAAATTTCGCCATTTAGAATAAGAGTGAAGAAAGGACTTTTATCGATCTTCCATCACATTTTCAAAAAGTCGAATATTTAATTAAAGTTAAACAGACGGGGTAGGAATAGAATAAAGAGATACGATGCAAGGTGGGGGGGGGGTGGTGGTGGTGCTGCAACTTATTGGCGCAAGTGTCCATGATTAGAGATGAAATATACAAAGTGAACAATAACATGACCCTGCACATGACCTTCGGAATTAGGTCAAGGTCTTCTATGTAGTCTCCAACTGGCCCGCATAGAAATTTATCGTCATTTTGCAAAACAAGGTGCCCCTTCAAATGGTTCTCGAGTTTCCAAGTTTACAGGTAAACTTCACTAAACTCAAGTAAGTTTGGAAGCAGGTGAATCATCCTCCAGGCAAACTCAATCTAAACTTACTCGAGGACCATGCAGGTACACCGTACAAATCCTAGCCCAAGTATTTCTGGAGATATCAGCCTAACACTTATTTCAGTCGCCCTAAATATTTGGGAATTTCAACTGAAAAAGTAGCAATGTTATTCAATGTAAAGTACTTCAACATACAATTAATGGAAGTACATGCTGTAACCCACGATACGTCTACGTGTTGAGTTAAGTATTCATAATACACATAGGCCTACAATTGCTAAAAAGGATCTTTCCTGTCAAGACAAGGTCACTTATAATGAACAAAGTAAGACTCAGAGGCCCCAAAATTTGTTGCGATGTCTTTTCAAAGCACTTGACCCAGCTATATCAGAAATAAATCCTTTTCAAGATTTCCAGAGATAGAAAAAATAATGGAAAATACAAAAAAATCACCAACATTAGTAGGCAAACTTGGCACAACTCCACCAAAGTTATACTGATCATATTAACATGTTAATTACTGTAATTACAAATTTCGAAAGTTCGTGAAAATCAGCTAATAACAGCGCCTCAACCTGGTGAACAAACTTGGCACAGACGGAGTTAAGGTGCCTTCTTTTTAAGTGTGAGGGGAATCGCGCATATGATTGTGGAGAAGACAAAACTTACAGCAACAACAACAGCAACAACAACACAAAATAGAAAATTTGGAAAAAATAAGCACTAGTCTTTGATGAAATTTAGGTCCAGATAAACCCAGAATTATTCTTATGTACATCCGACGAATTCGAATTCGGCGAAACTGTTTCAAGGCAGACGTTTTTACCATTTGAAAGACAAAAAATAAATAGTTGGATGGATGCAGAGACAGACAATAATCAAAATGTAATAATCATTAAAGAATTGAAAATGTTGTAGCATGACTATTAAACAAACACAATACCTAAGTTAAATCACTGAGACGGACGGGAGTGGTTTTGGGTAAATAAAGTCAAAAATATGATTTTTTTCAATTCATTGATGCGGATGTCTCTCAGAAACTGAGAGACGTCCGTTTCTGTACACAAATCTATGCTGTTTAAAGTTAACGACAAAAGTGCAGTGAATCTGTGAAACCCAAAGGCTCCTGCTTCCACTGTATACATGACAGTGACTTGGGAGGACTAGATGAATATTGGATTATGAATGTTATCATAAGGACCCTCTAAAACAATCAATCTTCTTACAAACTGACTGAGCACGACAGTCGAAATACCATGAGGCAAGTCAGCAGGTAATATAAGTTAGTGCCATTTTGATTTTATACTAGCAGTGGTGCGAGTCATGTCTCAAAAATTTGAAAGTTGCACTATTTTTCATTGTCAAAAATAGTTGATCTTGCAGAGCATAATATGCAAAAGTTAAAAATGTAGGGTTTCTTTTTCTTTTTAAAGGTAATAACATTAACAACCACAGCATGGTGATACTTGGGAAACTTAAGTGACAAATATAAAAACTGGCGTCAGATTTTCAATATCAACACCTTGAGTCTGTCATACAAACTGATGAATCATTTCACTACATATTGCCTATTAAAAAACCAGCAAAGCCTGTCCAAGTGTATAAAAATAGCTCAGTAATAGGCCTACACTCTTTAGTACTTTGCACAGTTTGGGAGGGGGAGGGAGTGCACTCTAATCTGATTGTACGATGAACATTTCCATCCGGCGACAGCTGACAGTGCTATGCTATGGAAGGCCTAGGCCTAATACAAATGAACTGGAATTTACAAATCCGGGCACCTGCTGGCGTACTGCATTTAGGCCTATGCCAATTTCATGCTTTCGTCAGAATAGGCTTTTTATCTTTTGGTTAGTTGCTTATAACGTGAAAATCACATCAGGCCCGTGTGGCCGGCTTTACGGCGCGTTTCATTTGTCTCCTAACTTCCTAAGCATGATAAGAAATGAAATTTCCTTACTTATATCTTTAAAACCTTCTTATCTGATTTTTTGGAAACCATGATCAGTCAATGATGACATGATTCATGACAGCCTGTCCGGCAGTACGTCACAACAATAAATTAAAATTACACGAGTGTGAGTGCCTGGCCGTAAATTCTGCATGGCACGAGCATACCCGTGGAGCGCATGGATACACGAGATGCAGCCCGCTGCAGGCGGGCCCTCGAGTATATCCTTCCGCTCCTCGGGTACTCGAGTGCCATGCAGAATTTGCGGCCAGGTAATTGCAAGAGTATTGTTTTATTTTTATCCCTTCTATGTGTATTTCAGAGTATTCTCCACCATTCGGCAATAAATTCTGCACGGTGCCGAACGGCCCGTCCATGGTTTCTTTTGACTGCACACACATGGGATAAACTCTGGATGAACAGTGAAAACTGAAATGGGTCATTTTGTGGATAGGGGATAGTCTAAATTAAAAAGACAATGTACTCAAGTTAACACGCGTGCAAGTGGTAACTTTGGTTGCCACTGGTGACGTTTTGCATGCTCTTGCCAGTATTGGTGACGAGAAGTAGCCTTAACGAGCCTTCAAATCCCTGAGATGCCTTCTTTCTGAAGCTACCTAAAACCACCCCTTTATCATATGTTGTCTGAAGTGTGTGTGTTTGTTTTGTAGATTTCTCGTGAAAAGAAACATCTTGCATGAAAATAGGTGATATACATACCAGCGGCCGTATTCATGAACAGTTTAATCTGATCATGATCCTAAAATGAAAGTCAATGTGCCTAGGCTTTGGGCCTTGAACTACTGAATCGTTGCCCTAATGAGTGATATAAACTTGCAATCTATGTTCTGCACTGTAATATGAACTTTGGAATTAAAATTCTCCATTTTATTAAATCAATCTTGATTCAATCCAGATTTTAATCCTTGATCAAAAGATGAAAAACTGGATCAAACTAAAACTGATTTAATAAAATGAACCTGTAAATCCTTAAGTTCATATTGTAACCAAAACATAGGCCTATATATATATATATATATATATATATATATATATATATATATATATATATATATATACATATATACATATATGCTAATCCTCGAAGTTTTGATCATACATTGAGCCAAGGATCAAGTAGTTTAGGGCCCAAACCACATTAATCTTAATTTCAGGATTAAAGTGAGGATCAGATCAAATTCTTTGTGAATACGGCCACAGCAGGATAGCATCCGGTCGGCCAACAGCTTATAACTTGGCAGGGATAGGAGGATTGGATGCTGAATGCATAAGGGGCCATGTCACTGGTCACGCTTAACGGCATTTAACGTGGTCGTTTAGATCTTTTGACCCTCCCATCCCCTCGCCTTGACGTCAAAAGTGATTCTCCGTGACACGCAACTGATCTTTTTTCCCCTTGTGCATCGCAAGTCTGCTCTATAGACCATTATTGTTGACCTAGGCCTAGGACTAGTTTTCTCCTATTAAACTTGTCATGAGGCCTATTTATCAAGAAGCCCGACATCGACTTCATATGCTTACTCTAATAATCATTGTTTATTCATATTGATTAACTTTCCATCCCCAATCTTTATAATGCGATCGCGGGTTTTGTCTTTGGCCTTGATATATAGAGCAAACGTTGGACATGTAGCCTGTAGGCGTGCTTTAGCTAACTACAAGTAATCCTACCAAAAATATGCATGTGGATTTAAGGACTGCAAAGCGTCATTCAAAACTATCGGGTAACTTCAAACGCAAAATTTTAAGATAGTCTGTTTAGGCCTAAACACAATTAATAAGATAAAAATAAAAATATCTGTGCACTATAAAGAGAGGGTGTAGGAGGGGATCCTACGAGACTTCTATTTAAATATCTTACACTTTACTAGAAAGAGAAAAAAATTATAATTTACCCACAAGAACAAAAAAGACAAATTTCTCTTTCATTTGGGACTTAAGTAAACAGCTCGCTCTTGCAAACTTCACGCACTGCGCGCAAAATGTGCCGAGAAAAGCTGTTGACTGAGACCATGATTTCTGAAACTGAATTTATACTAGGCATGCTGGTACTTAGGTGAAAGTTCTTTCCACGTAGAATTTACATATCAAAGTATCTCATGGGTATAAATCATCTTAACTACTGAAGTCGCTTAGAGCAGCGTTAGAGATTTGAGTTACAGTTTTGTTACTGTATTAAAAATACATCTTAACGCCTAATTATTTAACAATTTTTACACTGAGCATTTACGACCTGAAGAAAATATACCTACTCCCCTCTTTAAAATATTGGCTATAGTAGGCGTGTGGAATGCATAGAATGCTTGAGTCCAGGAACATCTACCATGGCCAGAATGAAACAAATAAATGTTGAAAATACTTGTCAAAGTGTGTTTATGAAGCGTTTATTTATTTTTTAACTCTTACATCGTCATTTTATTATATTAAGAGCTTCGTTGGACACACTTAGGAAGTTTAATGCTCAGAGTGCACCAAGGAAAGCTGTTGACCAGGCTTTAATTATTCTGCCAAAACCTCTGCAACATTCATTTAAATTGTTTTCTTAAAAGTGCAGGATAAAAGAGCCTGTTCCGGTTTCGAAGACATAGCTGACATATATCTTTAATAAAGTTAATAATATAAAAGCTCAGTAGAACAGATTCTATAAATAAATGTGCCACTAACAGTAGGACTATATAGGGATGGTCAATGTGAAAACGTCTGTATTTTGTGTGTATGTTGCAATACAGGTCTACCCTGAACTCGCTTTGTTTTCTCATTTTTTCTCTCGCTTTTATATTCTTTGTCACGCTTTGAGCAAATTACCGTCGATAGGTGATGACCCCTTAACGTCAAATGCCGTTAAGCGTGACAAGTGACAGGGTCCCTAACCTCTGCCACAGAAATCGTTTACCCGGTCGCAACTTAGCCTGAACGGAAATAGTTAACTTCCGAGAGTTAACAACTTAAATGTTATAATTTGCTGAAATAAAACTCGTTTTATTGACACATTCTCTCTGAATTCATACCAATTGGTTATGACTGAAAATTCATTTTCATATGAATCTTCATGTTCTGATGTGGTACTTTTTTATCAGATCGGTTTCACTATATATCGCGTGTAGTTATTACACGCTACAGGGGTTAAAGGCAGGAGTATGCACAGTCATCTATCAACAAAGGTTTTGACACGATAGGTACAGAAGTTGGCCAATGCCATGGCATGTTTTCGCTACCTCTCGGGACCCAACTCGAACCATGGACATGTATCTCTGTGTGTAATCACAAAGAACAAGAGGTCAGACATAGCTGTGCGAAAACGGGCTTGCTAGACAGACATGAGAAGGCCCTCGTCGAAAACAATAATTTACGTCTTGCATGATAACATAGCTTTGTCCGTGACACGATACGAGTGAACACAATTTGTTCTGGCCCGTGTAATTTACTGGAAAGTTACAGGTGTAAAGATCAGTGACCAGTGTCATCACGGATGCCATCAGTATATGAAGTGCTCTTGGCAAGTTCTCTACTCTCCATGTTCATTACCCGAGTTATCTACCTACCTACTTCTGAATTGAAATACAGAAACGTGAAAGAACTAGAAAAGAAGATTTGTTTCAAAGCAAATCTGTCTTTGCGACTAATAAGGAAAGTTGATGCCTTATACATTCAAATTCGAAGTTGGAGAAGCGACATGACAGAAAACATGAAATTTCATGGAAAAACTGTGGCAAAATAAAGTTCTTGACATGAAAAAAGATCTGCTGGCAAAACGAAAATGGCAGACATAAAGAAAGAATTCTGGATAAAACAGAATGTCAAGTGTCGGCAAACAAACAAGATTTCGTCTTGTAGCTAGAAACTGTAGCTAAGTCTCTAGAGTACACTTTTTATTTCAACTTTGATTCGTGTATGGATCACTGTCGAGATTACAACATAGGCCGATGACAAAATGGTCACCACATGGCGGCATGAAAGTGTAACGTCTGACATGAGTGTAAACAACTAATCCTAGTGATGTACATATAAATGTTATTGACTTCTGATGGCAGATCATGGCCTGTTGTATGTCTGGCAGGGTCAGTTGAGGTACAGTGGGACATTTTTGGGGAAACCACCTGGCCTTGAGATGTACTAAAGTTAAGGAATAATTTTTGTCAATGTACACAAGCTATTACTCGATCTGCTGCATAAATAATCATTTATTAACATCTTATATATTTGACGGAATTTCAAAAATTGAATTTCAAATCTAGTGTCCCACTTTACATTACATTTCATATAAAACGGGGCATTTGCTTAGTCAAAGTGGGACATCTGGCGCCTCGTTTAAAGATGGTTGAGCGTTTTATTGCGATCTGAAGAGCAAAGTGAACCAAAACATAGATAAAACTGCTATCTTCAATACATCAAATTATCAGCAACATTCAATATCACCTGAAAGGCTAATGCACAAGAGCCTCAATCCGTGCAAATGCTTTGTGAACGTATCTTTCCTACAAAGTGGGACATGAACGTTGTTTCCAAGCATGAAAATTAGTAAGCTGTACCAGACAGCTATAGTCTATATATGACAAGCTCTGTTTGACAGCTTATCAATATACTCTCAGCTTTACATACAAGATATGTCCACAGCGAAGACGAACTTACAACTCGAAAACTAACTGATGGTCCTTAATGGAAGACGACGGGTTGTTACTGTCATGCAGAATGGCAAAAGTTCACACAGAAGACCCTGGCACATAATTTTGAACAAAGTTCTGTTTTTTCTTGTTATGTAAAGTTAACTTTATGAAAACGGCCTTTGCGAAGTGAGTATTGTGCATACAGATTTTGTTCGATCCAATGAAGTAGCTCACATCAAGCTAGGCTTGCAGGCTTTAGGTATAATCCCTTGAATGCGAGGTGATTTGGTTTGGTTCTAGAGTTAGCAACATCTGTAAGTTCTGGGACTTCTGCGGGTCATACATGTACAAGCCTGTTGCAGTCGAAGGCTGTGGGTCATGGACCTCCACTGGGAGTATGTCGCTCATTGATGTGGATGGCAATGGGTCTGGGACTTCTGTTGGGTGTACATTGTCTGTGGACGTCGATGGCTGTGGGTCTGGGACCTCGGTGTGATACATTATACAATTATGGTCCTTGGATGAGGTCTATACATGGGTCTATCGACCTGTCCTAACCAATATACACCGAGGTAGAAGGTCGAGGAGTAAATTGGTGTGGACAGGTCGATAGACCTATGTATAGGCCGAATTCAAAGACGGCAACTGTTTTGGCATATGCATCTGTGCAAGTATTAGTGTCAAAGATTCAGGCTTTTCTAATCCTGGGAGTAATGAAAGCAGGGCCTTTCCCGCTGCACATACCCAGTACAATCCTACATGGAAGTATCCCCCTCCCCCCGGGGGCTGAAAGTTGCTGATGACGCATCACGTCACGTTTGCATCGTTCAAGAGGTCTGGACTGGCCGAACGCGAGGTCTGGGCCAGGTCCAGTGACTTGGAGACAGCAAAAGCTGTGGATCAACGTGTTTAAAGCATGGCACGTGATGGTGTCTCGACCAATAGGAGAAATAGAAATAGTCTACTCATATGACAATATACAATTATAGTCTTTGGATGAGGTCTACACATGGGTCTATCGACCTATCCTTAGCAATATACACTGAGGTCGAAGGCCGAGGTGTATATTGGTGTGGACAGGTCGATAGACCCAAATTCAAAGAATGTTTTGTCATATGCATTGGTGAAATATTAGGTGGGTGCTACCCAACAGTGTATTCAATCCTGGAATGTGATTGGCTGAAAGTTGCTGATGACGCATCACGTCACGGTTGCATCGATCAAGAGGTCTGGACCTGGTCCAGTGACTTGGAGACAGCAAAAGCAGTGGATCCACGTGTTTAGACCCAAAAGGCTATAGTATGACAGGTTATGGTGCCTCGACCAATGGGAGAAATAGAAATTGTCTACTCACATGACAACGCCCGTTGACGTCGATGGCTGTGGTCTGGGACCTCTTTTGGGCATAAATTGCCCCCGCACGTCGATGGCTGTGGGTCTGAAACCTCTGTGGGACACGGGCATACATTGCCCTTTGACGCTGATGGCTGTGGGTCTGGGACCTCTGCAAAGCTGGTATCATTTACAAAGCTTTGCTCCATGATCAACCCTTCATTTCAAGATTTATAAGAACTGTGTTGCCGTCAGCTGGGTCTGCTCTGTCTGTGGTAAGACTAGATGCAAAGGCTTCCTGTGGCTGTGGTATTACCTGGGTATCCACCAGAAACATTCCACATGCACGAGAACCAGATTGGGCTACAGCCACTTGCGTTGCACCTTTTCAGGCAGGAGAAAAAAGGAAAAAGAAGTCAGTTTTTCCTGGTCGATGCCCTAATATAGTTCACATAAATTCGAATCCACCACTATTCCTGCGAGCTTCTAGGCTGTTGAAGAAGCTTTTGTGTGCTGGCTGGAGATAGTGAGTGGAATGACTTGGGAAACAGCATACTTCCACATTGTTGGCCTTCACGAATTTCAAGAACTCTAAGTTAAATACATGGGACCCATGTTCATCCAACAACAATATATTACATGTGGTAAACCAAAATTATCTTTCAAAGTTTGGCATTAGGTACATGTAGGTCTATACATTGGGTAAGAATGCTTGTGATCATTCGAATAACAACTCTGTATTTATTCCACCAAAACAGAACAAACTTAGTTAATTGGTCTTTTTTCAATGTACCAACCATTCCAGACATTTGTAATCAAACATGGCCCTATTGGGGAATGCAAGCTTGCACTTTTTTCTGCGGATATCAACACTTTTACTTGCCGTAAACGACTATCAATGATCATGTATACTGCATGGACAAATAAATCTATAGACATTTTACTGCAAATGAAATGTCACTACCGAAAACTGCGATGTTGAATCAGTCATAGCCTACTACCCATACGTGCCGACACTGTTGCTACTTTCACTGTTGAACAATGCACGAACAGAAAGTGACTGTTTTGTTGTGTTCATAATATATTTTTATTGTTCATGAGGAATTAATTAGGGGAGTAGAGTGGACAAAAACCCAAGTAATGTGAGGGGTAAAGGGTTATGCCAGCAAACTTTCTGGTTTTTTTTTTTTTTTGAAGTACCGGTAATCTTCATCCATTTCAGACTAGTACTGGCACGTTATTTTACCTATAGTAAGTCCCCATAAAATACTTTGTTTATTATAACTTTTTTTTTTCTCAAAGTATGGGGCGAAAGGTAGGAGTTTAGGAACTTTTTTTCTCAAATTATGGGGCGAAAGGTAGGAGTTTATTTTTTTTTATCCATGATTTATTCAAATATAATCAGAAATGCCATTGATATGATGATACTTTGCTCATTTCAATAGTTTGTAACATTCAAATATGATAAATACTGGCTTTCTTGCCTGTGCAGCACTGCAACACTTCTGTTAAAGACATGGGAAAGAAGAGACTAACAACACAATAACAGCTCTTTAAGATATTCAAGTAATTTTAGTGCAGTATTGTTTTCTCATAGTACCTACCAGAGTCATTACGAGATCTAATATGTTGTTGGATACAGCTGGTCTAGTGAATTCTTTTGTTAGCTGTACTAATCCGTACTCGTTTAGTAGGTTCAAAACGTTGTTATGAGTGGCTAGTGTCTTGGTGTTTGTGGTAGTAATAAATTCCCAGTTAATATCAGGACAATTTCAATCGCCTGCTAAGACGATATTGGACATCCTGCAACTCTTACCAATTACCTTACTCAAGCTATCTTGTAATTGGTGCAAAGCAATATTACGGGAACTTGGGGGTCTGTAACAGCTACCCAGGTAGAGGGTACCATTACTAGCAAATTCGATGGAAGCCCAACAAATTTCTGCTTCCGAGTCAAATTCCGGTCTATCTACAGCTATAAGGCCAGTTTTGATGGCAAGAAACACTCCACCTCCCCTTGAATTTCTGTCCTCCCTATAAACTTCATAATTGCTTACTATATGTATAATGTATAGTAAAAAAAATACGAGCTCAATTTCTATCGCTTGTGCATATGGACTAAAACATAAGTATTAGTCCTATTAACCTATGTGCTTCAAAGGTTTTATATTTTGAAATGCTCGCAGATGGAGTGTCGATAGAATATTGCGAGACAATAAGTAATTTGTGCGCATTGCACACATGTATTTATGCAGCATCGCACTTGTAATCAATGGACTGTCCCATACCATTCAGCTGGCCTTTGCCTCACCACTTGGGCGAGTTACCCAATCATGTCTAATCTTGCATTTGCACATGCGGCCCGCCAATCACACGCGTGAGTGCATTTACGTTTCGCGGGGCTTTATAGCGTAACAGCAAGTGCCCTCATTCTTTTCCAGGAAATTGGACAGTGAAGACGTGATTGACCAGCTGCAAGTATTTTGATCGCTTTCAAGTTTGAATTTCCCACCCCCAACCCCTTAGGCACTCCTCCATACTCTTTGATGTGTAGTAAAACATACATTTTTTTTCACTTGCCCATAATAGTACATTATTTTTTCCATCCTACCTCACAGTACATTTTTTTTAAATACTGAAACCCATGGATGCATATATTTTAGCCACCATTGTGTAAGAAACATAACGTCAAGAGAAGCATTTTAGAAGCCTTAAATATGTCTGGTCCATTTGAAAGTTTTGTGAACACAGATGTTCCAAAAAGAAATCATTTGAGGGTCCAGGGGACTAAGCTCCCGGAAGCCCACAGGTTATAACAAAATAAGGCTCTAGACCTATTTTGTCACTAAAAAACTAATATTCCTGCCCTAGAAACCCTGCAAAAAAGACCCAAGTTTATGACTGGCTATTCTGGGGTAAACCTGGGAGTAAAAAGAAAACAGAAAATATTCTTCCAGCACCAGTTTTATTCATGTTGCACAGCATAGTTCAATCCAGGCATCTGTGTACAAATGGGATGGCATCTTCAGCCATGACTTACCCCACTATAATCACGTAAGATACACTATTTGCCCCATTTATATGAGCACACTTTTAACACACTCTTTGACTCACTTAACTGAAATATCAAAGTGCTATGAATACACGGTATTGCACGCTGCATTAAAAGTGTGTTCATGGCCGAGGTGTTTTTGGCTATTAATCCTGAATATTTAAATGATGATTGAGGCAACATATGTTATACTGGTTTTACATGTACCAGAATATCTATAGTACACGTTTACTTCAGTATTAAAGATTGGTATGTTAATATCAGGACAATGTTCTTACTAGCATCACATTGTCAATATTGATATTCTTTATATACTGTATGTATACAAGCATATAGCATTGATCACTTGAATTAAAAAAAAAATCTTGGTCTTGTAAATAAAAATGAAAACATAAATAAAGAATAAATAAAATCAGACCTTTGCCAGTTTGGAAGTCCTTCTGATGATCTCCTGCCTAAGAAGCATGATTTAGTATACTTAAGATAAATAAAACTAAAAACACAAGATTCTATATGCCACTTAAAATATCATAATTCTAAAAAACTACCATATATGCATGCCACTGGGAAAAAGTATATCCAGTTACACTCTATAAAGTGTTTTGACACTATGAACCCTAATAAAGCACTGGAACCAGATGTGTATATCTGTTTCAACCTGCACTGTAAAACTGACTTCAGATTCCAGTTCCTCATGGAGCGACCTTTCATTCAAGTACCTGCAAGTCTAGGTTTATTTGAGAAGATTCACCACAAAATTTAACCCAGATCAACAGGTTTCCTCTGGGCACTTCTTGAGCCACAACACAAGAAGTGCCCAGAGGAAAACCGGTTGTCTCAGTCTCAACTGAAGCACTTAAAGGGTAAAATGAAAATCATACCTGCATACAATTTATGAAATAAATCAGACTATATTGCCACAGCATCACAACAATTGTTAGTATTTTGCATGTATATGCACAATCATGTACTCACAGTATTTTATCATGGCTGAAATAAATACACAATTAGTTACCGACAGTGCGTGACTTTGTTTATCTGAAAATAAATGAGTGAGAGAGAGAGAGAGAGAGAGAGAGAGAGAGAGAGAGAGAGAGAGAGAGAGAGAGAGAGAGAGAGAGAGAGAGTATCCGTGCTTGTATTTAATGTACATAAATTATGATTAAGAAATACCTATTCATGTACTGTTACCTACTACAGCGCTAAAGGTAACCATCGTTGATCTCATTTCCATCAATATTATGGTTCTGTAATCAAAATCTGCACTTTCCACTGAAAATTTAAAAATATATATATGCTGTCAGATGCGTTTTCCTGGCATTTGTGACTGCATTTTCATGAGGACCATTTGGATTTTCCGGGATGCAAACTTCACTAAACTGGGCTCCATAAATCAAATTCCGCTATATATCTGATTAATAATAATAATAATTTATTCGGAAAACTACCCCTTTACAGCGGGGGCATCAATGGAACGGGGTTTATTCCATGATGCGTCCAAGTATATTACAATAAGCCGTCTATATTACAAAGTAAGGATTTGTGTAAAGATTTGTGTGTGGTAGGGCTGTATCTACGTTCAGCATTGAGCCGTACGTGGAACAGCATCCATTTACCATTTGAAATTTACATTTTACATGCGCATGCAACCATCAATAGGCTTCTCATAGCTTCATGTATATATACATATATATTGTCCATTACATTCTTTTGACAAATTAACCTTCCCTTAACACTAATCACACATACATTTTGGATGCTACCTCTTCAAAATACCAAATCGCGAATTCCGCACCCAATGCCAATGGTTTGTAAATAATAAATAAATAAATAATTTTATTAGGAAAACTTCCCCTTTACACCGGGGGCATCGATGGAACAGGGTTTAATCCATGATGCGTCCAAGTATCTTACCCATTTAAAGTTTGCTTTCAACCGGTGTAACCAATCATCAATATCATAATTTTTTTCCCCGCGCTAAAACTAGAGATAAACCACTCATTGGGAGAAAACTCTAGAAAGCGTAAGGACAAGTACATCGTGCACTTTTGGTTTACAATGTAGAAAATAAATGTTTATCATCGTCATATTTACAATGTATAAAATTAAAGTACACTTCAAAATAGATAAAACTTACATACAATATAGGAGCTCCATTTAAAATCTATGGAATCTGCACCTTACAGGGAACTGTACAACTCTATTTCTTTACTGTGAACAGGCACAGTTGAAGATACATATACACATATACACATACATACATACACACATTAGCTTATATATCACAGTTAATTTTTTAAAGAATCTATACAGAAATGTCACAGCCAGCACCTTCAAGAGCTACCATACGGCAACGCCATGCTTCTTTTAGGAAAGTTTTACAAGCACTGTCAAATATATCATTAACAGCATGGTCATAATTGAATGATATTCCAAACAGTAGCGTAAATTTCGTAGTTAAGGAAGAGCGAGTAAAATGTTCCCATACATGGGTATAACCATGTTCCAACAGGCATTTTTCCAAATTTCGCCAAATATTAATTCTTAATTCCTTGGAGTGTTCACATGTGAAAGTGAAATGAAATAAATCTTCTATACCTTGATTACATAGTTTACAAATTCCGTTGGACAAATTCCATCTCTGTAATGTTTCTTCCAATCCTAGACATCCGGTTCTAGCCATAAATTTTAGTCTAGTGCCCTTGAAGTCGTTTACCTGGAACATGTATCTCTCCCCAAGCGTGGAATACTTAATCAATTTGTAGTACGACAAGGAGGACATTTCATCGATATCTTTAAAAAGTCATATGCGTAGTTTTGCGTGGACAACTTACAAAAAGGATAGATCCAGTCACCAGTATCTCTGCAATTTACATTATCTAATCCAGCCTCGGACAAGATTGTGGATATCTGTGACATGTATGGCCAGCAAGATTTATGACCGGAGTGAAAATTTGTTTCTAAGTCACAAAGTACTCGTTTACACAGTCTGTTTGCTGGAATGTTATACTTTACATGATGATAATATTTTACTCTCTGTTTATTCAAGATGGTTATCAGTGGTAGCCAGCCAAACTCCCCTAGTGTTGCCACCATTGCAGGGGTACCTCTTACTTGTAGAATAGCTCGTGCCACCGTGTACTGGAATGGTCTTACAATACTTGTGCTTTCCTTTGTATTGTTAAACCATACTGCACTGCCATGTGAGAGTGAAGGCATTATTAGGCTTTTCCAGAGACTGTCACCAAACGTTGCTCTATTTATATTGTCGTGCGATGAGAGAATACAACATATATATCCATTTAAGTGACTAAGTTTACCTTTCAAGTGTTGCTTTATGTGTGGAGAGTCTTGTAATGACTGGGCAAATATAATATCTAAATATTTATACATAGTGCATTCTTCAAGTGTCAACGTTCCCAAAAACCATTTCCTTGTCATATCCATTTTTTTTACCTATTACCATAACTTTTGATTTTGTGTCATTAAATTTCATTACCCATTTTATAGCGAATCTATGTGCAATATTAAGCATTTCCTGTTGTTGTTTATCGTCATTTGCCATCAGAACAATGTCATCTGCATAAAGTAAGGCGGGAATAAGTTCATCATGATAGGTTATTCCTAATCTCTGCTCATTAAGCATAAAGAGCAGATCATTCATGACAATAGAAAATAGCGTGGGTGATAGAGTGCATCCTTGTTTCACACCATTAACACTTTCGTACCAATTACTTTCAAAAGGACCAAATATAACTTTGTTTTCCACCTTCTCATACGATCTATGTACTAATCGCCATGTTTTACCTTGAATTCCACTATTCCACAGTTCGCACATCATCCGATTTCTGTTTACCATATCAAAAGCTTTGCTGATATCAAGAAATGCTAACCATGTTTTTTCTTTTCTGTCCTTTCTTAAACTACATAGACCTTTGAGACTAAAGTAGTGATCTTCTAACCTACGACCTTGTCTATATGCACCTTGCAGTTCACCAAAGGTTTCCTGTTCCTCATAGAAAGACATCATTTGTGTTTCAAGCATGGATGCAAACACTTTATATACATTAGAAGTAATTGTAATTCCTCTATAATTGCTGAGTAGTTCTGGCTTACCGTCTTTATATATTGGTTTAATACAACCCTTTTCCTTGATTCAATTCACATAAAATGAATCAAGGAAAAAATGAGTCAGTGACAAATAATTCCTGGAAATATGTATTTATGACCTTTACGTGCTAATATATATTGTTACTGGTAATCAACATTATTATGACATGTTCATACCTAATTAAATCTTTCAATGCCAAGTTTTAGCCTGAGTCAACAGCTATTCTCGGCGCACTTCCCACGCAATGCCTGCAGATTACGCCATGAATAGCTGTTTATATCCGAACCAAACTTTGTCCTAAGTCTATTATCTTAAGTCTAGCCGTGTTTGTGTTTGGATGAAAGAGCTTTGCATGAGGAATTTGAATATCACTTAATTATAGTGATTGAAATACAAGACTTAGTGTGAATAAAGAGTTAGGAAAAAATAAGTATAGGCAGAAGAAAATAAATAATATGTTTACATTAACTGGTTAAAAACTTCATTTATTATAAAGTTACAGATCTTTCAGTAGCAAGACAGTATATCCAGTCACTTTCATACTTTTTCTGAAAGTGAATTTTTTGAAAAAAGGTTTACTTTGAAAATTTCTAAAATACAGAAGCAATTAAATGTTAAGTATCGCTTGGTTTACTAAGCCAAGAGATAAAATTATTTCCAGTAGTGTAAGCCAGGCGATACTTCATTGGTCCTTGGAGTAACTATGTATATTTTAATAACATTTAGAAACTATTTCGGAGTAAATTCATAGGCAATATCATGATCAGATCATGATATTGCCTATGGATTTACAAGGTCTTAAAAAGAAGAATAAACTAATTGCGCAAGGAGACGTCCTGCAGATTTTTTAAAAAGGCCTAAGTGATTTTTTCCCATAGCGTCTTACATTTGTGACAAAGTTGGGAATTTTAACCTAAAACAGACTATCATGGCTTCAGAAGTCGTAGCTATATGCCTAACTTATATTAAGATTAGTAATAGATGAATACAAAAGTTGACAAAAGTTTTCCTCTGCCTAGGCCTATAATTATAAACCCAGTTATTCCTATGGCTTTACGACCGGTATATCCATGGCTTCATTCAGTGCTTCACGCAAGTTGACCATATCGGCATGTACTCTGTGCGCTATGAATGTCGATAATATTCTACGGTAACACAAAGAATCACTTACAGTCGGTGTAGCCCTATCGTTATGATGATCATATAGGATTAATAAGTACATCTAATTACTATAAACTTTCAAATAATATATTCATTAGATGTCAGTCGCGCTTGTCTGGCTTCCACGGTTACGCCCTGCCGAGTGCTGGCCGTCTCTAACTGCATGATACACATCTATGCAGTAGAACATGTTAGGCCACGTATACGCAAGCTAAGGACAATGTCCGTTTATTTGATCCAGACGGCATTTTCGGCATCTATAGGCATTAAAAAAAGCAAGGGGAGGGGGGGGGGGCTCCGCCCCCCCCCCCCCATCCGTGCCTGGCAAGCAGTACTTTTTTTTTTAAGGTAACTGAGGCAATACATTATTTTTTCACTGATTTTGAAACGCACATCATTTATATACAAAAAAAAAAAAAAAAAAAAAGCATTGCTCCCTCCCCCCCCCCCAAGATTCTAATGGTTGGTCCCTAAGGAAGCTCGTCAGCCACTGCCCTCATAATCATATCCTCCAGTCCAGGACTCTTAACTTCCTTACGCTTTTCCCACTGGGTTTTTAGTGCGGGGGAAGAGTAAGTTATCACCGTACATTAAATTCTGTTAACGAGGAAGGACGCAAAAGACCTCCATGCTATTGGTAAATCGAATAATGACTAAATTGCACAGATAATCATATATTGTAAATACTAGGTTCAATAAACAGGAAAGGTTGTCGTGAAGGTGCCAACCTTCACTGACCTTAGGCCTATACATCCCACATCAAAAAACGTGTTTAGGGCCTATGTTTTGGAGTGAGTGTCAGAATGAGGTGCGAATGCATAAAATGACATCACGACGGTAGCCAATCACACATTCACAGACCTCCCGGCTTTGTAGACATACAGTAGAAAAATTATGTGCAACCTGACCCAGTTCTGTAGACACTTCGATTATATTAATGAAGAATTCGCGGCATACGTAACTTGTTGATGTGTTCCTTAATATGGACCTCTACTGATAGTCTTGGTGGAAATTCAGTCAAGCCAGGGACACCACCTTCAAATTTGATGAGGATCCATCGAATAATATATGTTGTTCATGGACCAACTACCATCTGATGGGTCTTGCGCTACTGAGATACGCCGTGCTCAGTCCTTCAGATTGTAGGTCCATGGGTGGTTGAAGGGAAAATGTGGATGAATTCCGACGACGGTCGCAAAAGCAATTGATCACGGGCCAACAATGAATGCTCCGTAAACAATACAATGCACGGCCCCTGTAGTGGTCATGTGACCAAATAAAATGCCAACGCGTTTGTTGTTGCCGGTCGAGACTCTAGGTTGATTACGTTTATGTTTCATCATCTATTTGTGTCAGCACTTTGACTCTTAAAGCAATAGTTTGACTAGATTGACAGGGTATTACGTGAGACAATCAACTCTGCAACGATGACGATGTTGTGTCTTAGAATAGTCTGGATGTGTAAATAATCGCCGGCATTGCATCAATCATGCATGCCTGGCCCAGCTGAACTTGAGTCTTGTCACTTGACTTGACGCCCTTGGCCTGAATGAAAAGCTGACTGAGCAATACTGCTGTCAACACTGCAATAGTCAGTGACTCGCCGTCCTCGTGATTTCTGTTTTTTTTTCTTCCATGACCATGTGAACAGAGGAGAACATGTTACGCGCTTATGTGAACTTATTCTTGATACGTCAATGTAAGCAGGCAGATGCTGACCATACAATTGTAGCAATCAGTCTGCCGTGACTTGGGAGTACATCAGTGGTATGTTAACAGGACCGTGCATGTGGAGGTTAAGTATTCAAACATGCTAACATTAGGGTACAAAATTATATAACAGGTAGATGAAGACGACTTCATTTGAAGTTTCAGTGTTGCTAAAATTCCTTTTAATTGCTTCAGTGTTGTGCTTTGACAGCCTAAGGTGCAAGTTTGCATGTGGACAACTGTCAAAACTTTAGTGTACATGGTACAAACAAGGTATGCGCCATATCTATGGATCTAATATTCAGTGTATCAATAGACAATTATTGAATTAAGGCAAGTGTTGATGAAAGTACAGTGAAACCTGACTTTAGTGAACGCTTTTGGGACCGGGGAAAAGTGTTCACTAATCGGAGGTGTTCACAAATGTCAGGGTTGGATTATTGATGAACATGACCGAAGTACACATGTACATCTACACAGATAATACTTGTTTAATCACTTGCATTTACATGTAGTTAAATGTTGAAGTAAATACCTGTATCTCAAGCCCTGTCCACATTAAAAAAAACACCAATCTAATCATGGGAAAAGGAATTATGTGTATCTGAACAACATAAGATTGTCTTTAACTACAATGGTTCAGTGACAAATCACTTCTCCAGTATTTCAAAGTCTTGTCCTCACCAAAAATAGTAAAAAATAATCAATGCCATGTATACCTGCACTGTATATTGTTTTAAAATCTTAATTAAATTGATGCACAGGCACATGTACATTCCAAGTTCAGACCTATAGCTTTGTTTAAAAAGTCAGCTGAAGAAATAGAAATGTTTTGTTATTATCATGATACGATCAGTTTTGTCAGAGGCAGGATGATCCTAGTCTCAGGTATTGCACATCTCTACTTGAAAAAGTCAGTGATGCATGTTTGTCTGGCACCAACTTTTTTCTAATTACATGTTTGTTCATTTGGCTTTCTAAATCCAGGCACTTTTGATAGACTGTTTCAGTTCATCGTACTTTGCAGTGTATGAGAACTCTTTAACCTTAGGATCCATATTGTCCTCGTAAGCATCAAGGATGGAACTTTCCAGTGTATGAGAACTGTTTAACCTTATATTGTCCTCATAAGCATCAATGATGCATCTCTTCCTCTTAAGAATAGTGTTTACAGTTCCCACTGAGACCTGATACTTTTCTGCCAGCTTTCTTTGGCTCAAGCCAGTTTCAGCTTCTGTCAGCTTCCTTTGACTCAAGCGAGTTTCAGCATCTTTTACGATGGCATATTTATCTGCCAGAGATAAATTCTTTCTGTCCTTGAGACTCATTTTCCTAAACTTTGCACATGCAAGCACCAGTGAGTTACATACAGATATAGTATTAGACCAATATGAGAAATGTTACTGTGTGTGGATGTTCGCACATATGCATTGGGTCATAGTGCCTTTTGTTATTGAATTATATTCTGCCTGAAAATAATAGGGATTACTGCTGTATTTAATAGCACCCCAAATGAGCATGGCGTTTTCATTCATGTTCACACTTAAGTTGTTAAAATTATTTGTGACACATCGTAATTTAGCAGCAGTGTCAATGGTCTAAATGCTTTTTAAACCAGTACATGTAGCTCAGCAGCCTTAACAAAAATATTTGAAGTTTATATAGTGCCCTGTGTATGTGATACTTGAGTGGGACCTTGTACAATTCTACTCAAAGTGAACATCCTGCTTGATCATGTACAGACAGCCTCTTCACAGCAGTGTAGATAGATACCCTTGGGTAATAAACCTCCTTGTCTTAATTACATGAGATAATACACAGCATGGTTGGTGGTTTGACAAGTTTTGGAGATAACAATCCTCTTTTACCCAATTAGCATCCAATACACACTAGAAAAATTCACTTTCTCTATTTTGGTTGGTCAGAGTGTTCATTAATTTCAGGTAGATTCGCTGTTTGGGACCCCCCCCCCCCCAAAAAAAAATGTTCACTGTTCACAGATCTGAGGTGTTCACTAATGACAGGTTGACTCAGTGTACAATTTGAACACTCCATATTAAAAACAATAGGAAAATAATTAAGGGACCGAAAAAAGTGTTCACTAATTGGAGCTATTCATTAATCAGAGGCGTTCACTCAGACAGGTTTCACTTTATATATATGATGTGCCAAAGTGCTTCAGTGTACTTGCATTTCTAATTTTGAATCATTAGATAGAAATACATGTACATGTACCTGATGTGTAATGAAATAGAACTGTCATCTACAGTTACATTTTTCATTGTGCTCAAAGAGATCATGATAGGATCATCACATCTGTGAAGTTAATCACCTGAATGGTGTGTAACATCTCAAAACTGGGAACATTTTTACATTATGAAGTTTCTGCTTGTGTTGGATATATCAGCATAGAGCACGCAGAGTGAGGAGCATAACCATTCACATGATGTATATGAGCACACTGCCGAAGAAAAAGCCAAGGACAGAGTTGTGGCATAGATACTTTAATTTGGAGTAAGCAAGTTTAGCTTGCCAAAAAAACCAGTCTTAAATGACAGGGGTAAGTTCCCCTCATTAATGAAATGCACATACCATGCAGTTGAAGTATTTCTTTTCTTTTCCCACTGCTGTTCAGCCAAGCAAAATTGCATGTTATTTCACCTCGTAGCATGTTGTAAGACTTTTTCACTTTAGCTGTCCACGTTGATAGTAAACAGTAACCATGCAGGCATACCCCAGCAAAGGAGTTTTATCTTGACAATGAAGGTGGGGAAGCAACTGTTCTCATTACATGTATGTGGCTCCACTCGTGAGGAGAAAGTCCTCAATTTGGCTGATTTCCTTCTCTGACAAGCTTCATGGCAAGCCAGGACCTCATAACTATCTCCTCGTCTCACTGTGCAATTTTTAATGCCAGGTAGTAACGCCCACTCTTACTCATGCAGAGAGATAAAATTTGAGATCAAAATACCAGATACAGTTTAAAATAGTCCCCTCCATTTGGGGACAGGTCCAAAAGTGGTCTCATAAATGATGTGGTCTCAATGGAGGTCAAATTATCTAGAAAAGATACAGCACCTGATAAAAGTGGCCTTAAAGACAAGTAGTTTCTCATAGGAGGGACTGTACATGTACAATACTGTACAATCTGTTTGGCACTCCCCTTTGACAAAGGGGCTCAACACTGCAGTGGAGCAGCCTCAATCCCACAGTCCAACCAGGGGCCCCTTCTTTATTTTCTCAGTCCAAAGCCTTCTCTATCATCCCATAAAACTTGGACCTCACCCACTGTATTTTTTTTGTTTTGTTTTGTTTTATGGGAACAATGTGCATCAGATGCATGCTCATTATTCTTATGTTTTCATAACTTGTGCATTAGTTTTGACAAAATAGGTTGCCTGTTGCAGGTGTTACTACATATTTGATACCTATGCACAATATCAACATAATTTATGCACCATGTACGGCTGAAAAATCAATGATAATTATTACAATACTATCATACATATATTTAACCTGGGTAGAATAAGACTGAGTCAACTAATTTCTGGGCTGGGGCTTGGCACTAAGCATCAGTGTTGGGGAAGATTTTGACCAAGGACATGTTATCTGGCATGTGTTATCTACAATTCTCATTCAAAATGTTTTAAATCTATGTTTTTAAGAAATTTATGTAAGACATTTAGGTAGGCACTATTTGATGTCTGCCTGGTTTTAAGCAGGTGATGCCTATTAAAGATGTTGTTTACCAGTTATATCATCATGGAACCATGAATTTATTCAAGCAGATGCAGATGGATCCATTGATAAGCTGAAGTATATTGCCTGAATAATGTTAACAACCACGATGAGAAATTGTTAGGGCTCATATAACACTGGTTTGGAATGAAAATCATTACAATGTAGTTACAGTGCCAAATCTAGATCCATATACATGTACTGCACTTTTCATTTCATATTCAGATGAATATTTCAATTCATAAAAGCCTGACCCACAGTTCTCAAAATAACAGTATACTAATTTCTGCTGCATGTATTTGTGATACATGTACTTTGAAAATGGCAAATTACATGTATATGGTTCATTTTTATATCCATGTATAACTGTACCAAGTCTGCCATACTGCTAAAAAATCCCTGAACCAATGTGTATTGAGTTTCAGGCACCTTTGGCAAATTGCATCATGCATGTATATGTACTTAACATCAAATATGTGTGCTAATAACTTTTGCAGACAACATTCATCAGAGATAAAGTCAAGTTTGGAACAAGGAAGTAAATGTACCGGCAGTTTAAGATGGCAGCCAATCAGATTGATTTGGTGCAGCTAATTAAAGAGGTAAGCATTCTTATTTTGCCTGTATAGAGAAGTCATAGTAATTTCCTTTTACTTGTATGTATAGCAATAAGACTCACCTATGGAACACCATGAGAATATTGGCTAGCTTACATCTTTAGTATTATGCCAGTTGGGGCTGGTCTAGTCAGAGCAACCAAGCAAGATATTTCTGATACATGTACAATCCAAGCAATCCATTATCATTGGTCAATTCTGTGGTGTATAAGGACCACTTCATGCCAATAGCCTGAAACCTCCAACTGAGGAGGTAAGTCTTAATGTTCAAACAACCAGTAAATATGTAGAGGTGCATTGATGGTCATGAGGCTAAAAACCTATTTGTTTCCTGGGACCTCCCAGGTGACTTTTTCCTGGCCAATGGGGAGGCTTTTCTTCCCTTCCAGGCCTGGTCTGAATGGTATATTAAAAGAGAGAAGAAAAAAAAAAGGGGAAAAAAGGCCTGGATTAATTAGAACAATATACACGTTTCACTATAATATAAAACATACCTGACATCACCTTGTCACTTGCATGTAACATACAGTTTGCAGAATCATACTGTATCTACATGTATTTGGATTTGTCAGGACAGGTACATTTAGGTACTTGTAATAAAATCTTATTCTGCCTGTTTTTTGGGGTCTTGTAAAAATATAAGTTTTTACTGTAATACCAGTATAATGCAATTGCCTTACCCAAGTAGAAAGCAACAGTACCACAAAAAAAAGAAGAAACAAAAAAAAAAAAAAAAAAAAATAATAATAATGAAAAAAAAAAACAAATTAAAATAATAATAATAATAATAATAATAATAATAATAATAATAATAATGATAATGATAATGATAATGATAATGATAATGATAATGATAATAATAATGATAATAATAATAATAATAATAATAATAATAATAATAATAATAATGATAATAATAATAATAAAATGAAAAAAGGCTACCCTCCTTACTGGACTTATTTTGGTACGTGAGGTCCACAGGAAATATTTATTATTTTTCACTATGGCCTGATTCTTCAAGAACCAGAGTAAAATAGCTGTGGGAAAGGAGAAGGATCTCTTCAACCTGGCTACGCCTCTTGTTGAGGTGGCTGGGCCTGCTTTGTGTGAATGTCAGACAAGGCCAGTACATGTTTTCCCTGCAGAGAAGATATGGTACTCACTAGGGCTAGCTGAATAGGCTCCAGCTGCAGCCAATGGATGCTGTGTGACAGTTGAGGTGTGCACCCCATTCCACTTGGGATGCAGCCATATGAGCTACATGTAGTAGCGCCTTCTGAGGCAGAAAAGGCTGTATAGATTAGCCTAACATCAGAGTGGACCGGACAGACCAACACTGAATTGTTGTATGATGCTGTGACACAATCACAAGAGGAATGTGACTGCCCTGTGCTCAGCTGGCCGACATGCACAAAATGAAGTGGTCCTGGGGCCTTTGGAGTTAGGTCAGTGTCACTTTTCGTGAAGACTGCCATGCAACTATCATAGTACTGGCTCAATAGTTAAAGACCTGACTCAAGTAAGACATACCTCATATATTTTTTAAGTTATCAAGGGCCACCTGCTGAACAAATTAAGGGGTCCCCAGAAGTGTCCTAATACAATTTCAAAGCATTTGGCCAACTGTTTTTGGAGAATATTTTTTATGACAAAAAAAAAGTATTAAAAATGAAAAATATCACTGGAGCATGACCATTTGAAGAAAATTGGTAGAGATGCACCTAAAGTACATCGCACCAAGTTTGAAGTGGAACTGGGTGACAGTTTTGGAGCAGTCAAAAATGTGAATTGTGGACAGGCAATTGATGATTGACCATCCTGTAAGCACTGCTGAATGATAAGGCAGCTGGGCTAAATATTGATTGTTGAAGGGACCATCCCTCATGGTCCCACTAGTCATGGAAACTTAGCTGTAGAGACTGTCAATGTACCATGTCCAACAGGATCTGAAAGTCATCATGGACTTGAAAGTTCTTGTCAGTCATAGCCAGGTCCTTGCTGGTTGAGAAGACCTTGTTCTAAATAGTTAGTTATAACAGTTGTTACGTACTGCAAGCAGTCTCCTTATAGATGAGACGTATAAACTACTGTACCATCTGAAAACAGATCCACAAAAACACAAAATCCTGGTGGATTTCCGGACTTGTGGAAGTTCAGAAGTAAGCCTAGACCTAGGCAAATTGTCAGGATCAGTGCTGTGTCCTGTCTGTATCAAAAGTTGTTGATAACAGAGACCTCTGGGGAGCTGGTTATCCAGGTGGACTGTGTATCTGTGCATATTGTGCCCCAACGCTTGCTACTCCTTGGCAGGTGAATACCATTGTCACTTTGGCTAACCCAAATGGGAGCACTTGCCCAGAACTTGTAGGCCTTGCCCTGAATCACAATCTGAAAGAATTTGCCTGTTGGACTCTGCCTTAGTGATGCGGAAGTATGGGTTGGTAGAGTCCATAGAAGATGATAAATTTCCTTCCATGATAGCATGTTCTGCAGCTGGATAAGGGCCACTTACAAAACCAGTCCAGACCAGTGGGTCCAAGCCAGTGAAGACCACACCACAACTTTTCTCAAAGTGCAAAGCACTACAATGATGGATGATTGGAACAGAAAACTGAGGTGATCAGAGATGTGGTCTTGGGTTGCTCCAGCCAGACCCACCACCAGATGGTGCAACCCCAAACATGAAAACTGAGCACTACAACTTTACTTCTGTTTTTAAAGGGTGGATCCACTAAGGGATTATTTCATGGTGCTCCGTAGGTGATGTGTCAAGAAAGTTCAAATGTTCAATTAATTTCAGTAGGAAAAACATCTTCTGGCAATGTATTTTTTATGCTACAATGTCATGTATTTGCTAAATTTTTGCTGAGTACTTAAGGTGCATATATAGCATGTCCTTATCAGAACTTCATTGCTTTACCTATACTATAATATCTGTATCCCACACATTACCAACTTAAGGATGACCTGGCCACCTTTGACCTGTTCTTCACCACCTTAACATGTCTCACCATATTTCCTGTCTTTTCATTTAAGAGTTACAATATTATAATATTTCATACAAATTTGTCCCACAACAAAATTCTAGAATGTCATTGCCTTTATCACCTTTCTGCTTTCAATTTCTGGGGGGAAAATAACCCTGTGTGCGTGTATTTTAGGCAAGTTAACGTTAAAGCTTGAAAACTTTAGCTTTTTGAAAGAACGCTACTTTTCTAAACCATTTTTTTTTAGATGAAATTTTGTGTATCACAGGACAGTAACCAGTGTTTCCCAAGGGAGGGTTTGATGGAAGACAATTCATGGGAGCAAAGAAGTGTGCCTGAACCAGGTGTGGGTGTGGGAGGGGGGCTGTGTTGGCTCCAATAGGGTTGAAAATTTTTTTTTAAATTGTCCCCTAAATAGTGCTTTTTATGGATTCTGTGGCCAAAATGATGACTTTTAATCACCTGGATAAAGTTTGCTACAGGAAAAAAAGTTCATTGGAAACCCCCCCCCCCCCCAAACAGGGGCGGGGGGGGGGGGGGGCCTACACACCCTCATCCCCTGTTTACAGGCCTGCATTATATTATACAATATCTCACCAAATAGTTTAGCAATTTAATGTGACGAGGTAAAGATGACACTCTGTATTTCTACATAAAATGTTCCTGTTAACTGGTAGATCTTACAGTCAGAGCTGAATGAAGATGTACCTTTCATGCCAACTGATGACATCAGAGAGTGTTTGGATGAAACAAATAGTGAAGAGAGCCCAAGGGAAACAATATTTGGATTCCCAACCAGACCACTCTATAGGGAAATTGCAAGTGTACTGCACAATTGGATGGTAACCAAGTATGTATGTATGTATGTATGTATGTATGTATGTACATGTATGTATGTATGTATGTATGTATGTATGTATGTATGTATGTATGTATGTATGTATGTATGTATGTATGTATGTATGTATGTATGTATGTATGTATGTAGACTGAGAGAATCAAAATATTTGAGGAGTGATATGTTTTGTTCAAATATTCTGTTCAATTTTAGAGTTTCAAGTTTACACAAATTATCATCACAGATGAAATGATAACTTGTTTTTATACAAATTATTTCATGGTTGTGAAAATACTGAATTTAATTCTTCACCATGTCCATAAGTTTTTATAATGCATGAAATGTAAACATAATTATTTGATATTTGTTAATAATTCTTAACCTGTATTTTGATTTTGTCTTGCCCATAAATTGGGTTTCTATTATGTATTTTGCATGCTTTGTAATGTGTTAATAAGATTATATTCTACATATTTTTTTTAATTTTTGCTTCTCAGAAATTTTTCATTTGTTAAGCTAACTTTCCAGCATTAACTTTAACTCTGGCCACTTTATGGCTGATAAAAATTGTCACCAGCTGGCTTCAAGTTTAGTCTGAAACTGTTTTATTTTGTGTTTTAATTTTTCCCACTGCCCCCAACATTTCAGGTTCATCTCCAGAAAGACAGACTACAGCAAATGCTGTCTGAAAATACCACCCATGCAGCTGACCAAAGTGTGGTTTCTCAAGACAGGGACCACTCTGGCACAAAAAAAAAAACAAAAAAAAAACAAAAACAAAAAAAGAAAAAAAAGCATGTCATAGAGTCCACTTGCCCGAAAGTTGACACTTTAAATGATTCTGTGTTAATATGTATATAATTAATAATATTGGATTGTGTATTTTTGATAGACACTGCCCAATACTGGACTTGCCTAAATATGAACTCCTTGATGAGAAAACCCATGCAGAAACAAGGTAAGATCTTTGGTTAAGGGTGATTTCTGGTTTGTATTTGTGTAGAAATCACATGTGCTGCACTTTGTTTTTAGCTTAGCTCACTTGTCATTCTCCATGGGTCACCCAGTTCTTACTATGACCACCAGGTAGCATTGCGATTCCTTCTGATTTTCTTATGAATTTTTGTATGTTAAGGATATTTTTGACCTCTTCTCCAGAACAGCGGTACAGAATTTCTTAAAATTTTATCAGAATATATTTTGACTTTAGATAATAAAAGTTTGTGAAATTAATGTGAATATGGTAATTTTTGACGAAGTTATGGGAAATCAAACTTTGCGACCATAAGTTGGTATGGACTGTTCAGATAGTCCGCTTGTTGGATTGATTTTTTTAAATAATTAAATTTCTTCATCTCAAGAACTACTTGGCCAATTGCTTTGATATTTCACATATGGTCACCTGGGTCAATTGGTTCCTTTTTCGGCCAACAGGTGGCATTGCAATTTTTTTAATGAATTTTTGAGTGTTAAGGCTGTTTTTTACTTCTCCAGTGCGGCTGAAAGGAATTACTTAAAATTTTATCAGATTATAATTTGACCATGAAAGTTTGCAAAAATAATGTGGTTATGTTAATTCCACTTTTATGACCTGAATAAAGTCAACTATTATCTTTCTTTTCTGCTCTGTCAATTGGTTTTAAGAAGAAAACTCCTATGGGATACCTATAAGTAGTGTTGATTTTAAGCAAGAGTCACCTTCAAAATTTATTTAAAGGTCAAATGACACATTGGCATCTTCATAATGGTACATCACATGCCCACTATTACAATTACATATAGATATTAGTTGCAAAATACCTATTGGGATTTCTTTTCATGGTGTTACTTTTGACTAAGTGATCTTGAAAGGTCAAACTATCATATCGGCTCATCACAATATATATTGGTAAAAGAGGATCGTTTGCCCCTTGTTCCTCTTAAATATCAATGAGAAATTGCAATGTGGGGTTTGTTTTTGGTGTGGCCCCTTTTGACCTTGCATGACTTTGCAAGATCAAATTAAAGTTCACTGACATATAAGCTGATATCTTGGTAATGATCGATCGTAAGCCTGTAGTTACCATGTGTGGTCACAGGCCACATGAATTACATGTATTATTCCCCACACCCACAAAATGGGAGCAGGGGATATAGTAACAAGCTCCCTTTGTCCGGCACATGCACATGATCCTCTTCCATGAATTTTTGTGTCTTAATTAAGGCTATTTTCGGCCTCTGTTATGATATGTCAGACTTTGCTGCCACTGTAAATGTACATACATGTACATGTAGCTATACAGATTACGGTGCAATTTTTTGTTAATTTTTTCAGACACATTTTTAAAATTCTGCTTGAACAATTGCTTTGAAATTGCTTAGGGGGACTTCCGGGCACCCTGAGACCTTAATTTGTTCAACAGGTAGAGCCGTGATTTTTCAAATATTTTTTATGTAAAAAAGTGTGTTTTCACTATTTTCGACCTCTTGTCCAAAA
The DNA here is from genome assembly GCA_964020975.1 of Hermodice carunculata. NCBI lineage: Eukaryota > Metazoa > Annelida > Polychaeta > Eunicida > Amphinomidae > Hermodice > Hermodice carunculata. The sequence continues at coordinate 22,871,045 of OZ026613.1, forward strand.
CTGTCACTCAGATTATGCTGCAACTTGGTGGAAATGTTCCTTGTAGAAGGGCCAAACAAAGATGTTTAAAAGGTGGGAATCCCTGACTTTTTCATGAATTTTTCAGTTTGGGTACTTATTGATTAATACGTATGGTCCTATTGATAACTTTATAAGTGAATAGGGATTGCAATGGTAATTCACATTTTTGACTTCTTCTTCAAAGTCACAGACCAGATTCTCTTCAAACGTGGTGGGGATGTAACTTGGGTGGGTTTCTCTCAAATTTGTTCAAATGGTCACACACCAATGATTTTTGGATTTTTACTGGTGGTTTTTTTTGTTTGTTTTTGTTTTTTTGTTAATTTTGTGGCCAAATCGTAAAAAATCTTCATTTCTGAAACTGCTGGACCAATTGATTCAAAATTGCTTATGGAGACTTCTGGAGACCCCAAGACCTTAAATTGTTCAACATGGTGCTGTGATTTTGAAATATTTTTTTGTGCAAAAAAGTGTGTTTTCGCTATTTTCGACTTCTCCAAAACTGACTCTCAGATTATGCTGAAACTTGGTGGCAATGTTTGTTGTAGAAGGGCCAACCAAAGCTGTTCACAAGATGGCATTACTGTGAATCTCCCATTTGTTACTGAATTTTTCAATTCAGATATTTAACAGTTAATGCATACAGTCCTATCGATTACTATGCCAAAGTGAATTGAGATTCCGATGGTAATTCACGATTTTATCTTCTTCAAAACCACTGACCCAATTCACTTCAAACTTGTCAGGATTGTACCTTGGGAGAGTCTCTACTAAGTTTCTTCGAATGGTCATGCTTCAATGATTTTTAGATTTTAAATTTTTTTTTTTCCATATTTTGGCCAAATCTTAAAAAATCTCCAAATTTACTAGCCCAATTGATTCAAAACAGCATAGGAACACTTGATGGCATGACAGTGGGAGTAACACAGTGCATGATTGACCTTTACCTTATTTCAAGGTCACAGGGTCATTTAGTTGTATTTAAGTCCACAGATGAAGACTTGAGAACTATTTCATCTCTCTGCAACAAAGCCCCCCCCCCAAACTTTTTGTCCCATATGTTTAAGGGACTATTCTGAAGTCAGAAATAGATCTGAACTGCAGTCAGATAAATTAAGTGGAGTAGTCAGTGGGTATAGATTATTGTGTTTTCTTTTCACCTTCATAGAGCATCTAACATTGCCACAATCACTCCTATGTTGGAAGGACTAGAAGCTCTGGCTAGTCTGTGGACTGCCGAGGAGAAGAAACACCGCATCAGGCAAATAGTGATGGTAAGACTCTGAACAAATTTATTTGACATATAATCGAATGAGTACAACAGTATGTAACAATATATATATATATATATATATATATATATATATATATATATATATATATTTATATCAATCAGTTAGCGACAAAACATTTAACATATAGTTTAGAGATGTGTCAGGATAACCCCAGCTAAGGATCATATCTGCAAGATATTAATTACCGTAACTAAGTTATTCATTCTAATTAACGAGTATACAGTAGAAAAATTAAAACAACCAATGTGCCTGAATTGAGGAGAGCAGGTGAATGTGTTGGATATCTTGGTGCCATTCAATGAGGTTTCAGTGTACATGTGTTTGATATTTCTTACAAAAATCATGATGGCCATTAATTCATTTCAATTTTTTTATTAACAATAACAAGAAACAAATAGCAGGGCTCAATTTGGCTTCCCACATGTACCAAAATGCCTGCCCCCAAAAGAAAAATAATGATAAAAAGAAAAAAAAATTTGCAAAAATGAAGCATTTCTTGCCAAAATATTTATTTTTGGAGCAAAGTTCCATAAGTTTGGAGCTACACTGTAGTAGATAGTTTCTGTATTTTTGTGGTTATGGCTCACAAGGATTTTGCTGCACTTTGAGGCCTGTAAGTAACACTGACTTTTATCTTGACCCTGTAGTTACTGGGCAAGAGGGGTTTGCTGGACTTACTGGGCATCAGACACACTGTGGGCACTGCTGATGTCTGGCCAGCTCCCAGAAAGACCATCGAGGCTTCCTTCATGGAGAAGAACAAGTAGGCTGTAACATACTTGACTATCAGTGTAAAATATCTGTGGACTCGGCATATACCTGATGTTGATAAGTCTGCTTGTAGATTTAATTGGCACAGGAATGAACAAGTAAATTTATTGTTCAATGGAATAACTAACTGTGCTTGTTATCAATAATAGGAGACAACTCTTACTTGTTATTAGGTTGGCCAATATAAAGATACCCTTAAAAGAGGCTTTTTCATTAAATTCCCTCAAGCTGCCTTTGACCTCCCCCCCCCCCCCCCCGCATGTCATCTGCTTCAATGTTTCTTGATGATTTCAACAGTAATAAAATGCATTATGAGATGAATGAGAGTTGTAGAAAAAACCTGTCAAGATAACTTGCCCCAGGTCACAGGTCAACAGCCGTCAGTGTCATGGGTTGGGTGCTTTGTGTCCAGTTCACACAAAGAAAAGCTATTGAGTCAAGTCTTAAAACCGGGTTTTACTTCAACAGGGAAAGGGGCATTAAACAGGCAAGGCTCTATGTACAATTTCAAGATATAGGATGTCACTAAGTGAAATCTGGTGTAGTTATCAAGAAATCTAACTTTAATTTTGAACGTTTCTTTTATCCATATTGAAGCCATTGAATTGGATGTCAGTGACAGTCCCCTGCGTGTACCTAAAGCAATCTGCTCTAGTGTTTAGATATAAACAAATTCTTAAATCTTTAAAGAGATTATTAGTTACCACAAATTTCCTGAACATAGTACAAAGTTTTACCAAGCCTTGGTCAGCCATACCACATGAGGGCAAAGCCTGAATATGGTATGGCTGACCAAGGCTAGGTAAACCTACGTACTACGAGAAGCAAACCTGTGGTAACGGTTTTATCACTATTTTAGTACTAATTTCACTGCAGACAATGAAAAAAAACACATTAAGCTTGCTCATCACTTTGTTCATGATATAACAATTTAAGCATAACAAACAAATAATCATCATTTTATTCAACAGACTTCAATGTTTTAATTTTGCTGCGGTCACAAACTTGGGCACTTGTAAACTCAAAAATGAGGCTACTATACAATATGAACCCATAATACCCCCATACATTTGAAAAAAGATACTATGTGTGTGCAGTCAAAGCCATCTGGTATGGCTTTATAATTGCGAAAATTAGACCAATTAGATTGGAATATTATTACTAAAATCAAGATAAAAAGTCATAACTAATAATAATAATAATAATCCTGTGGCTCGCCCCTTTTCTGTTGCGATCCTGTGTGACACAGGTGGCTTCAAAAAAGGGGAAGAAAAAAAAGGAGAGGGAGATGAGGCTGAGGAAACATGGTACTCAAAAATTTTCTCATCAGCTTGTGCTGCCATGTTTTCTAGGACCAGAGCTGAGGCAAAGGGTCCACCACCCGCTATCTCACTGCAGTGGTGGGCCCCTGGTCCTGGGTATATACCCCTACACTCATCAGTTGTACTTTCTGTGAAAAAAACAAAACAAACAAAACAAAAAAATTAAAAAAAAACAAAAACAACAACAACAACAAAAAAACAAAAAAAATAACACATACACACAAAAAAACATGCCTCACATACCCTATCCCTGCTTCTAAGGCTCAAGCATTTCCCATGGGGCCCCCCATGGGAGCCCTTACAAGGGCTACCACTATTCCCTTTTCTCCCTGTGCTCTGGAATTCTAATTTACCTTGTTGTCTTCTAACTCTATAATTTCATTCCTTTTCTCCCAGCACCCTACCAGGTAGTCCTGTACTCTTTTAGTATCTTTCCTGTCTCCCAGAAAGGCACCCTTCAAGCCTAAAACCCATGCTACACTTTCCTCTTCTTCTAAACACTGAACCTCTTCCAAACCCTTGTAATTGTAATCTTCCTTGTGCCACAATCTGAACAAGTCTTCACTTATCTCTCTACATGTATGGCACCACAACAGCCAATGATCCACCTGTCAACTCTCCTGAACTGATTGGGACAGACTCCAGTTTTGGATATTTCACAAGTTGTAGAAATGACACGATTTTGAAATTGGCCCTCATCTTTTTTTTTCTCGTTTTGTCTAAATGCATCTTTTGCAGTCATACACCTTTTGGGGTTTACACCTTTGGAAAGTCATAAAATTTCTTCAGTTTCCTGTTGCACATTAAACCAATGTAAGTTGTTGACCTGGGCCATACTCCTATGCCCGCTTTGTTCATATTTGACCATCAGTTTTGAAAATGCTAAAACAATTCTGGGGCAATAATATACTTTGATATTGGCACAGTCTTGGTTGACAAAGTTTGCATGTACATTGCATATTGACTCAACAAATGAAAAATATGTGCATTTGTCAATGAAAGTAAAATACATGTGATGTATATATATATTTCTCAGTCCCAACTCCGACTTGACAGTCGGAGCAAGAGCCCTGGCAAAGCATGGACACAGAGATGAAAGCAGTAGCTGGTGGGGAGTCTGTACAGGCAGTATGTATACACAGCTTGAACACTATTGATCCGTCATTTGTTTTTTTTTTGTGTGTGTGGGAGTGGTTTTTCTTGGCTCTAGCAAAGTGCCCTCACACACATGTATCCACATGCCACTTTTTCCCATGAGAGAATTTACCAGAAATGATCCAGTGCAGTATGTGTTGCCTGCTGCGTGTTTTCATCAATAGTTACATGCGTATAAGAGAGTTAGTCGCATCTTGAGTTTCCTCAGGCGCTCTAGGCTTGTGTCAAAGAATGCTGTATGCTCAGTCTCCACTGGGTTAATGTTCGCAATTTTATCAGCATACTTCAATTCACTTCCATCCTGCGAGAAATCAAAATGCAAAGTTACTGATAAGAATGACTTATTACCTGTGGTGTGACACACCTTGCTGTGAAAGCTTTCTGTAAAGGTGGAAAAAGCCAAAAATTATTCTGTAAATACATGTAGGTAATCAGCACATGTGCAGAAAGTCCATTTCTGTTGTGCAACTTTCTTAATCAAGAAATTCACCACATTTCACTTCTGCATACCAAGCGGTGTGAGGCTAAATAGCACGGACTTATAGAACCACTGACCCATTAACCCACCCCCAACCCTGAAAAAGAAAACTGAATAATATATAGAAATTGATACAGTAAAGTGGCAATGTAACACCAGAATTATTTTCTTATTTTGTGACTTATAGTACACTAAAGCTGTACACAAAATATTTTATTATGATTTGTGACTTCAAGATATTATTTTTGTAATATAAGTGATCATTACAGAGCTATGTTTCCGTTATAACTTAGCTATGATATGTTTTGCAGGTGAGGCAGACAAAAATGATCATGCAAAGAGGATTATGACAACCATTCTGGACAATGCAACTTGGATCAACATCCATCATTTACCTGTAAGTGCACTTGCCATCTTTGTGTTCATGGGGTGTTGTTTAATCCATAATGCATATTATTGGTGTATATAATTCATTAATTTTCTGTCTTTGTAGGAGAGTTTATAAAAAAAGAGGGTTTCAGATATGTATTTTATTAATACGTAACTGGGAAACTACAGGTATATGTGGGTCTGTAGAGAATGAACAGTATGAACCTTTAGTTGGAGGGGGTGGAGATGGGTGTCTCAATATGCTGGAACAGTTAATAATTTTGCCCCAGTACAATGTATGGAAATTAAGACAATTTGGAAGCAATGGCTGGTACAAAGTATGGAAAATTAAGGGGCTTCCTGTGTGAAAGTGCAGTAAATAAAAATGGCCTGTACTGAAAACCCTTTCACCCCCTTGTTAGTTGTAACTGTGTGGCCAATTAAAGCCATCCTTCTCATACATGTATGCAAGCCATTTAGAGGTGAAGACTGCATCTCATTTTGGAGCACTTTGTACTAGTGAATGTTGGCATTGCTCCATATTCATGTATATTGTAAAGCAATTGTGCTTGTGCATATTGCTTTCATAAATCTTATTTTGGTGTATATGTGTATGTATTTTTGATGTATACCTTTCCCCGAGTTCGGGGGTTCAATAAAGAATAATAATAATAATAATACTCCATGAAACAGGTTGATACTGCATGCTAATCTATGCCCAACTGCTGCACCGTCCTGAAAAGCCTGTCTCTCAAAATGAAACATTCAGAATGTTAAATGCTATTAGAATTTGCAAGTTGCCATTTAACCCTTAAACTGAACAAAGGCAGCTCATGGTAAATGGATGTCTGCTGCAATGATTTTCCTTTTCATTAATTTATACTTTAATGAAAAAACTTTGAATGATAATTGTAGATAGCCCTATCACAATTGCGTACCATGGGGCAACAGCTTTCCTTCGGGCAGGCTGAGTGCTCAGTACCTAGCCTGCCCTAAAGAAAGCTGTTTATTTAGTCTTTATTCAAGGGGAAAGGTTTCAGTTAAGTGAATAATCATAGCATACAACTACTAAACAAAAAAAAAACAAAACAAAAAAAAATTGCTGTAGCTAGCTGAAACACTTGGGTTGATATCCTAAAGTTAAGAGTGGAAATCATTGTTCAGGTACATGTACTTTGATGTGATTCAGCTAGCTCGGAACGCCAGGAGATTGGTCACAAGACTGACAGCTATGCACAGATGAGCTTGATTTCTGTTTCAGAATTTAGTCTAGATACATGTACATGTACATTACCTTTAGTGTACATTGTGAAGCACTAGCATGTTAATGTTATAAATTTGTCTACATCACTCCAAGTTGTGTGGCCAATTAATTTGAGGCTGGTGTCTTTCAGCATGATGTCATCATTGTGGAGGCAAGGCAGGAAGATGGTGAGTGAACCAGCCTATAGTCAGCCTTACTGCTTGTCCCACTGGACCACTCATTGATATTGTGCGATCAGAAGCGAGATGCCCAAAATGTCCTGCATGCTTCAATACCAGCCACTTAAGAATTAATTATGGGTGGGGGGTGGTCATGCTCTAAACACCACCTGTCATGAGAGACCACACTGTTTTAGACCACTGTTGTGTGAAACTAGAGCGTCTTTCTCAGTAAGTTTAACTATATTTTAGTAGTACCTGTTACGTGAGACCCATTATTGCTCATGAATTGGATGGTTTTAAATAACAGGTACTACTGTATATTAAAACAGCAATAAATTGTCACATGTAAAGAAAAATATAAAAATTATAATACATGGATCTGTCAAAATGTAGCAAAGCAACAAGTTTTACAGGAACAGCTACAATGTGGACATAAACATTTTGACATGCTAAAATGACGTCAAAAATGTATTATGTTTTTCTTCATATTTCTTATGCAGGTTATGGAGCACGGTGGACTAGTGATGGAAAATTCTTCAGAGGGTTCCTTGAACCCCAGATGGTGGACGGACATGAGAAAGGCTGGCGACATTGACGGAAGGCTTCTGGAACCAGCAGCAAATTTTATTAGGTGGTAGAGCAGGACAGCTTCAGTGTGTCAGGCATTGATATTTCAGCAACAGAGGTCACAGTAGTTTGAGTGGACTACGATTACAGACACCTGCTATTTGCTATATGTATAGCCTTCTTTATGGACATTTTTGCATGAGTCTGCATGCCAGCAAAGTTCATACCGCATCTCACAATATTAAGGCATGATGCGGTCTATAAATATTCAGCACTTGATGCGTGGCACAGCATGATGTACTAAGTATGCTGACGGGTCTGTGAAGTAGCTTAAATTTCTCCTCAGCACTTGACAGGAAACATTTTCAATGAAATAATGTGGTATATTCATTACAGCATGTGTCATTATCTGTTACAGGTTACAGACTACAGTTGTGATTGGCTGGTTGCGCATCCCAACGGAGATAGTCCGTAATTGTGAAAATACTGTGTTTTCAGCATGCTGTAGCTTCTGTTTAAATAAAGTTAGCAAAGTCAGGTTTGCTGCATCGCAGAGTTGCTTCATTGGTGGTCATATAGGTGCACTGTCTTCCAGGCCAGGTGGGAACTTTATGGTGGGGAAGGACAATGATGTGACCCTGGCAAGAGCACAGTTCATACACCTGTATAAAGCTGGCATCCAGGTGTTGTTTCGTATTGCAATTATCACAAATTAACGAGCTGGGAATTGTATGACAAAAATCCGTCTATATTTTTCCGACATTTTTATCTGTTAAATGCCATTCACGGAATTTCAAAATACCAAAATGCTGATTTTTTAGACTGAAAAATGCTAATATGAAAAATAGAAGGATTTATAACTGTGGTCTGTGGCCTATTAGGGCTAACTCTGTATGTATTGGGACTCACATGGTCATGTTGTTATTCTATTATCATCCATCAAGCAAGTTAAAAATGGGAAGTCAGCACTTTTTGACAGCTGCCTGGACAATTTTGAGTGATCCTAACAACTTTTACATGGATGGAGCATGCAAGATATGGTCCTGGGACTGTAGATCACAAGGCAAATGGTTCGGGCTATGGTATTGTGTACCTCAGGCCAGCTTATGAAAGGATAAAAGAAGTTTTACACCCACAGATCGGCTGTGAATATCAAGTTTAACAGTCTCAATTTTCTAAAAATTCGTGAAGTATCACATTTATGTCACAAATCATTGTGCATAGACATATTGCACCTATCAGTGGAACCACACTGCATAAATAATAACAGGGTTTGCTGCAAGACATTTAACAAGTGCACAGTCAATGCCTCCTTTGCTGACTGCTTGGTAGATAGATAGTTTCCATAGCCCTTTGTATTTAGCGATACCTCACAGGTACCACACAGGTAATCATATGTGTGTATGAAAAATTAACAATGCTAATATGATATGAATAAATTATGCTAATTCCATTGATATGAAACTTAGTGACCCTCTGTTTCAAACTTTTAATTTTGTGGCATTGTCATTGTAGGCCTACAGCCTCCATTCATATGCAGAGCTGTTTATACAAAATCATGTCAAAGTGATTTTCGGCAGACCAGAAAAAAATGCGCATTGTTTGTCAGTAGAGCTGTACAAATCTTAGGTAAAATGTAAATTTCTTTGTTTTTTGGTTTTGTTTTTGTTTCTCCCCCCACCCCCAACCCACCCCCTTTTATTTTTATTATTTTTTTTTGTAGACAAAAGCTTGTCATATATGTGTGTATTTTGACTGGGGTAAATCATTTAAAATCAGGCATGCTGACTGAGTTCATCAGCATATTATTTTCACATAAATGAATCAATTTATATCCATGAATATGGATGACAGCACTTATGAATTGCAGATTTTATAACTTTTACCAAGCTAGTGTACATAGGTGGCAAAACATTTGTACTTCAACATACAACCACATATAATTAAAAGAGTTTCAGAAAGTGAAATAAGGGGGAAAAAGTTAGGTTCCATTAAACACTTGCCTGAAAACACTTGCACCTGATGATTGGATTGATAATTGGATGCTTATCAAATTTTAAATCAGAGCACTTGTGAATACAAAGATGCATTTATGATATTGGAGTAACTGTAGAAACTTTTGACATTTTCTTTCTAATATGTGCACATACACCAGAAACCATGTCAATAAACCACAACTTATACAATCTACTGCAGAAAAAAAGGCATAGCACTATTGGTTTGTGGAAGCTGGATCACCCAACTCCCCTCCCAATGTTCAAACAAAGGGCACCTTAAAATTCCATAATTTTAGTACCAAAAAACATAATTTGCTGAATACTGCTACTCTAATCTGTGACCTACTGGTCTTAAACTGTGCACTCTGATGGGCTAATACTGTTTAAACACTGAAACTGTTCCATTGTCTGCCATAATTCAGATTATATCAGGAAAATACTGCCATAATGAGTGGTATTAGATGCTGACTTGGTGTAACTGATACTCCCCCCATCCGCCATTAATGCCTCAGCAGTGATAGATGTCATATTTTTTGTAGACAAATGTTACGAATCTATACATAAATAATAAAAAAATCGCCAATTTCACCTAAAAATTCATAAAATTTTAGCAATATATTCAAATTTGGGGTTAAAATTAAGGGGTGGGGCATTGTAATTTGATCTCTCATTGTAAGGGCAGGACATGCAGGCAAGTGATTATGGGTTTGCATCATAGCCCATTGTGTATCGTATTCATATTGGACAGAAAAGAATTGATTGGATGCACTTATATAATTTTCCTCAAAATTTTAATTAATTATTTTATTTGTCATAAAAACTAATTTTTCAGATTTAAAGGTTGCTTGCAAAAAAGTTGATATTTTCTTTAATATTGAAGTTTGGTAAAGTTAATGCAAATCCTTTGCAGAAAACAAGTTGTGGCTTCAGTTAAACAAGTTTTAAAAATTTTGATAAGTCTATTAGGTTACAGACTACAGTTGTGATTGGCTGGTTGCGCATCCCAACGGAGATAGTCCGTAATTGTGAAAATACTGTGTTTTCAGCATGCTGTAGCTTCTGTTTAAATAAAGTTAGCTAAGTCAGGTTTGCTGCATCGCAGAGTTGCTTCACTGGTGGTCATATAGGTGCACTGTCTTCTAGGCCAGGTGGGAACTTTATGGTGGGGAAGGACAATGATGTGACCCTGGCAAGAGCACAGTTCATACACCTGTATAAAGCTGGCATCCAGGTGTTGTTTCGTAATGCAATTATCACAAATTAACGAGCTGGGAATTGTGTGACAAAAATCCGTCTATGTTTTTCCGACATTTTTATCTGTTAAATGCCATTCACGGAATTTCAAAATACCAAAATGCTGATTTTTTAGACTGAAAAATGCTAATATGAAAAATAGAAGGATTTATAACTGTGGTCTGTGGCCTACACACTAGCTGATACACAGGTCCTGGGAGACACCGCCACAGGCATGTGGCCTAGAAGAGTTAGAAGCTGCCATTTCGCAGGAATGCAATCATAATGCATATGCAGATACAGATATACGCATTGAAAGGAAAAGTTGCCAATTCTTACGCATTTATGGCTGTAATATGACACATGCTTCTTTCTTCTGTCCTATGTACTAATTATTTTGTGAAATAAACTTGTAGCTTTACCTCTGTGATGTCATTAAACAAAAGTATATTTTGTGGCTTAAATCTCGACTGTTTTTAACTTACGAACACTACTCTTGGCTTGTTTGGGTGTGGGTTCGCATTTGGCTTTCCATATTTGGGAACCAGTAAGTGGATTATGCTAATTTGTTTTTACATCAATGGAGAATTTCAAAAGTAATCAGAACAGTGGTAGTGATTAGTTTGAACTGGCCCATTCTTATCTCCACGGCTAATGGTTTTCTGTGAGTGACCCTTATCAATAGCTCAATTGGCTTTTAGGGGTCATGGACTAATGACTGTGCAAACAATGACATGGTTCACTATCATGCCCATGCAAACAAATCCATGTGCCCGGCACTGTTTAAACTTTTTATTGTAAACAAAAGTTTTGAGATCAATTATCGCATATAAATTTTATGTTCACACATCTGAGTTTTTGGGAGCATGTAGTTTAAGTATCAGACAATCCAATAATAATGGAAAAGTGATTTGAGGTTATCCAAAGGTGCCAGCTTCAGATCTTCCACCTTAAAGGTCATCTTGATTGAATCAGTACCACATATTAGAAAGTTGATGTTTAGGGTGTTTAGAAATGATATCTGAAAACCAAAGTGTAAAATTTCATTTTCAGACAGTGTTTTTTTTTTAGCTCCAAAAGTGCACCACATTTGGTACATGAATTAACATGATTAAAGTGTGGGAATTTACTCCAATTGTGGCCCGATGTGGGAAGGTGATTTTTTTTTTGGTGAGAAATATGCTCAGAAGAGTGTCACAAACGTGCATTCTTATATTGGTGCATGACTGTATCTTTTTTCTCAGGTAGGTTACAAGATTCACATTTCTCAAGCTCCTTGATGACCTAGCATTATGTGCAACAAATGTTTTTTATAAGTGAAAACTTCAATACTTGTATAGTACCCATGATAGTGTATATGAAGGAAAGCCTACATTTTTTACACTATTTGTTTCCGGATTTCACATAATTCAATTCATTTATTTTTACATGCAGGAACAACATTGAAATTATTCTAAGTAAAGCACTTATAAGATTGTTTTTACAAGTTATATGTTTAATATACTTCCATTCTCCTTCAATTAGAAAATAAAGTATACACGCGTAGAAGGAGTTTTTGTAACACACACAGGCCTAGGACGGGTTTCTTTTGCTCCCTGCAGGTATAGCTCTTTGCAGTGTTATATATATATATATATATATATATATATATATATATATATATATATATATATATATATATATATATATATATATATATATATATATGTATATATATATATATACATATATATGTATATTTATATATATATATTGTATTTGTGTTTTTTGGGCCAGAACCACTTCCTAGTAGTCATTACCCTATTCCGTAGTCCGTACTCTTTACTCTATATATATATACACATCGTACACTTATCTTGCAGATCATCCATATCCAAAAAAGGCGAACATGATTTGTATACTTTTTGTACCAGTAGTTTTAAAATATTTTATCTCATATTAAAGGCAAATAAAGTGCACAGATTGATAAAGAATATTTTCCAAATTTTATACACAGCAGTAGGCAAGCCTGGGCACTGTGTTGTGGTGTACAAAATTGGTAAATAATGCCAGGAGGAGTCTTAAATACCTTTTTTCTTTTCATTTTGAAGCAGATGAGAAAGGTTTTCAATGGCGAACAATCGCCGATATGCCGACAAAGAAGATTAGACATTAAAAAGAAAAGCATGTATGCCTCACAATACTTTAAAAGGGAATGAGACATCAGCGAAAGAATTCAAGGCTTATTGATCTGATGCTTTTGATAGGAAATAAAATTACTATGGCATGCATGGCCATATGGTACATGTTGTGCATGGCATAACTAATAGTGTCTCCACCTACAGTAATGAATGTATGGAACAACAAAAATCAGTATACACCTGTATATCTTCTGAAGTTTTAAGGTGCCAAAAAATCATGATTTTTTTTTCATTTTGAAATCATGTGCAAATAAAACAAAGGTGCATGAAATCAAAAGACATGAATATGGCATGTCCCAAAGAACAAGTCTTCGAAGAGAAAGTGTCGCAAAATAGTGGTGCAATTTGGCTTTACAATCATTAAACATCTGCTTTATCCAATTAAGGTGTAGATCAATAAGGAAGTTGTGGAGCAAAATGTGCAATTTTACAACCACTGCACTGTAAGGAATGTACAGACTAGTACTCACTATTATGACTGGCAAACAAAGGACAATGACAAAACTCATGTAAGACATATGGTAATCTGAGTCGAAGCATACTGATTTTTACTCAGGTTTCCACAAAGCCAAAGTTGAATTTTCAGCATGGATGAGCAAAACCTGCCAAGTGGAGATCACAAAGTGAGGGAGATCTCAACCATTGTGATATAAAAAGAAAGCTACCCATGCATATAATAGGGAATGTTGGACCGGAAAATTTTTGTTTGATAGTGCAGGCTGTCTTAAGTATGTTTGTACCAGGTACACAGCCAGTGGTGGTGATTTTGCCATGGTAACCTGGCTGCTGTGAAAATGAAAATTGATTCACTTTTTTGAGAAAAATGTTCTGGGATACCTGAGTCACCATACATAATGCCCGATGTATTTATAGGTTCATTTGCGTTTAGCTGTGAAAGACAAGCTGCTATCTGTCACAGGATATGAATCAATACAAGAGCTACTGCTATTCAACCAATTTGTTTACAACTAACAGTTTTTGTTTGGTGTAAATGATGTGGACAAAAGTCAGTTCCCGATTTATACTTGGGATGTAGGAGGTTAACCTTTGAGGTAGAATTGGGGGTTGTCTGAGTAATACCCGTGTTCACAGCTGTAAAAGAGCAAGGCCACTCCTTGATAAGAGCAACAAGGTTTTCTGTCTACAAATATTCTAACACTAGCTCCACCTTAGCACTTAACAATAAGGTGATATCTTTCAATTGGACATATGTTGGGGCTCCCAGCCTCATCTACAGTTAAGAATGTGTTACGAGGTCAAAAGCCAAATGTGGCATTATTGGAGCATTAGAGTAAGCCCAGGAAACTAATATTTACATGTATTGGGTATCTGTAAATGCCTTGTTGTTTCAGCTCTGGACATTGCAAAATCGAGACACCATTTCTTCACGTTACACCAAGTTAAGTTCCTTGCGTGAAAACTTTTTTTAGTATTTCGGTATGAAGTAGCAGGTATTGTTATCAATTACATGATTATTGAAGGACTTCCAAAGAATGGAATCCTCCCCCCGCCGTGGGTCAGTTGGATCATTAAAAAAACAGTACTCTGTTGTCAACCATGCATGGTGGTAAAAAACGTTCCAGACTCATCAAAATATTCAATTGGTTATAAGAAATTGAATTATTGAATTCTGTGGCTCCACAAAACACAAACTGGTAAAACTTTTCACACAAGCACTGTAACTAGACATTGCATACCGGTATTTAGTTTTTATCTATGAATTGTATTGCCTTTTATACGTATACCATGTTGGTGTGTTTGCACCCTCATTGTGATGTGATCATTTATAAGAGTATTTATTTCTATGCTTAAATGTACTTCAATTGCATTTATTTACCCAGATACTGGGGATTTAAAAAAAGGTGACTGGTACAATTCTACCAGCTGCTGCCTAAGGCTCAGTTGGATCAGCTCAGCTCTGCTTTGCTCAGCTTAACTAAGGTTTGGGGATGAATATTTCTACATGAGCAGAGCACAGAGTGTTCATGCTGCTCTTGTGTTTTTGTTGTGCTGGTTGTGCTACCTCCAGCAATAACTTGTATGGAAAGGACCAAATCATACGAACTTCCCATCACTGAGACTGATTGAATAAATAATGTACTCTATAGTCATAAATTTTCGGAAGGGATAAATATTACCGAATTTTAGAGCCTATTCAAGAACATTAAACTCACGAAAATTTTGGCAGATTAAATCTAACATCTAATAAAGTCACAACATAAAAACATCTTTTATATAGTACTTTAATTAAAATATAAAAAAAAATCCACACACACTAATGGCGAGGCCTGATACGATTAATTTTTGGAAAATAAAACTAGCGAAAATCTCTTTTGAGACTATATGCGGGAAATTTTATGCACAAGAATTTAAATGATTATATAGTATATTCTATTATGCTAATATTTTCGATCAGAAGAGAGTTCTGAGCTTTCTGAGAAATAATTAGTTGACTGATGGTAGGGTCTTTGTGCCAGTGTTGAGTACGTTTTATAATGTAACCGCTTTTAGAATTATTGATACATTTTATAGTGGGAACCTGCAACTTAAAGCCAGCCCTCGTGCAATGCATGCCACAAGTGGTCGTATATGTCAAGTGGTTCCAAATTACAGGTAAAGTTGAAAAACAAATATTATCTAGGGATGGTCCTATGGTCTTCCAGAACAGGTGGTCATTTTAGCAGGTGACATCAGTGCACAGGTGGCACTGAATCACACATTCAGTTCACCATGCTAGCGATAAGTGCTCAATAAAACTGATCTGCAACGTCGTCTTTAACCCTTTCCCGCCCCATCACCCAAGATCACCTGCATACAAATTGTCATCTGCCTCAATAATTTTACTTACATTTCTCATCAATAGAAAGCATGTTGGATGAGAACTGTAGTTAAGACGTATTATGATAGGATATCCGAGGACAACAAGTTAGCACGGTGTGGGTTGGGCGAACTGCACCCAACCCATATCTAGAAAAGCTGTTGACTCATGATGAGTTCTATTCTAAGCAGGAAAGGGTGAATAAGCTGTATGTCATACATAAAGTAGACATGCAGCAACGTTTTATTTATACTCCATCCAGGGCCGTAGCCAGCCTTCTAAAACAGAGGAGGCAAAGGGTACAGGTGGGGGTGGGTTTTGGAGGGGGCGTGGCCCATCCCAAGATTGAAAACTTTTGAAAAATGGCACATAAAATGGTGTCATTTAGTGGGTTTTCAAGGAAAAAAAGACTTTATACATATATAAATTCTCAAAATTATAATTAAATGTGACTATTTTTGATCATTTTATATGAATTAAATTTGCTCCTAGGGCAAAGATACAAGTAATCATTGAAAAAAGTACGCCTTCTGTGATGCTCTTATCTTCTATCACTATGAGTGACTCAAAATCTTAGTTACAATAGGGTCTTTTTGTTTTTGATATGTATAATAACTTAAACTTAACAAGTCTTATTGCGGCTAAATAAACTATTTCTATGCTAACTCCTAACATCATCAGCCAAAATTCAGAGGAGGCAAGCGCCTCATCTGCCTCAGCCTGGCTAAGGCACTGCCATCTGAAATTACTCCTAGTGATATTTGTAAGTATGGGGGTAAGATTGGTTTCATACTTACAATTATCGACATAAAACAACTTGGCAATAGTCAGTCAATAGGTAGTTACTTTCCAAACGCAAAAAGACAAAATTTACTGGCCTTCAATAGGCCAGAAAGTATTTGACATTAAGGGTGCGCTGTTCGAGTTCTGTCTAGTGGTTATACAGGGCTGTGATCGTTTTAGTTTATGACTGTCAAAAGTACATCGATTACACAGGTTTTCTTGTGCATGTGTGTGGTCAAACAACAATCATACTGGTCTTTGAAAATTTACTAGACTTGTCATTATGTCTCATTATTTGAGGCTTCTGGGTGGGTCGGTAGGGTGCTTGCTCCAATGATCAATGTAGGGAATATTTATTGACATCTGCTTGTAATGTAGCCAGATTGTGGAGAATTAGTTTGCATACACTGAAGTGTGCGTCTTTGATATTGGCAGTGGATGTGCTGATTTTAACAAGTTATTTCAGAAAAAATAAAGAACACATTTATATTATGTTTTATACTTACAGTTAGATACACTGAAACCATATAGTAATTAAAATGATAAAGAATAGAAAATTGTGTCGTTTTCATTATAGATACACAACTAAATTGTATATGTGCACAGTCATGCTTCCCATCACCCCAGTTCCCCACCCCGTCCCGTGACTGCTTTTATCCTTGTCAATATTAATTGGTAATCAATAACGTGTATAGTGATGCTGCTGTTCACTTTTTTACAGTGAGAACAAACTTAAAAGTTTTGAAAGAGGTTAATAATTTAGAAGTAATTCAAAATCAATAAAGATGCAGTAAAATCCACATTTCTTTTGGACACTACTTTTGGGCACAGGCATATAAATTTAAAAATATTCTCTCTATTGCTGTATCCTTGTCTATAAGCTGCCTGACCTTCAAAGTATTTTCTCTGTTCCATAGCTCAATTAACAAGTCTGTTATTAATCTTTTGGGTAATTTTTTTTATCCGTAACATTAAGTACGGATATACCACGGTAATTTTGGTGCCGTTTATATCACCTTTTCTTATGAAGCATACATATAATTGCCTTTGACCAGCATGTGGGGAAAGTATCCATTCTTATGTTATAAAATAACTTTTTAGGTAAGGTATTAAAATTTGCCCTTTTTTAGAAAAAAAAAAATTTATTTATGACCCATTTAAACCAGGTGCTTGAACCCTTTTCATGGTTTTAATAACATGGTGTATTTCATTTTCAGTGATTTCTGGATCGACATCTATATCCTCAGAAATACAACATGATACATATGCATGATGTGCCGTCTCTTCCTTGACTTGTTCATCAAAGTCCGGATCCCCGTCAACCTCAGAATTGCTTTGTAATGATGTGAAGTGTTTAACCCACTCATCTGCTGATACTGACATTATTTTCCATGTGTTACCTTTCACAAACTTTGAGTCTATCCACTTCCTTTCTATATAAGATGTGTTGGTATATTCAGACTCTTTTTTTTCTCTTTCTTCCTGCATAGCATTTTAAAGTTGCTCTTTGCTTCAATGAATGTTCTACGAGACTGTTCACTTCCATCTGTTCTAAGCTTCCACATTGTTATACAGTTCATCATCCCACCATCTTGTGTGTTTTCATTATATGCAGTAGTAATTTATACATTCTAATCATAATTGATTAAATGAAACCCCATTCGGTGGCCTTTGAAAACTAAAACACTTGGGACAAAAATGAAAAGTCTGCAGTTCTGGCAGGACCTGCACCCCCCCCCCCCCCGCCCCGTGCCATTTCACAATTATACACTGTTTGTAATATCTGTATTCTCTTATTTTTTATTACGTATTGGAGAAATTGCATATTTAGTTGTATTTGAGTTCAGTTACTTACTTTTACAATCTGCAAATACAAACGTCTACATCGTGTTTTGATACAGAATTTTCTAGGACATTAGATACAGAATCATCACGGGGATTACAAGATTTCTTTTAATTAAGAGGCACGAGCTTATAAATGCAAGTACACCTGTACACCAACAAATTATTGAAGTCTAATGATAAAAGGAATTGTGATTTTTGCTTTGATAGCTGAAGCACAATACTATAACCCTCCCCCCCCCCCCCAACATAAAGAAGGAAAAGAAAGGGACTGTGTGAACAGCGCATGCTTAGCTGATCTAGATATACTTGCCCCAATAGAAGCCCCAACAACAGCAGAGCTGACCTTCAGCTAAAGCCTAAGTTTAGATGAAGAGAACAAAGCAGCACTACAGGACAAACAACCACAGAATCTTCTGAAAACAAATTAAAAATCTCATCACCTGGTTGAAATATTCAGCAATGTACATGGTTGTGCTATTTTGTTTGTTTTGGTTTCTTCCCCAGCAAATTGTACCTTCCAAAACCTCTCAAACGTAAAGGAATATTTTGGTAAATAAGTTGGCTGAACACTTGGGGGGGGGGGGGGGAAGGAAGAAATCTTGGGAACTCTGTACGCTATTTCTTTCAGCTGTACTAGTACTTTTTATGTTGTAAGTGATTTTAACCCTCGACAAATGTAAATACGGTAGTTTTGCATTTATCATGAATATCAGAGCAACTGGGGTAATGCACATACACCACAGCACTGCGATCAACAGCTGCATGGTTACAAATGTCCCATTCCACAGTGCTGGCTCTACTGGTACCTTATTTTGGTACTAAAGAGTATGCCATGACCAGACCCCTGTTATTTACTTTGTCACATTCAAACGTTCTCACTCAGCATATACTTCACGTGTACACGTTCATGTTGGCATGTATATGCTCTTGAAATTCAGGGAAATCCATCTCTAACATGTCTAGCAACTAAGAAATACAATACTGTTTAAAGATCCATTTCTTCAGGCTATCATTACCAACTGTCTCCCACCTGTATCAGGCGCATGCTTGGTCGTGTCAGCTAACCGAGATTTTTGTTGGCTTGCTACACCAGACAGTGTGGGCAGATGCTTTTCCTGCAATCTCTATGTAAATCATCAGTTGAGCATAGGCTTTAGTCCGACCAAGCACTGCATACATGTATGTTTTCAACCCCAAGGGCTTTCAGTTTTTGCCTGAAGATTCCATTCTAGCGCTGATCAATAGAAGTGTCTTTCAATAATACATCAGGAGGCCGCAGCTTTCGGAACTTTGAGAATGACTTTGAGCGGGGTGGGCTCCAATGCATATTCCGTATGCTTCTTTTAAGTAGACGACAAGATTGAGTTTATGCAACTTTCAACTTCTGTCCATCTTCCCACACAGTCATATCATCTTTCATACCTACCATCGTACAGACAATGTTTGGCAGGAGAAACAAGTCTCCACAGGAGCTTGAACTTATGTAGACAAACAGACCAGGGTTTCCTGAAGACACAATGACAGAGAAGTGATGTTGCACATTATGAGCTTTCTGCTGCACCCCAACCTTTTGAGTTAGACCAGAAACAACCATGCATTTCTTTCTCGAGGATATCTGTCGGTACAGTTAGCTTTGTTGTGAGCTCTGCCGTACGTATGACGGTATGGTATTTACATGGGAAGACTGCCTTCACAGTTCAGCTAGATGTTGTATGTTTAGGATGTGCAGTTGTTGGACACATGCACATTTTTTTTCTCCCTGTTCGTTATTGCTTTTCACCTCTGCTGACCATAGGTTGCAGAGCTTATACGATCACTCGTGT
Organism: Hermodice carunculata; assembly: GCA_964020975.1. Taxonomy (NCBI): domain Eukaryota; kingdom Metazoa; phylum Annelida; class Polychaeta; order Eunicida; family Amphinomidae; genus Hermodice; species Hermodice carunculata. The sequence goes on from OZ026613.1 coordinate 22,891,127, forward strand.
CCGTCCATACATCATTCCGTCCGAGCGGATAAAAATCTAGGTTCCTTTTGTTATTGGTGATTACGTAGTACAGGAGCCAAAAAGTGAAAAAAAAAAAAAAAAAAATAACAAATTGAAAATGCTCCAGTGTGTTTAATTTTCAATGGATCCTTATGAAATTTGGTGGAAATATTCTGAAACCGATTATGTATAGTCTGAACAATACTAGTGGCACCACCTATAGGTGATTGGAAAATATGACCTATTATTTGGTAACATTTATTCAATTCATTATCTTCAGAAGTTATAAAATTGATTTCACCAAATGTACAACACGTGTGTATGTAGAAGTTGAATATTACATAACATGGGAGACCTTTACCTACTTTCTCAAGGTCACACAGGGAATACATATCAGGAAGTGATTTTCTTGTGATGGTCATCACAACTGAATTTGTGGACATATATAATATACAAACTGTCATGAGTGGTGTTTCTGGTTGGGACCAAATGATTCTGGGCAGGACACCACGAGCCTCGAAGCGACGAGTGGTTTCCTTGCTCAGAATCATTGTGTCTCAACCAGAAGCACATGCAAATGATGATTTTTATTTATCCCATGATGTTTCTATGGAATATTCTGTTTAAGTGGACAACAAACTATAATTTTAAAGCACAAAAGAAGCTAGAAATACGTAGAAAAGCATAACCACATAACAGAAATACGTAGAAAAGCATAACCACATAACACTGCCTATGAAATTTTTCAAAAATCGATACTCTCAGATGCGTTTTCCTGGCATTTGAGACTCTATTTTCACATGGATAACTTCATTATCTGACACGCACAAAATTCACTAGGCTGGGCTTTCCGTTTAACTTTCATATTTCCTTTCAGGTATGGCATACAGGGTTAGATAAGTCCCAAACATTTGGCAGGAAGGCCCGGCCCAGTGCTTCAAAATTTCTACTGCCCCAGTCTGCCCCCCGTCATTCCGGTGAGCACATTTAATGTGACTGCGACAACATAATGACTGCAGTTATTTCGTTCAAGTTGGTTCATCACACATTTTGTGCTTTCACAATATCCAAATCGATATAGAGTAATTCTACATTTAGGCGAGCTCTGATTCTTAAACTTGAGATGCCAGTGGATACAAATATCATCTTTAAGACTGAAAAAAGTGTATTGTATTCGTATGATTCCTTGTACTACCTCTAGCATTAAATTATGAATTGAAAGCTAAACCATATGGAGCCGATACAATCAAACCAGAAGGGGAACAACTACAAAGATCTAATAATTGTACTATTACTGTATATACTCCCATTTAGACTTCTGAAAGTCAAAATTCGAGTTCCTAAGTAACTTAAGCTATGGAGATACAAATCTACGTTTTTGCTGCTGTTTTAAATGTTGCTGTAGTTTGATGAAAGTATACAGTGTTGAAGTTGCATAGTCTTGCTCTATCAGTCTGTGCATATGTACAGATCAACGAAATGTGCTTATAGAATAAATATGCCAAGATGAAAGACCTAGATATAGGAGGAAATGTATTTTAGTTTTATCCATTTCGCAGGAAAACCCAGTCTGAAGTTCTACAAATAATATTCTTTTGTTCCAAACACCATGAATCTGTAAAGTGTCTTCCAAATTGTCCCTATTAGGTCCATATTGGAATACAAGTCTTTAATTTTGAAACGTAAACTTGTTGTATGCAAATTAGCAAATTTTAACTTGTTTTCCCTATTTTTCCGTGGCTGCTTTTCCTAAATACACCAAATAAAATCGAAAACCACTTCAAAGCACCTCCCTATGTTTCACTCTATTTAACAATTAGCACACTGAGTCTTTGACACGTGCTCCAACTGACAGATTAAGACTAGACAATTCCAAATATTATACTTTCTAAACTAAAATGAAAAGATGAAGAGAAAGACAGCTCTGAAGTTGCACCAAACGAAACTGCACGGATACGTATAAGGACATATTAAGAGGCAAAATGACTGGCCTCCTGCATTATAAGAGGGGCTGCAAAGGGTACTTGCGTGATACGTTATCATCTATATTTATTTCTTGTGACCTGTGAAATCGATGATCACTTTAGCCTGAGTCGTGATTATCTGATTATACGTATTTGTGTGATTCGTTATTCTATATTTATTTCTCGTGCACTCACTGTGGAATCAAAGATTATTTAACATGATTCGTGATTATAAGTATTTATTCACGTAATTGTAATTTTTATGATTTGGATTTAGCCGTGAAAGTACATTTAAATTTTTTGTGAATCGTGATCACACACCCCTCCCCCCTCGGGGGGGGGGGGGGGCTCTTACAATTATGCGTGACTGTATTAGCGATCTGACAAATCTGTCGCTGGTTTCAAAATAAAAGGGACAAAAGTCATAACCATAATGGCAATATCAGTACCATGAGTTACAATATTGCGTACCAAGCCTTTGATGTAATGTATAGCATTTTAATGCAAAAAAGCACACAGAATGTTTATTGAAACGTAACAAGTATATGTGTAAGTATGAACAGTTAAAGGATCAAAGATGTTTAGACATATCTCCAGATAGTAAATTGAATTTGAAATAGGCGATAACAGGGGCCAAGTCGTTTGATTTTTTCCTCTAATGTTATATTTTCTTTTCCATTTTTCTTGTTTTTTTAATGTTATTTTTTTCACATGGCAGTGGGGGGTTCGATCGACCCCCCCCCCTCCCCCCGTCGGTGAGCGGTGAGTCCAAGAACAAGGGAATAGCCAAGGCAGTATTGGCGCTCTTTACCAAATATGGTACTGTACTATTTGATACGGAACAGCTGACGTTATAGCGCTAGCACATACCTATATTATGGGTTAACATCCATGCCAGTACCGGAATATAACATACAGACAAAAGTCTATGAGATGTGGAGTCATGATGCTGGTGCCATTGGTGGTAATTATTGGCACTAACAAGATAGGTATCAAAAACAAATTTAATTCATTGTCGGATATATACATTGTAACAGAAGGACAAAACTTACACCAAATATGCATTAGACCACTGGTTAAATTTTGGTTAACCCTGACCAAGTTTTCAAGGTCATTAAGGACTTTGTAAAGGACACTAAATTGGGTATTTGGAGAAGGAATAAGACTGATGATACCAAATATACCACACATGTATATCATGTGTGGAAGGTAGATACTGCATATTTGAGATGACCTTGACCTACCTTCTCAAGGTCACAGAGGGTATGCATTTCAATAAAATGTTTTTTTGCGACGCTGATTACATGTGAACTTGTAGACATCTATGTACCATTACAGGGACATTTTACGGCAAGATTCTCACTTCGTGCGAAGTCATTGTGCCGCCACTGGTGTTAGAAAATGGAAATATTATTATCTGTATCAAAAACACATTAAATTATTTTGCCTTGACACGGAACTACAAAATTTACGTCAATTATGCATTAGTCACATTTTGCAAAATTATGAGTGACCTTGACCTATTTTTCATGTCATTATGCACTATAGAAAAGAACACCAAATTCAACATTTTGAGAAAGACTTAGAATAACATTATAAAATGGCACAAACATTTATCAAGTGTGGAACTTTGATCTTGCATAATATACATGACCTTGACATACTTTCTCAAGGTCATAGAGAGCATGTATTTCATGATTATTTTAATGTGATGGTCATTACATGTCAACTTGTGTTCATATATCCATTTACCATTAAAAAAATATAATACTGGCAAAAGTTCATGACGCAGGGAGTCATGTTGGCGCCACTGGTGGTAACTATTTGAACTAATATCATAGGTATCAAAACATATAAAATGCATTATTGTGCTAATAAAATGAGATGGATGTGCAAAATTTACATCAAATAAGCATTAGACCAATGGTCACTTTTTCCATGTTGTCCGATCTTGCCCTACTTTTCAAGGTCATTAAGTACGAAAGAAAAGGGCACTAAATGCAATATGTTGATAAAGAACAAGGCGAATGACACCAAATGTACAACAAATGTGTACCACGTGGAAGTTTGATATTGCATAATATGGATGACCCTAGACTAATTTCTGCAGGCCATAGAGGAATGGATTTAACATTGTGAAATTATGTCTTCCCGTGCAACGGAGGGGGTGGGGGGGGGCATATTGTTTTTGCGTCCGTTTCATCTGCTTCTTGTTCTTCTTCAACACATTATTGCGTGCGTCGCGGACGCGATAACGCAAGAAAGATTTAACTTGGGGAATTGAATTTTTTTTTGTGAAGATGTTCCTATATAAAAACTTGTTTGGGATTGCAGATGGGTGACCTTGACATTTTTATCAAGGTCACATGGGCATGTCGTCTAAAATTGACGCGGACGCAATAGGTCTGCAAGGATTTGACTTGGGAGGTTGAAATTTTGCATGATTATGTCGGGATTGTAAGTGGGTGACCTTCATCTATTTTCAATGTCACATAGCCACTTTTTTAAAAATCATTGCAGATGCACTTGAGAAAGATTTGACTTAAAGAAGTTGACATTTTGTGTGATTATGTTTCCTTGTAAGACTTTTGTAAGACCTTGACCTATTTTTCAAGGTCACGTGGGCATTTCGTCTAAAATCAATGTGGATGTGATAACTTAAGAAATATTTGACTTGGGAAGTTGAAATTTTTTGTGAAGATGTTACTATATAAAAGCTTGCTTGGGATTGCAGATGGGTGACCATGACATAATTTCAAGGTCACATGAGTATGTCATGTAAAATTGACGCAGACACAACAACTCTGCCAGGATTTGACTTAGGAGACTGAAATGTTGCATGATTATGTACCATAATATGAACTAGGTTTGGATTGTAGATGGGTGACCTTGACCTATTTTCAAGGTCACATAGTTCCTTTTTGAAATAATTTCAGAAGCACTCGAGAAATATTTGACTTTAAGAGGTTGACATTTTGTGTGATTGTGTTTCTATGTAAGACTTTGGCAAGACTTTCCTTGTGACTGCAGATGCATGACCTTGACCTATTTTTCAAGGTCACATGGTCAATTTGTCTAAAATCAATGTGGATGTGATTACTCAAGAAAGATTGGACTTGGGAATTTGGATTTTTTTATGAAGATGTTCCTATATAAAAGCTTGTTTGGGATTGCAGATGGGTGACCTTAATATATTTTTCAAGGTCACATGGGCATGTCTTGTAGAATTGACGCGGATGCAACAACTGTAAGGATTTGACTTAGGAGGTTGAAATTTTACATGTTAATGTACCATAATACCAGCTAGGTTGGGATGGTAGATGGGTGTCCTTGACCTATTTTCGAGGTCAAATGGCCACTTTTCAAATATCATTGCTGCTGCACTCGAGAAAGATTTGACTTAAAGAGGTTGACATTTTGTGTGATTATGTTTCTATGTAAGACTTTTGTAAGACCTTGCCTGTGACTGCAGATGTATGACCTTGACCTATTTTTCAAGGTCACGTGGGCCTCAATAAGAGTGTGCTCGTGCTTCTACATGGGTAATATTTGCTTAGATTTTGAAATGTCAATAAAGAGTGTACCTTCACCATATCTGTAGATCATTGGAATCGGTATGCCTATTTATAAAAATAAGGGTGACAATACTAAGGGTACGCGGGGAGACATTTGATTTTCTGTCGGAAAATCAGCCTGTTCTAGTTATTATGTTTTTTTGTGATGGATGTCAACAAAGCATTTGGTTCATTATTTTCAACTTAATATTCTTGAAGTGTCTTCAATCATATGTGCATTTATAGCTTTCCTGCATTTTTCCACAGTTTGATTTTCTTGCCTCCTGTATTCACGGTTATCTTTGTGGTCTTGCTGCGTTCTGCACCTGACATCAATATATTGTCATTCTGTCTTGTGGTCCTGTCATAGCTTAAAATATTGATATTTCAGTTAGTCAACAATAATATGGTCATGTTAAATTCAGTACTTGCGTGTGAGCCATCCTCGTGAAACTGTTTTTAGCTTAGACTGAGGCCTGTTTCATCGAATCTGTGTGTCCATGATAATTAAGAATGGTTGTAGTAGAATCTATTAAAAGCACCTTGGGGACTGGAGAAATATACCTTAATAGGGAAGTGGTCTTTATGTAGAACACAAACTTATTCAATAAACATACACATGGCTGTAAAAAGGTGGTTACAATAGGACCATGGTCTCCATGCCAAATAAGGGTGTCTACCATGATGGCAACAGTACATCTGATTGTCTTGCTGGGTGTCACCCGGACTATCAAACGTACGTATATGCTTTTTATGTCTGGTCAAAATGAACCAGTCCTGAGTCGTAAGTCCTGATGACGAGAGGGGATTCACTGTAAATAATGAGTTCATGATATTAAAAGTTCCATTAGTAGTCTTTGTATTTTAACTGAAGCCATAACATCCGACAATTTGCAAATGACGAAGTCAAGTGCAAAACTTGGTGATGTGCTTTAGAGGTTTCATACGTGACTGGAAAACTCTAGTATAGCTTGGAAAACAGACCTTCACTTTTAAGGTCTTGAATACCCTTGAAAAAGAACAGCTTGTTCAAGGAGCAAATGAACCTTTATTGTTAGAATTTATTGAGCGTAATTTTTGTTTTCCTGCCTTGGCAAGTCCCAATGCATTTTTGAGAATATGATCTCACTTCCATGTAAAGTGATAAGTGAATGACATCCTATGGGCCAAACTAATAAGCTAGCATTTGTTTAAGCTCAATGAGATTTTTTCTAATAACATGAAAATTTGTTTTAAATTGAAAGATTGCCATATCAAATTTTGAGGTCTATCTGAGCATGTGTTATCAATGCACCATCGTGTCAGAATGTTTGGCAAACCTTGGAATTTAGGAAAATCTGGAGTGGACAGTGCTTGAAAATTCCTTAAATTATGACTCCATTCAAGTCTAAGAATCCTGACAGTTGGGACTGGGACTGTGTCTGGCCATGTCACGAAAGGTTGTATCATTAGAATGAATATAGTGATGCAATACCAGTCGAGTAAAAGCAAACTTAAAATGGGAGGGGGGGGGGGGTATAGCAAGTAGCCAAGCTTACTGAAAATTACTCTTTATAGCTCCCTTGACCTTTTCATCCCTAGCAGGACCAGGGATCAATGTCACTTTATGAAACACCAGCCCATAAATTGCTTGCATACGGTACAGTGCTTTAGAGTGTTAACTGATGCTTATTCTGCATTGCACTTGTTCTCCAGAGCACCAGATTGAAAAAATAGACATATATACATCATTAATATTTTCTGTATGTGCCATGATCTGGCCACGGGAATCAAAACAAAAATAAAATTTAGAATATTATCGTAAAACTATGCTCACATTGCGCCAGGTCATGTCGTAGAGTGAAGAAAAAGGCTCTCTTGAGGACAGGTGGTTGTTGACAACTGCAAACAGTTTTCCAGGACCAGTCATGCATCAGAAGAATGCTCCAGTGCATTAAGTGCCCCTCATAATAAAACCTGAACACGCACACATGAAATATCACTAACAAGCTGTATTTTGGACACTTTAACTAGCCTTACAATTTCGCATTACCTAAGAAAACCTGCATTTTGATGATAGCACTGTTGAAGACAGAAGGTCGTTTCCTTTTCCATCCAATATGAAATCGGGAAAATGGGTTCCCAGACATCATTAATTTTCATGGCTTTTGAGGCAGCAAGTGGTTGGTGGTGATACAGACCACTATTGTAAGCGCTTTCTTGTGATTTTTTAAAAGCCTACCACAACTCTCACCCCACCCCCACACCCTCCCCCAAACACACATAAGCACCCCACTGGGAAATTATTGTTGTTGAAATAATTTTCATCCATCAAACACCAAATGTTCAAAAGTCATGTCTAGCTGAGCGTGCGCATGTCTCCAAAACACATACCGGTAAAATGGCAAGGTAATTTAATCTTGAACACATACGCTGCAACTACAATCAGGCACATGATGACCCATATAATATAATAACAAAATAAAATAAAGTCTTGGATTTTCTGTTGCGTCCCTCTGAAAGATATGATGTTTAAATATTTAGTTATACATCATATACAACCAATCACACCCATATAGATAGATAGATAGATAGATAGATAGATAAATAGATAGATAGAGATAGACAGACAGATAGATAGACACAACACATGATTGGTTGTACCTTGGTTTCATATATATGGGAGAGAGAGAGAGAGAGAGAGAGAGAGAGAGAGAGAGAGAGAGAGAGAGAGAGAGAGAGAGAGAGAGAGAGAGAGAGAGAGAGAGAGAGAGAGAGAGAGAGAGACTTGTAAAATTTGTAGGGAAAACATTCTATTATGTAATTTCCATCCACTCATGTAACATACCAGTCATGTGGCTGATAATATACAGTACCGCTGATATGAGAGATTTACGCACTTCATGTAAACCAAACAAATCTCAAAGTGTTGATGATTCGACGGAACATATATATATATATATATATATATATATATATATATATATATATATATATATATATATATATATATATATATATATATATATATATATATATACATATGCAGTCATATGTGTCAGAGTTACTTATGTCTATACCTTTGACAAGCAGCTTCTCTGCGCCGTAAGTAGTGGCAATTTGCTGCATATACATTTAATTGACAAGTGGGGAGTTTCCATCTTAACTTCTCAAAAACTACCAGCTAAGGTACAGCGAATTGTGCATGTAAAGTAGGGTATCACAGTTCTAAGCTGTAGGCTTGATTGCATAGTATACTTTCGAATGCACATGGCGTGCATGCAAGCTGTCACTGCTGTTAAATGACTTGTATGTACATATAGTATCAGTCGCGGCAAATTAAAACTCTATGTTGTTAAGATATAAAATGATGTTCTGCAGCTGAAGATGTAGTTTAAAAAGGTTGCCAACTCATGCATCAATTAGTCTTACATCAACTCTACCCTCTACATTGTTAACTACATTAGCAAGATTCCGGCAGGCTGCAATTCTGTCACTTAGTACGAGTTCGATGTCTGAACAGCCACAGGCAGTCGTGCAGGGTTTATTTTGTAAGAAACACGGACACTCATAGATCCAGATTTAATGGCGTGTAATATTATTTACAAGTCCAGGGGTTGATGGGATCTTGGTCATGGTGCACGACCCAACACATCCAGTAGCTGTGTCCCTCTCATAGCCGGGCTCTGTACGATCCGACAAATTCATGTCAACAATGTGTGCATTTTTTTTTTCAAAATGAATACATGCAGCTGAGGTGTTACAAGTAGCACAACGCTGACAAAAAGTTGTCTTCTGTTAGTTGAAACTGTTCACCGGAGACTAAATGTCGATTCAACCACTTGGCTCTAAGTTTGCAGAGACACTGGCAGTCTTCACCTTGACCGTACATATACATCAGGGCAACATATTGTCTGGCTGCACCATCTTCTCTGTTACAGCTTTTTTCCCCCTCAGTTACAAAAGTACTATGTTTACAATGAATGGAATTGCATGATATATTTCGTAATCGTTATGTTCATATGCTTATGCAGCTTTTCACTATATGGTAATCTAGAGATGAAAACCATCAACCTATTACGTTACCATGGAAACCACCGAATTAGGCCTAATACATTTTTCGGGTATCTGCCCTTGTAACACTATAAAGTTAGCTTAAAGTTGTTCATTTTTAAAGGAAAACAAATAGCGCTAAAATATAGAAATGTAAGACCCATTGATACTTCAAATCAGCTGTTACTGTTCATTGCCAGGGAATCTAGTAAGGTTTCCTTACCGTTTCACATTTTATTGCTATGGCAACCAGCTCTAAATTAAACTGAAACTACTTATAATGACATGCTGTTTTTGTATTTTGATCGGTACTGGGAAAGGGTTTTCACCTTTAAGCACATCTGTTGTGCAACATGATACTGCAAATACGACTTTCTCAACAATATTCAAAGCAGCATTATAGGCGTATAGGGGATGCCGCAAACATGTTGTTAGGAAATTGTTTCGAATAATACATATATTTAATACAAAATAAAGGCTCGATTAAAAAAAAAAAAAAGTCAAGCAGGGATACCATACATGCTCATGTTTTATGATCATCTGGATGAAACATTATCACATCTATTCATTTAGAGAAAAAGTGTCTCACATTTGATTGAAGTTTTGGCTGTTTTTACAATATCTGATTGAAAATATTTATTTGGGTGTACACTGTGCTACCATGGCAACCAATCGTGACACAATCGGAAATTGGTTACTTATGAAGTGCCAAAACAGGTATGCTAATGTAAAGTTGTGAAACGGTGACATCTATACTTACCAAGTTATGGTTAAATGTGTTTTTCTTTAATTACTCAAAAACTGAATTCCGTTGCAATGGTATCCAATAATGAACGCAGAAATTGACCATGAAATTGATAGTACACCCTACCTAATTTTAAACTTCATGTTCTTATCCTTAGATTGATCCCAAATTCAGCAAGGTGTTTCTCCTGTTGAAGCGTTTCGATTGTTGGGTGAAAATGCTGCTGGCGCTACACGTTGACACGTTGTACTAGGCTCATGGATACCTACAGTAAAGGCTAAAGCTCATCTACCCAACAATGCAGATTTGGAAACAATGAATTTGGCATGTAGGCTTAGCCTGGACTGGAGGCATATTGCAGGGAAATTATGGAAAATCATTCACATATTGATACCAGTCACCAAAATCCACAGCAAAAAACTGCAATTGCAAAGAATGTGACCGATATTAAAGTTGTTTAGTTTTTTTGCTGATCCGTCCGACTTCTGTCATGGAAACAAGGTCCGTGACGGCACCATCTTGCAAGTTGTAGTTGCATGTGTACGTTAGCATGGTTAGTTAGGGGTCGCCACGGTATCAATCTAACAAAATGAGGGCATTAGCCACTAGGCCAACTTAAATAATTAGCTTGAGGCAGTTCATAGCAAAGCATTGACTGATGGATGGATCCTTGCACATATATGGCTCCTGTCACCTTCTAACCGGGGCCAAGGTCACCAAATTGTAGTAAAGTGAAGACGTGGTGTCAAGGTTCGAATGAGGTAACTGAGTTTCAGGTGGCCAATGTCTTGAAGTATCATGTTCACATACAAATGGTGAGCAGACGGACCCTACTCCCAGGGGCTGTTACTGTCGGTATTCTGAACGGCGCGTACCTGGTTAATAGTCACTGCATCTACAGCTCAAATTATGAATTGTTTCTAGTAAATTCTACTCAAGCGAGCGGGGGTGCCCAGGAGAGTCTAACGGAACTTGCAAGCAGCAGAATGGGCACCTCACTGCATTTCAAGAAGGCCTGATCGATGGGGAGGGAGCACTTGGTCATTAAATTTTAGCTAGGAACGAAAAATGAAAATCCACGGCACGAGAAAGGGTATTTAGGCCGTTATATCAGTTTTGAGGGAAAAGTACAGCACCAGCAAACTTTTAACAGATTGAAGACAAATGTGTCTCTTCAGGAATACCGGGGATATGAAATCCCTCGTAACACAGTAAACCAGGCTGATAGACGGAATGTTTGATCTTTCACAAGTACCCTATTGAATGTTCAAATATGGATTTCGATGGATTTTAAAAATTATTCTGCGCATAGATGTATTTTATATAATAATAAAAAGAAACGAGGCAGCTTGCAGGATTTTGGTAGAAGCTTGGAAAACGGTATTCAGTCCACAAAATCCTATAAGATTTGTCCAGTTTCGTGCACAAAATTGGAAGGAATCACATTGTGTGCACAGAATCGCAAATGCAATTACGTAATTGGATAGGTCTAAAGTCACAGAATCGTTATCGTGGTCATTTTCGTGAGTTCCTACAATGACTTGTACAGCGCATCGGTCACCACGCCTCGCAATAAGTCATGTGCAGCCGTAACGCCTAACGGTAGGCCTAGGCCTACATACTAAAACTCAGACGCGAATGCGAACCCCGAACTATTTAGTTTGCATGACACTATATTCCTTGAAGTATAATTCAGAAACCAGCAAAATTCCAGGTCTTAACTATGCTTAATTATCAAGAAATTTAAAGTTCCGCAAATTCTAGCTTGTTCCTGGAGTTTGGTATCGTGCTCACCAGTGACCAAAGACTCCAGGTTAGTGACTGCACAGGCCACCGCGGCCCACCTACCATCGTGGAACAGCCGATGGCTGGGTCGTTAACGTGAGTTCATTTGACTGTCAGTTTCTTTTCTAAATTTAGGGTTAGCATACCGTGAGGTAGGTCTAACATCTAACAGTTTAAAAATTTGCTAGAAAACCCATTTCTACATTTGTTTGTTTCTCCCTTGTTTGCGAAGCAGGCCTAGGGCTCTTCTACCTCCATGGCAGCGATATAAAATTCAGAATCAATAAAAGTCGAGTCAGTTCTACGATTATAGGATTGTGTCGATTTAGCTTTCTTTCTTTCTTTCTTTCTTTCTTTCTTTCTTTCTTTCTTTCTTTCTTTCTTTCTCTCTCTCTCTCTCTCTCTCTCTCTCTCTCTCTCTCTCGATGATAGGTGGGCGTACAGTCTTTCAGCGGAGGATGAGGGATTGGTAATGAAGAGCACTAGGTGAATGAATGACCTTTATTGCAACTGCACCATTTACTACATACCTATGGTTTTTGTTGATGGGTCTAAAACAAAAACAGTACAAACACAGTCTACATCATAAAGATCCCCCATCAGCAAACCTGTTGGGAGCATAAACAATACTTACAAACAAATACAGATGAAGATGATAATAAGAATTGTACAAAAAAAGCACACAAACATGTGTGTACCAAGTCGAACCAAAAGAATAGGATCCCTTTCCATCACAACTTTCCTCTCATTTTTACAGTTTCTGTTATAAATGTTCCCTAATTCCAAATTACTTCCACGTCATAACATTTCACTAACTTAATAAATTTATCTTCCGGAGTTAAATATTCAAAATCAACTAGAAATTCTGACACGTTATCAATTAGTTGTTTCCTGGCTTCACAGAACTTTTGACAAATTAAGATTTAATTAAATTCGTCTTCTTATTCAGAACACAAGTCACATATTCTGTCATCTACTGGCATTTAACTGGCCTTTTGTGTCTCCCTTTTTCAATATTTAAACTATGTGCACTGATTCTTTATCGGGTTAAGTTTCTTCTTTCATGTATATTCGTCAATACCTGTAAGTAATTTTCCATTTGAAACTGATTTAAATTTAGAAATTCTGAATGTTGGTTGTCCCTTTTTGTCCATTTTCTATATATTTTTTCGTTTTAGGCCTATTATCTTTTTTTATTTTTTTAGCGCGCCAAACGGTCAAAATTAAAATAAAGACTCATGTGCGAGATTAGTACTGTTATTTTCTGATAACGTCGTCATGGGTCTCTGAATCTGGTGGTAGGGAATTCTAAGCTGTTACAGTTGGCACGCTAGGGTGTTAAACGTTTAACCGATTGCATGGACGAAATCGATAAAGTTTTTCAATTCGATGTCTCTCAGAATTTTGTGGACAAAACTGGGGTAGTTTTTGTGATTTTGTGTACTAAATTGAAAAACTTAACGATTCTGTGGACAGAATTGTATTGTCTCTAGACTTCCATGAACGAAACTGTTATACTCTTACAGTTTTGTGCACGAAATGGAGTAAGCTATGGAGTTTGTGAAAATAATGTTCTTTCAATTTCGTGCACAAAACCGGATAACATATAGATTACGTGGCTTGTTTTTTCGATTTTGTGCCTAACATTTGATCAAAAACTGGCTTTTGTGGACAAAAATGGAAAGCTTTTAAGATTTTGTGGACGAAATTCAAAACCTTACCCGATTCTGTGGACGAAATTGATAAATTTAAGGATTATGTGGACAGAATTGTTAAACTTAATGATGTTGTGGACGAAATTGATATATTAAACAATTATGTAGATCTCAATTTTCAATTTCGTAGACGAAATTGATAAAAGCTTAAAACTTCTGTGCACGAAATTGATAATATTATCCGATTTGGTGCACGGAATTTTTCAGAATTCAACATGCTTGTTGGATTTTGTAAAATAATTTCAGTTTTGTTATTTTATTCTTCCAGTTTCGTCCACAAAATTGTTAGTCGCTTAACTTCGTGGTGGGATTTCGATTTTGTAATTTGCTCTTGCAATTTTGTGAATCCTGTTGTTATTCAGTCCACGAAAACGATAAGTATTACGATTTCGTGCACGAAATCGATGATGTTACACTCGGCACTCCATAGTTGATGTAATTGAAGGGAAGTTCGACCCCCAAATTACTCGGATATGTAGCAAGATGTGTTGGAAGAAATAGCCAACAATGTGAACAGGTTGGCATGTATTAACTCTTTCTGGTTACATAAAACTTACAAATGGCATTTAAAATGAGAGGACAAGTCACAATATATCGATAGTTTATACATGAATTTCAATAACAAAATAAAAATGAAACAGTCGTAATATATCCACGACCATAGCTTTGCAGTGATTAGAGGTTAAAACAAAATACGGCAAAGAAAGTACGCCTATTCATCATTATTTTCAAACTGCAAAAGTATTGACAAACACTGAAACTATAAACTGTATCAGTGACATAGAGTTCAGGAGAGACCGAAATTTTAGGACATTTGGATCCAATTAATTTTCAAAAAGAAAGTTAAAGTCTCCAAGAATTACTAAGTTCCCTGCAGAACACTGCTGCCTTCTCCAAATGTGAAGCAAATTCACCGAAGAAATTTTTTACAGATGAAGTTGGTGGACGATATACAACTACTACATGTAGCGCTCTTGAAGAAGAGATGATGAGAGCATCAAGACACTCAAAGGATGTGAGAACACTGGTAGACAGTATTTAGAATTGAAAACTGGATTTGCACATTATTGCCACACCACTTCCTTTTCCACTGTGGCGTGGTACATGATGGAACACAAAACCCGTTGGAAAAAGCTCTGATATTGTGGCAATGTCCTCCTCACTTTGGGCTAACCATGTCTCTGTTATAGCTAAAATATCAAAACTGTTCTCCAAGATAAGATCAAGGACCATATCTGTTTGATTTCTGACAGACCTGGCATTCACAAGTCCGACTTTCACCTTGACTGCTGGGTTATCTGGTGACTTAGCTGTGATGGGTACATGTGATCGATACTGTGGTTTCATATCAGTGTCATATAATTGTACATATTTCTGAGAATCTCTATGTCTATTGGATATAAATACCCGTATATGCCTTGGTAGTTCCACAAGCACTGATCTAGTCTCAAATACTGGAGATTGTTTGTAGGCACAAGCTTTATGTAAACATGCCTTGGTTACATGAACAGGAATGGGATGTTGTTTTCTTTGACCAGCTCGAGTACCTCTGAAATGAAAAAGGCCAGAATATTTCAGTGTTGTTAGGGGGCAACCATTAGATATTCTTGGGGAGGGCTGGGTATTTTTGGAAATAAATAATTTTGGGTGAGAAACCCGAGAAATAAATCGTTTCTCCTTTTCATTGCCAGAAATAAAGTACTGCTTGAAAAGCTGGAAAACAATATTTTAATGTTGCAGTGCAAACTATATTAATTCACTTCGATTTCAATTGACCAGTCAGAGCAACTGCAACAGTGAAAGGAATCTGCTGTTGTGGTGCTTGTGATCTTGCTTCATTTTAGCCACTGTTTATAAATGTATAATAATGTTTCTGCCATCCTGTACCAGCTAACCCATCAATGGTCATTTGCATGTACTCACAGTTACTGAAAGATTTATGTTTGAATACTGATCATTACAAGATGTTCACAAAGAATGACTTGTGCAGTGTTTTGGTCCAAACCTAATCGGCTTGTACTTCTGCAACATGCTCCCAGTAATCATGGTAATATATAAAATTAACTCGAACTACACGATGTATCAAAATATTTTATTGACATGCAAATGGAGAATATTAAACAGTGTTATACAAAACTTGCAACAAAATGATATAGAAAGATCAGTGTTTCATAAAGAAAATGATAAAAAATAACTTCATAAATAAACAGGTGTGATACTAAAGTGTTTCAGTGTGAGAAACGCATTACAAGTCCTTCTAAAAAAAGGACTGCTGAATTTCATCCCAGCACAAACAAGTTGGTGGTCATACAGCCACACTCACTACCCTAGATAGTAATTTGATTTAATCTATATACTACAGGTACAAATACAAAGCTATGGACGACAGACGACCTGGTAGCATACCAGTACATGTTTCATATTCTTCGTAACAACTAAACTTATATATGACTAGAAATTTTACCCAAGTTGATGTACCAGACAGCAACTCAACAAGCATAAATTGACTTTAAATAATAGAAATATATTGATCTATACTACAGCATAGATCATTGACGATCTATGACTACAAATACAAATACAAAATGATGGACGGCAAACAGTAACACTTTTACACTAGTAGTACATTATTTGTAACCAACAAAATATCTAACTACAAATGTCACCAAGTTTGAGGTATCTGCATGAAAAGTGTTCTGGGTACCCCAGCTTTTCTGCAAAGCTGACAATGGTGTGTCGGTAAAGAGAGAAAGAAAAAAAATAGTTCCCTCACTTCAAATTGTTGAAAGAGAAACTGTCTTACCCATGCCATCAGTCCAATTCTTATGGAATAATTATAAAAGTGCATGACACCACAGGACAAGTGCTTTTAAATTTTCACTAGTCCCAGAACGGAATTTTACTTGTTCCAGACAATAGGACAGATGAATTGGTGAGCCGTGGTATAAAACAGATTACATTCACAGTGCTGAAGGTAGAGCCCATGTATACTCAAAGGCGAACATGACTTTTTTCTAATCTGTCTGAAGGCAATATTCTACATCTCTTCACTGATGTAACTGCTAAAAAAGGTTTACTTATGTTTGAACAACCATATGCGTCCCCATAGAATGCTACAAACTTTCTCTCAAACTGGTCAAAATGGCACCTGAAAGACACCTGTATAACAATTAGGCATACAAGTGTGTGTGTCCAAAGAGTAGTCAAAGTAAAACACATGGGCCTATTGTAAAAATGATCATTGCTGATGGTGTGTTCCAGAGATCAATCAGAAAATTGGACAGGTGTTATAGAACATCATTGGTGATCAAATGAAGGTATCTCCGATTATATATATTATTAATAGGTATATGCATTTTGATGAGTGTGCATGTATATTACTGTACTATACTGACTTTGGAGTATTATAAAGCTTTATTGTACATTGCATCAGTTAATATTCAATTAAAGCTTATTCTATGCATGAAATTGTAAGTATATCAGTGATGATAACAAGATCTGTTGGAAAGCAGACTTGTCCAGATATTTTAATAGGATTGGAAGCCCTTTGAATATTGCATTTAACTTCATATTAAAATATCAATTTAAAGTGTGAGTATTTCAATATGCTCAAATGTCTATTAATATGGTTCATATAGGCACTGCCAGTAAAATTTAAAAGCTGTCTTGAACTCTTTCATTGTTGGAAGATCATAATCCACAAAAGTAGCAATTTATTCTTGTTCTCAGCACTGACTTTAAATATTGATATATCTTAATGTTTGTACACATTATGGCCACGCACATAATGGGAAAAGCTATTGATATGATCAGTGATCTTGTAACAGCAATAATGAGTTGCAAAAAAAAAAATGTTGGCCAGATTTCCATGGGAAAAAAATAAAATCTTACCGTGGAAGCTGGTAAAAAATAGTTGAGGTGGTACTGTGTAAGAAATAAAAAGAATACCCAAGCAAAAAAACCAGCCCCCCCCCCCCCAAGAATAACTTATGGTTGCCCCCTTACCACGTCTGGTTGTATTGATTGGACCCTAGGCCGTAGGTCAATCAGTTCAGTTCTGCTATAGTGTACAATGTGGTCTGGGTCACAATGACTTCTCGGAACCATGCACATGACGAATGAACCTTTTGTTTGGTTGACCTGTCTGCTGAGGTATTCCAATTGGTAAGAATTCAGAAAAAAATGTCAATAATATATCCCTAAAAAGCGTGCAAGTCTAAAATACATACTCGTTCTGCTTGCTCCTGGTATGTTCATGAGTCGATTCACAAAAGATGAGTATATATAACGTATATCCTCCAAAAAATACAAGCTCATCCACAGACGAAGCCAAGCGAGTGGCAGCCTGTCAGGCGCCTCTACGACCCAGCAAATAAATAAAGATTTATTATTATTATTATTATTATTATTATTATTATTATTATTATTATTATTATTATTATTATTATGAATAGTGAAATGGGACCACTGGAAAGTCTAGACAATCAAGCCTTAAGGCCAAGGAATAGCACCTTGGGCTATTTCCATGATGAACTGTAATTTAAGAAATAGTAAGAGTGAAATCAGAAATTTACATTTAAATAACACTAACATAGTATCTTAAGGGATAAAATATAAATAGGCCTTATATAAAAATTTAATCATAAATGGCTATCCTTGGGGCCCTTTAGGCACATTGCACTCCGAGTTGCCTAAGGAAAGTTTTGACTCAGTTAAAGGAAACATATTGCCTAATGAGGAAGTAAAAGTAAAGTGCAGCAAGACTTTTTAATCTTGGTGTTCCTTTTTCATTATAATTATTATTATTAACATGTTTATTTCAATGCTAGTATCACAGACAGGAAGACATTAAAGAATCTGCAAAGAGCCATTTATAATGTCTTTAACAGAGGTATAGCAGTCATGTTTTGATATATTGACAGCTATTATATGTATGTATTATTTTTTTTTGGAGGCATATTCTAAAGATTTTTAAAAAAAAAAAAATGTTCTGTGACTATCTACCATCACATAACACCAAGTCAACCTTTAATGAAACTGACTTTGGGACACTGCTAAGCTTCTTTGATATTGGTTATTATTCTGATACATGAAGATACATTCCACACTAGTCTTTAAAGGAATAGTGTTTTCCGTTTCAAGGCTAAATCAGGCATACAAGGGAGAGTATGACCTGTGTCTCTGGTAACCAAGGACTGGTTACCCCTCGTGACGTCCTCATATTTATGACACGTCACACCAACCCGTCAATTCGCATGGTTAACTGGTAGCTCAGTTCGCGTCCTAGTGTATGACTGTTCATGATGTTGAGCTAATGTTGTTAGCCGTGTTACCCCTGCATATATAAGCAGTGGTGTTCTCAACTAGCACTTATGAGAATCGTTTGATTCGAAACTGGTTTGGCACTTTCTCTTAAGTTTTTTGCTCATCACTGGTCTTGCTTGGTGTTTTAATTTGGTTTTTATCTACCATGACGGACAATCACACTTCACAGAACCATTAGGCAGATTTAGACGCACTGTCGTCAGATATCAATTGAAAAATACGATAAATTTATGTCGACCTGTATGGGATTCGAACCCACTACCTTCGGCACACTCGCCTAGCCAAATGTAAAGTCCAACACGCTGACCTCTAGGCCATCGGGACAACCCCCAAAAAAAGGTTGACCAAGGACTCAGGGTGATGTTATAGCAGGTGTGGCTTGTACATTGACATGGTAGGGCACTTCCACAGACCGACAATTTATGAAATACACCTCTAATATAATTTCGAAGTCGGAGCAATGGCCTACAGCACTTCGAAACCAATAGAGTATTATCAAGTGAAAAATACTATAAATTTACGTCGACCTGTATGGGATTCGAACCCACTACCTTCGGCACACTCGCCTAGCCAAATGTAAAGTCCAACACGCTGACCTCTAGGCTATCGGGACAACCCCAAAAAAAGGTTGACCAAGGACTCAGGGTGATGTTATAGCAGGTGTGGCTTGTACATTGACATGGTAGGGCACTTCCACAGACCGACAATTTATGAAATACACCTCTAGTATAATTTCGATGTCGGAGCAATGGCCCACAGCACTTTGAAACCAATAGAGTATTATCAAGTGAAAAATACGATAAATTAATGTCGACCTGTATGGGATTCGAACCCACTACCTTCGGCACACTCGCCTAGCCAAATGTAAAGTCCAACACGCTGACCTCTAGGCCATCGGGACAACCCCCAAAAAAGGTTGACCAAGGACCCAGGGTGATGTTATAGCAGGTGTGGCTTGTACATTGATATGGTAGGGCATGACATTTCACCCATAAATTCACATGTACCTGGACCAAGTAGTTCTGTGTTCTCAGTGCAGGCGCTCAGTAGGAGCGATTTTGCTACTCTGCATGGTTCTCCATCGGAGTCTACATCATGGGCGGATCTTTCAGATCCCCCAAGATTTGATCCTATATTTACAGTGGCTTCCACTTTCACGGTAATAGCCACTGTTCACAATGCTCCTGACAACACTGCTGGCGTACCAGTCAAAGTAACTGCAGGGGATTCGCCCAGAGATGATTTAGGTCAGCCGCAATCTAAGCACCAACATTATGAAACAGACGATACCACCCAATCTGTAGCAGCTATTTTGACAAATATGCCTCAGAACTCTAACCAGCCTACAGATGTTAGACCCACGAACAATTTCCCAAATGATGGCATTACTCATTCCTCACCTGAGGACAGTAGAAATCAGGATAAGAAAGACATACCTCCTAAAGCATTAGCGAATTTCCGGACAGCAAGACGGGTGCTAACCCCTCTTGCAAAAGGACAAGCACAGGTGGAGTTTTTCACCTCTTGCTTGGAAAGCCGGGTGATTCCCCACAAACTTACATACGGTCCCAAGATTTCCCTAGACAGAGATGCTTGGTACAATGGTAAGGACTAGCTTTTGAAGCACAGCAAAAACACCTTTTACTCTTACGGGACATTAAAAAACAAAACACGACCGCTTTGGAAGTAACGGCCCGAAATAACATTGCACAGCTGAGGTACTGTTTTGGTCCTGACACAGCAAGTTACAACTTTGCCAAGAACAGATTAGGCTTCCTTGTAAGCATCCACAAAATAGACGTACATTCTAGACAAGAAAAAAAGATAGTCTCATTAAAGCCAAGTGAGTTTGACAACGATGACACCGATCACCTTTTTTCTAGTCAATGGGACGCAAAGGAGCGATTTGTCTCTCCAGTGATCCCAGGGACCACCTGCTCAGGTGAGATCCTGAAACCAAAACAACCAAGATGGCGCCCAACAGCCACAGGCACAATGGCAACAGAGAGGGTTCAAAGATCATTTTGACCAATGGAGGGACTTGTAAAACAGTCCCAACACATAACGAAGATGACAGAGTAGGCCATCATTAACTACTCCCAATGGGAGACAGTTCAACGGAAGATGTCACCGTTCACCTCGCCCTCACCAACTTGTGCTGCCTCACATCCAAACAGAGGCCCTCACCAACTTACTTAACCGAACATGGGAACAGTGTTCCAAGACACCGAAAGATTTTTTTTTTTCAGAAAATTGAAATTACATATCTTTTTGGAAAAGAAAAGACAGGGGGAGGCCTTGCAGTCAGCCAAGTCTACTGATACCTCCCCTGACCCAGATATAGGGCCAGATATTATGCCACCCTTTGCACATAAATGCTTCAAAATGGCCAATACCTCCCCCCCCCAAGTGAGGTACAATTAGGGGATCCTAACATTTAAGCCTTCTGTAGGACAGTCAAAAGTGAACTCGCTTCTCATGTATCATGTATCCCACGTGTCCAGAACCTTAATATGGACGAACGCATTAGTTTCAAAGAACTTCAACACAACCCTGACTTAGCAATCAAGAAAGCAGATATGGGCTCTGTCATTGTAATCATGAATACCATGGATTACATTGCAGAAGCCCACAAACAGTTGTTTAACCATGATCACTATCGCCAAGTAGAGGTCAAGCTGACCTCCATACACAACAAAATCAGGCTTCTTCTCAATGACCTGGTGGAGGATAATTCTAGAACTCAAGAAACAGCAGAGATCTTGTATGTGGAGGAACCACATTTACCAAGCTTTTTACGTGCTTCCCGAGATACATAAGGGTATCTTCCCTCCACCAGTTAGATCCATTTTCAGTGCCAATGAGAGCGCTACCAAAAGAATCTCGAGTTTTGCATATTTTTTTTTTTTGCAACCATTGGTACCCAAAATAAAAATCTCCATCAAAGGCACCACCGATTTCAATAACAAAACAGATTCCCTCCCAGAACTACCAAATAGTAGTTTACAGGTCACATTGGATGTAATTTCTTTATATACCAATTATATTGGAGAAGATCTCTTTAGTGCAGCGAGAACATTCATTCACAACAGAGACCCAGACTCGAAGCCTGTGACTAGCAAGCTTATTGAACTCCTACATCTTGTATTGATGTGCAACAACTTTGAATTCAATGGTGACCACTTCCTACAAATGAGTGGGACTGCAATGGGCATTAAGACTGCACCCTCATTTGCAAACATTTTCATGGATGACCTTGACACAAACAGACTAGTCACCTTCCCTCTCCAACCATATGTTGGTGGAGGTTCACTGTTGACATTTTTGTCATCTGGACCTTTGGTGAAGATCATCTTAAGGAATTCATCACATATTTCAATTCCTGTCACACCACCATCAAGTCCTAAGTATCTTCTTCGGACCAAGAAATTAATTTCTTAGACACCACTGTGAAACTTGGTGTCAATAGGGAAGTGTATACCACCTTATACACTAAACCTACAGATACTCATACATATCTGTATTTCACTTCAGCTCACCAGAGTCATACTTACAGTTTGTTTATAATGTTCCAGATTAATAAATATCACAGAAACGATGTAGGCCTACTTTACTGTTTCATTTTAAACTTAGCTGATTGACAAGTCGTGAGAACGATTAGGTGATAGGCCTAACACTCTAACTGATCTCTTTTCATTTTTGGCAGAAGTAATGAAATTTGTGTTCCGGGTGGTTAGGCCTATACATTTTGGAAAAGAACTAGTGTTTGTTCTAAGGTTGAGAGGACCGGTTTAAAACCACCAGTGGCCTTTTATGGGTGACTGCCTGTCTCATGTCAGTAGTGAAATTTGTTTCTTCACATTGGTATTACAAGAGAAATGTTGATGCTTTGGCAAGTCTTGAATCTTTTTGCTGTCATTGTTGGGTTAGGAATTAATGAATATGGATCATGTTTTTCTGTACTATTTGAAAATTACTTCATTGGCTATGTTGTGCTGTGGGCTTAGTTCTCCAACTCATAGTTATAGTGAAGGTAGTGTGTGTTTATAATGTTCCAGATTCATTAATATCACAAAAACGATGTAGGCCTACTTTACTGTTTGGTTGTAAACTTAGCTGATTGACAAGTCGTGAGAACTAGAAGATGATAGGCCTAACACTGTAACAGGTCTCTTTTTATTTTTGGTAGAAGTAATGAAATTTGTGTTTCGGGTGGTTAGTCCTATACATTTTGGAAAAGAACTAGTGTTTGCAATTAATGATGAATATTTCTAAGGTTGAGAGGACCGGTTTAAAACCCACAGTTGCCTTTTATGGGTGACTGCCTGTCTCAAGTCCGGAGTGAAATTTGTTTCTTTACATTGGTGTTTCTGTACTATTTGAAAATTACTTCATTGGCTATGTTGTGCTGTGGGCTTTGTTCTCCGACTCATAGTTATAGTGGAGATAGAGTGTGTTTATAATGTTCCAGATTCATAAATATCACAAAAACGATGTAGGCCTACTTTACTCTTTTACTTTAAACTTAATTGACTGACAAGTCGGGAGAACTAAAATGATAGGCCTAACAGGTCTCTTTTTATTTTTGGCAGAAGAAATGAAATTTGTGTTTTGGGTGGTTAGGCCTAAACATTTTGGAAAAGAATTAGTGTCTGCAGTTAATGATGAATATTTCTAAGGTTGAGAGGACAGGTTTAAAACCACCAGTTGCCTTTTATGGGTGACTGCCTGTCTCAAGTCAGGAGTGAAATTTGTTTCTTTACATTGGTATTGGAAGAGAAATGTTGATACTTTGGCAAGTCTGGAAACTCTTTGCTGTCATTGTTGGCTTTGGAATTAATGAATATGGATCATGTGTTTCTGTACTATATGAAAATTACTTCATTGGCTATGTTGTGCTGTGGGCTTTGTTCTCCGACTCATAGTTATAGTGGAGGTAGAGTGTTTTTATAATGTTCCAGATTCATAAATATCACAAAAACGATGTAGGCCTACTTTACTCATTTTCTTTAAACTTAGCTGACTGACAAGTCGTGAGAACTAAAAGGTGATAGGCCTAACAGGTCTCTTTTTATTTTTGGCAGAAGAAATGAAATTTGTGTTTTGGGTGGTTAGGCCTAAACATTTTGGAAAAGGATTAGTGTCTGCAGTTAATGATGAATATTTCTATGGTTGAGAGGACCGGTTTAAAACCACCAGTTGCCTTTTATGGGTGACTGCCTGTCTCAAGTCAGGAGTGAAATTTGTTTCTTTACATTGGTAATGGAAGAGAAATATTGATACTTTGGCAAGTCTGGAAACTCTTTGCTGTCATTGTTGGGTTTGGAATTAATGAATATGGATCATGTGTTTCTGTACTATTTGAAAATTACTTCATTGGCTATGTTGTGCTGTGGGCTTTGTTCTCCGACTCATAGTTATAGTGGAGGTAGAGTGTTTTTATAATGTTCCAGATTCATAAATATCACAAAAACGATGTAGGCCTACTTTACTCTTTTCCTCTAAACTTATCTGACTGACAAGTCGGGAGAACTAAAAGGTGATAGGCCTAACAGGTTTTTTTTTATTTTTGGCAGAAGAAATGAAATTTAGTGTTTTGGGTGGTTAGGCCTAAACATTTTGGAAAAGAATTAGTGTCTGCAGTTAATGATGAATATTTCTAAGGTTGAGAGGACAGGTTTAAAACCACCAGTTGCCTTTTATGGGTGACTGCCTGTCTCAAGTCAGGAGTGAAATTTGTTTCTTTACATTGGTATTGGAAGAGAAATGTTGATACTTTGGCAAGTCTGGAAACTCTTTGCTGTCATTGTTGGGTTTGGAATTGATGAATATGGATCATGTGTTTCTGTACTATTGTTGGGTTTGGAATTTATGAATATGGATCGTGTTTTTCTGTACTATTTACAGTGGTGGACCCTACAGCCAACTCATTAGGGTCAAACTTATCTGTCATTATGAGGATGATTTTGTTTCAAACGCCCACAAAATAATACACTACTAAAAACTGCAAGGATATCCTGACAGTATCCTTGACGATGCTCTTAGGAGAGCATGAGCACTGAACAGAGACATGCTCCTTTCCACCAATACTGAGACTAATCATACCTCAGATCAAGACAAAGTGTTCTTGATTACTGAATACTATCCTCCTCTTCCTCCCCTCAAATCCATGATTCAGCATAACTGTGGTACTATCCAAGCCTCCAGATATATCGGGGACCTGGGACAAAAAAAGTAGTCCCAGGCTTCAGAAGAACAAAGAGTCTCAAAAACTTACAGATTAAGTCAAGATTAAAGTATCCACTGACTGACAAGTCAACTGCAGTCTCTGGAGTCACTGACCAAAATCCCTGTGACAACAGGATTTGCCACTATTGCCTGAGGCTAGACACCTCAGGAAAAGCAACTAGTCATGTGACAGGCCATTCTTTCACAACACCTAGAGGGGGCTTCATGCTAACGTAACAACCTTGTGTATCTGCTCACTTGTCAATGCTGGGGTCTACAATATGTAGGACAGACAAAACACACTCTGATGAAGAGAATGAGCGAACACTTCCATTACATTTATGCACAAAGATGTGAACCAACCTCTAGGTAGACATTTCTCCCCCCCCCCCCCCCCCAACCTTTGGGTGGCTGACCTGCGGTTAACCATCCAGGTTTTAGAACCACCAGTTGCCTTTTATGGGTGGCCACCTGTCTGAAGTCAGGAGTGAAATTTGTTCCTTCACATTAGTATTGGAAGATGAATGTTGCTGCTTTGGCAACCCTGGAATCTCTTTGTTCTCATTGTTGGGTTTTGGAATTTATGAATATGGATCCAGTTTTTTCTGTACTATTTGATAAATACTTCATTGGCTATGTTGTGCTGTGGGCTGGATGTCAAATCAAAGTGACCCATGGAACCTCTGTCCAAGGAGATCATGCCAAAACTGTCTGGTGAATTTCACCACCCCAAGCAACTTCCGGCGAGTCACACAGTAATGCCTATGCTATGAAATTGTAGACCAGCTGGTTGGCTATAGTCATGGCAGTTTGATCCTCTAACGGATATGCCTCAACCCACTTCATGAACTGGTCCACAGTAAGCAAGATTTACCTGTTCCCTGAATCACTAACTGGTAACGGACCAGGGATATCAAACTGCACATAATTCAGTGGTGCTCCAGCCTGACAGATCTCGTATTGGGCCTTAGCCTTTTGATTAGGCTGCTTACATATCCCATTTTACACATGTCAAGACAACAGTGTTGGCATCTGAAGTCATGCCTGGCCAGAAATAGAAGAGTCGCAATTATGATAAGGTCTTACTGACCATTTGGTGCCCTGCAGACAGCGGCTTATGGTGTGCTCTGACAAGATCAAGCCTCAATTGTCTGGGCACCATAAACAGACTCCTAACCACTTAACCTGATGCATCCATCCACTTACAGTGCAACACATTGTTGATAGCCTCAATCTGTGACCAAAGTGCCCAGTATATGTGACAATCTGGGGATGCACCGCCCAGTATATGCGACAATCTGGGGATGCACCAACCATCTGTTCTTTGGTTGGGCAAGCTTCAGTTGTCCACCTTCAAAACCTCCCTGAAATGAGGATCTATCATCTGCTTGGCATACAGCTCCACAGACGACTTACTTTCTTGCCAATTGGAACATCGGCAAATTTCAGTCCCTTCATCATCAATCTCATCATCCCCAAGTTCCTCTACAGCATGAATAGCTAAAGGGACACATCGTCTACCTAGTCAACAGACCTTGTCTATGACTTGTGGGCCTTCCTGCTCTCTACAACACTTTCAACAGAGGCTGGGTTAGTTCAGATAACATCCCTAGCTACCATATGTCACAAGAACACCACAGAGTCCCTGACCAACTGACATTTCCCTCCCTTTAACTTTAGCCTTTTTGCACAAAACCACTCCTGGACCTCTCTCAACCTTGTAAGATACTCAATGAATAGCCTACCAGTCACTATGACATCATCAATGTAAACTAAGAGAGTTTTCCACTGTGAACCCCTCTATACAAGATCCATGGCTCTCTGAAAAGTTGAAGGGGCATAATATAACCCATAGGGCATTCTGTGATATTGGAATGTGCTATGATGTGTGGTATAAGGGCCATCCAAGCCTCTTACACATATTTCTTCATCTTCGCATTTCCCACCAGAGCCTGGGTTCCACTATTCCGCATGGAACACTGAGGTCTTTCCTAATGGAGGGGATTTGCCACTTTATGTGTGGTGCAACAGTGATTCACCAGCTTTCAAGATGTGTGGCCTTTTGGTTTCTAAATCTTATAGGGCTGAGCGTTGGCCACCCAACTTAGCCCTTTGTCCTTTCCATGTGACACACCAGGACCATCATTGCTTGACCTAGCTGGGGAGGGTGACCTTGACCAAAGAGGATTGCTCTGCCATTGGCTCTGCCCCTATCAAGGGGACAACTTCTTTCTGATGGAACGAAAATAAGGCATTGTCACTCCACCCTGTGTCTTAGTCTTAGCTTCCAAGCCCTGAGACCCTGCAACCTTTGACGCTAGCACCCCATTAAAACAGCGGGGTAATGTTCCTATCTCCTTAGATACGGAGCTAAAACCTTGCATCAACTGTTAACCCATGTCTTGTGACATGGCATTTAAGCCTTGTGTCAGCTGTCTTATGGCCTCAAGCAACTGCTTATCCTGGGGGCCTTGAATTGGTTCCCCTCATCCCATTTGCCAACAACTGAGGTAGTCATCCACAGGCTCAACTTCCGCCTCATCACTGGCAAAAGCTACCTTGCGTACTCTAGGCTTTCCAACAGACATAGTCCTAGGAGTCTCATGAATATACATATACTATCATTCGCCGGCTCTCACCAAGTCTTCAGCCTCTGCTAAAGTCTTAGGCCCATGGGACATGACCAGACAAGCAACCTTGTTTTCCCTATACCCTTCAGGAACACATTGACCCCAAACTCCTCCCGGTCAGCTGTGTCGACAGAACTATAGGCAAAGGGAACCAGTCTTCAGATTTCCTCAGCATACTCTTCCACAGTTTGTTTCCCCTGTTGGAGTTCCTGCAGTCCCTTCTGTAGAATGTTGTAGCATCCAAAATTGTGAATCTATCATCCAACTTTTTTTTTTCTTTTCTTTTTTTTTTATCAGCCAACTTTCTCCTAGTGGCCTCATGTGGCCACTGTCCTAGCAGGTAAGGGACTCAAAAAAGGACAGCCACTCCTTCTAAACACTCATACAGCCGATCCAACTTCTCCCATTCTGACCACCCATACCTACGGGTGTATCCCTCAAAGGGAACCTCAAAAGATACCCAGTCTGTGGTTCCATCATATCGTGGGGGTTTTGATGCCAGTGCATGATGGATCTCAGCTTCACGCACCCGTGGCGTGACCCAGTCAGCTACACCTCTCTTGCTACCTCTCTCAGAGGGAGTCTGTTCCCTATGGCCCTACAGGGGGCTCCCCGCCATCACTCCCCTCAGAAGAAACTTCCCTCTCATAAGCCTTTCCCTCTTGAGACCTAATTTGATTGGACTGACCAGAGATGTCCCTTCCCCTAGGGGAGCAGGAATCCCGACTCCCCCTGGGTACAAAACAGTGGCCGGCATGGCTCTCTCCTATACCCTGCCTTTGTTTCCCTCTCCTCCTATATTACTGGTCTCTGACCCCATGTAAACTACTGGACGCAACCCCTTCTCCCATCTCCCTGTATGTAGTCACACCATACCCCCTGACCCACAATCACTCTTATAAGCTTATCTAGACTGCACAAGTACACACACAATTCAACTTTATTTAACTCCACTCAAATAAACCCCTGTACACTTCACATATGACTTGTTTCAGCCCCAAATATAGGCCCACCTGAGGCCTAGCACAATACAAGGTTCACCATCAATGCACAGGGCCAAGTTGACAAAACACAACACCCACCCTTCTGCAGCTATTTCTGCACAAGTATTCAACTTCAATTAACAAAAATTGAGCTTGATTGGCAATGATTGGGATTCAATTAACCTTAACATGATTTACCAAGGAATTTGTATTAATCACACACAAATAAATGAGCTCACCTTGCATTGAAAATGAGTACATAAAGTTGGTTGACTACCTTAAATTTGCCAATTATTCTGAATCAGTCCGCTACCTTAAATTTGCCAACTATTCTAAAAAGGTTCACTACCTTAAATTTGCCAATATAGTTGATTACAAAAACACAAGGTCCAACAAACCAAGTGTAGTGGGCTCCCTGCAACACAGCTACTAATTTGTCCCTTCCAAAGGGTCCACCATGCAGTTCTATTGCATCAATAAAGCACCTATGTAATATTATATGTGTGTCAATGGACCACACAGAACACACTTGCCAATTAAAGCACTGAACGTGTGCACGCAATTAGGAAATAGGCCCACAATTGGGCATCTATCGCATTGCCCACACAACCTAACCCACAACTCTGGACAAGCTCACAATCGTAACTATTATTCCATTCCACAACCTTAACAATAATCAGAGCATGGATACTAGACTTTTTGAATTTCGTTTTCTTAGTCTTTAGTATAACATATTAATGTATTGACTTATAACAAATGTCATTGTTGTGAATGATAATAAAGATATGTTTACTTAATTAATTCATCTGAGGGCGATCATACGGTCAAGCTAAAACGAGCCGTGGCCTCGCAAGTTGTTTTTCGTGAAGATAACCGGCTCGCCAGGCTGCAAAGCGGTGTCGCTCATTTAAGCTCGATGCTATGATCGCCCACAGATGAATTCATTAAGTAAAAATATCTTTATTATCAGTAACAACAATGACATTTACCATAAGTCAATACATCAATATGTTATACTGAAAACTACCTAAGAAAACGACTTCAGAAAGTTTACATGGATCAAACATCTCTGCTTGAAAACAAATTTACAAAAGTACGAAAAATCAAAAAATAAATAAAAAACAGAGAGCAGAGAACAACCAATGCCAACCTGATGGAAAATCAAACAACCCTATCAACCGGAACTAATAATGAAATAATTGAGACAACATGCATGCAACACATACAACACTGCTGCAATATTTTATTGCCAGCAAACAGCGCTTCTCCAAACCACAAAGTCATGCACTGACGGTTGGTTCCGAACTCCGCCGCCACCAACACTAGCGGGTAGGCGCCAGCAAGGCAACCCAGCATACAGTGCATCCACTCCCACCTGCCACACAAATTATCTGTGTTAGTGGGGAACAAAGAAAGTTGATCAAACTTTAAATCACACAATCAAAACTCTCTTTTTAGTGAACACAATTAATTAACTGTCACCACCCATGTGAGTGTGGGTGCCACACACCCCACGATCACAACTGTGTCTCTTCGGGCAGAGGATGCCTGTGTCTCCCAGTAGCATGGTAACCAGGACACACCGTGTTGACCCCACACACGGAAAAAGGCCTGATTACATGCACACTAAGCGTCCAGGACACACAAAATTACACCTACGGGTGCTGACAGAAGTTCATGTCTGATGATTTCTCCAACCATCAGACAAATGCCACAGCCCCACGCAAGATCAGACAAACAAGGTTTAGCTGCCTTTCTCAGCTGATTAGTTTCCCCATCTGGGAACCAATACGGCTGCCTCTCACCTAGAAATTACTAGTAGACAATCCCAGGCCTTCACGGTTTCCCAAAACGCTGTAGAGAAAGAAGACTGCACTTCTACAGGAAATGCAGAAGATTTATCTCCTTACCGCGTAAAAGACATTTGTGGGCTTCAGAATCTAGGTCTTCTCTGTTTCCCACCCAACTTTTTCACATGCTGTGAGCGATCCCATTCCATTTCCAGTAACTTGTAGGTACTGCCCCAATGTCAATTTTACTACAGTGTCCATATTGCTGATGGTCCTCCATATGGGCCAGAATTATCCATAAACTACGACCTTGACCATATTTACAGGGTCACAGGGTGATTTGTAGCTCAGGTGACCAAAGGTCGCATAGCTTATGTAACAGCTCATGTCTGTCCTTAAACTTTTGCTTGTTAGCGCGCTACCATAGTTTTCAAGTTAGCCAGACAGAATTTTCAGGACTTAAAGGGTGTATGAAAATCTAGGCCGCTTCCGATATTGGTGGCGCCACCTACATTATTATGTCATATAGGGGTCAAAATGTGAAAACCTTTTGAACACTCTGGCATCTTTAATTTTGGCCGGATCTTCAACATATTTAATGGGATTCTGGGGGAGGTCAAAGTCCAAGTTGCTTATGATATTGGTGACACCAACTATAATTTGACGGAATTTATGAGCCAAAGTGTGTTTTAAGATATGAAAATTCCATGTTTGGAAAAGTAATTGGATCAGACATGCCAACTTTATAGGATAAATAGACAATGTCCAAAGCTACAATTTTGTATAATATCAGTGGCTTTTGCTTATTTTTTGTGAAGTCACCGTGTCTGTAAAGTTGAGAGGTGACTTTGTAGTGACAGGATGTAGCTTGAACATCAATAGTAATATCAACATAACACTAGGCCTATGGGTCTGTTGTGTCATTGTTGTCTTGACGCATGCAACAATATCCATCACAGGAATTGCACAAATAAGCTATGATTACACGTGGTGCATAGTGCCATCTGGTGGAACTTTATACATTAAATGTACCTAAGTTTTATATGTTCATAAGCCACTTGAGGACTCGCAATTTTTAAATGATCGGGTCCATGGGCCTCTTGTTTTATAAATTTTACTGTTCACCTGATAACTTGAGAACCTTTTGAAATATGAACTTGATGCTTAAAATGGTAGTCCCCTGTAAAGGCCAGACTTGCACATTACACCGACGACCTTGACCTCATTCTCAAGGTCACAGTTCCACTAGTGTGATGAATTCCGCAAGTCAACTGAGAATGGGCTGTTGACACACCCCTCTGGTTTATATCTTTTGCAATTTTCAACTGGAGGTATTGTGTTGTCACCCATGCTCTTGTTGCCTTATCTCTTTTTAGCATCCTGGGTGCCTAACCTTTTGTTTCAAAATTGAGGGGGGTAAATGCAGTGTAATAAAGATAAAAGTTAGAACCCCGACAAGGAAAATTGCATTTGACGGGGCCAAGTGTTAGATCACCTATTCAGGTTACACCCAAACTTACATATTTACAGAGACAGAATATAACATAGATACAGTCAGACTCCATCACTTCACGACCTTTTTTCAAGAATTAGCGGGGGGGGGGGGGGGGGGGTGCCAAGGAGGGAGAATATAGTTAGTGTAAAGTGCGCAGTATTTAATGTTTCATTTAATTTCAGATAATTAAAATGAATATTCATAGTCAATATGTCTCAGGCTTAATATAAGCCACAAAGTGTATATGGATGTACTTGCGAAGTACATGGAGTCAATTATCTCACAGGCTTAATATAAGCCACATAAGTGTATATAAATTAACTTGTGAAGTACAGTGAGGTTTGTAAAAGGTGGTACTGTGAAAAAAAGGAATGATAGCTTGTGTATAATTTAACTTGCCAGGTGTCAACCAATTTTCAAAAATACACCCTTGAAGCACAGCACAGTCATTATCAAAACCAGCGAAGCACTAGCTCCAGACTCACTTGTGCCCCTGGGTCATTCATACTCACTTCATGTTCCACCATATCGTTTCTATCGTCCAGCATTTCATCTGTAGCAGTGTCAATAATTTAGTCCCTATCAAAATAAGCTATGTTGTGCAATATGCAAAATGCAGTTATAATTCTACAGGCGTTCTCGGGGCTTGTTCTGAGCTCACCATGGAGCCACGCAAAGTGCCGATTTAGTATGCCTAAACATTGTTCAATTTTACCCCTCTATGGGAATGGGCTGTGTTGTAGGCCTCTTGCTGTCTTGAAGGATTGAAGAATGGTGTCATGAGGAAGGGGGTCAAGCCATACCCACTATATCCTAGTAGGAACCCATCACAATCTCCTATTGGAAGATAACAAAAGAATGTAAAAATCATAAAAGGTACCCATACAGGATGTACGAAAAGTTTGTTCTCCCAAGTATTCAAATTTCGTTTAGAGTGTGGGTGACGTTGAGACCCAAGGTCACAGGGTCACTTTCATGAATTATACTGTCTATTATATAACTTTAAAATTCCTTTAGCAGGGACTTGTATGTTGTAAAAAATGTCTGTTCTCCATGAAGGCCCAATTTAGACAGAATTTAGGTTGCATTGACCTTAATTCTTAGGTCAAAGGGTCTCTTGTGAATTATACTTTTCATTTCATAACTTGAGAATATTTTCATGCAGAACTTTCAAATTGTACATGGTTGTGGTTCTCTATAAAGGTCATTTTTAGCCAGCAAGTGATTGACCTAGACCTCATCCCCGAGGCCACAGAGTTATTTTTGTGAAATTGTGTGGACCAGTATATAACCAGAGTTAGGAGTTGAACTGAGGTTAAAAATTAATTTACACTAGAACAGGATTGCTGTATACCAGGACAGCTTATGAATATCAAACTTAACTGGAAAGTATGTAACATCTTTGGTACTGCTGTCTTTGCCTTTGGAATGTACATTCTCTTCAATTGGGACGAGGAGTTGTATGCACCTTACTTGCTATTGTATTTGCATGAGAGCACATATGGGCCTGGTCAGACCTCTTCTTAAAAGTAGTTTGGAAGCAATAATAAGTGCTAACGAATCGGATATAATGTTGATCTGAGAAGCTTAGGCCACACATGCATTACAAATATTCATTTTGGTACTTGTGTCAAAATGGGAGAACAAATTTTCGGACACCCTGTGCATGACACTTTTGAGATCACACAAGGACAACAGATCCTAACATGAATTTATATTAACAATTTTCTTAGTTTTCTCGCATATAAGCATTATTTGTGTAGACTAAAATAAGAAATATATTGTTTATTCTACCTGATTTTTTTTATTTAAAATTTTAATGTTTTATTTTTATTCCCTCCAGTGCTGTCCATATGATTCTATGTGACATAGGCATCCTGTTCGATGCATGATTGAGGATTACTTTTTCTATACTTATCATGGATGTTTATGAAACATTAAAATTTGTGAAAAAAACCCCAAATTAATGAAAGGAACTCCAATATAACGAAGTACAAATACTTCACTAACACATCAAATTTAGATAAACAATGCTTTGTATTTTCCTGAGTGTACATTGAAGTAATCCCTGTCTTAAAAGCCCAAGCTCTCTTGAAAAAAAGCATTGTTCTTGAAGGCTGCCTCAAGAGCTCTTACTGGGCAAGGTACACAGGGGAAAATGTCATGACACAATGCTTCCTGTTGGAAACAGCCAATCAATCGGACAACCTAATTTTGTTAATCTGCCAGATGGCTACATCTGTAACAGTTACATACCAGCTTTAATTACCTGGTGCTGCCATTGTGATAGAATATAATTTGATTTATAATCCCCCCCCCCCCCCCGAACCACCACCAACTTTATGTTTTTAATTTTCTGAAATATAAATGATGACATTTATGGAAAGCCCCTAATTAAAGAAGTAGCCGAGCTTTTACGATCACCTTCAGTCCAATTTTCAAAAACAACTTGCCAAATTAACTGGGACTTTGAGGATGCACATGGTAATGGTCCTCTATGCAGGCCAGCTTTAACCAGTACCTGAGTGACCTTGACTTCATTCCCAGATTCAAAGGGTCACTTAGTGTGAACCTTTCATTGTATAACTTGAAAACTATTTGATCTTGAACCTTGATATTGACATTGTGGCCCTGTGTGGAACCACACTTTCACAGCATACAGGCATCCTTGACCCAGTCACAAAGGTCACAGGGCCACTAGTGTTATAAATTTCTATGTCAGCAGAGCATGGCCTGTTTACACTGGACTCCTTCTTCTTCTTCTTCTTCTTCTTCTTCTTCTTCTTCTTCTTCTTCTTCTTCTTCTTCTTCTTCTTCTTCTTCTTCTTCTTCTTCTTCTTCTTCTTCTTCTTCTTCTTCTTCTTCTTCTTCTTCTTCTTCTTCTTCTCTTTCTTCTTCTCCTTCTTCTCCTCGTCCTCCTCCTCCTCCTCCTCCTTCTTACTTTTTAAATTTTTTAATGAAAACAACTTTTATGTTATATCAGGTGACAGGAAATTAAAGTTTAAAACAAGAACCATGCTATACTGTTCAGTCAGAGCTCAATGCTTTCTTGCCAAGTTTTATTATTTAATCACAATTTTTGGTGTGATTATAATTCATTATGTGCATCATGGTAAGACCTATCTTGGGATTGCTTATGGATGACCTTTACCTCCATGTCAAGGTCACAGCAAACTTCTTTAAATATCTTGGTTCTTTAGCTCTGCTGACCAAAGTTCCCAGAGCTTAGACAACCGCTCATGTCTGTCCACCTTCCATCCGTAAACATTTGCTCATAAGCACGATACCATCCACAGTTTTCAAGTTAGCCCAATATAAATTTCAGAACTTACAGGGCATGTGAAAATCTAAGCCACTTTTGCTATTGGTAGCGCCTTCTACATTATGTGGTATAAGGATCAAAATATGGAAGTCTTGTGAACACTCTAGCATCTTTAATTATTGATGGATCCTCAAAAAATTTGTTGGAATTGTGGGGGACGTAGAAGTCTAAGTTGCTGGTGATACTAGTGGTGCCACCTATAATTTGACGGAAATTATGAACCAAATATGTTTTACGATGTAAAATTCCTTATTCAGAAAAGAAATTCGATTAGACTTGCCGAATTTACAGGATATATAGACCATGACCAAATGTAGAATGTTGTGTAATATCATTGCCCTTGACCTATTTTTGAGGGGTTACCATGCCTGTTAGGTTAAAAAGGTAATTTACTAATGGGAGGGTGTGGCTTGGACATCAATGACAAAGAGAATTGAGCCTCCTGATCAAAATTGCATTTGATTACAAAATACATAAACTGTACCTGGTGACCTACTTTTGGGGTCACTGTGACACAGGAATTATGGAGTTTGGCGCTTGTCCTCGTTAGTCAGTGTCATGGTCACTTCATAAGTGAACATTCATAAGAACTCGATGCTTGTGATATCTGAAATGATGTGGTCATAGCTCTAGTTTATTAACATAGTATAATCTCAATTTGAAATTTCCTGACTAAAATAATTTTGTTCTACACACATGTATATATATATATATATATATCTCAGGTACCGCATGCATATGGTTTCTCAAAGTAAAAGCCCTTACCAAGTCTTCCTGTAGCACACTAATCTTCCTGTGAGCCTTGAAGCTCAATGTGTCGATCCATCTTGTCCAGGTGCCTGTTGCATTTATTATGTCATCTTGTGCCTAGTGCTGTCCTGTTTTATGTGTCCTCATTCTGTGAGAATTCATAATTATAGGGTCGAGGCTTATTTTCGAATGGTTCACACCATGTTGCATACTGTTTGTGTTTTATATGAAAAATGTGTTTTAACAAAGTAAAGCTCTTGTGTTGCATTGACTGTTATTTGTATGTAGAATCGGCAGGATTCTCTTACACTTCATTTACCTGTGCTACTGTTGCATGGGCCAAGCAGACGACCGGAAGTGACGTTAAGGAGCTGAGTG
The DNA here is from genome assembly GCA_964020975.1 of Hermodice carunculata. Taxonomy (NCBI): domain Eukaryota; kingdom Metazoa; phylum Annelida; class Polychaeta; order Eunicida; family Amphinomidae; genus Hermodice; species Hermodice carunculata. The sequence continues at coordinate 22,927,823 of OZ026613.1, forward strand.
TCACCCTGTAGAACCGGCCGGAGGTCTCCCTACAAGACGAATATAGCAAGCTGACAAGACGTGTTCACCGTGGTTCTCTTTCACACCCGGGTGATCGGCGCCTTAGCTGCTATCCAGTCCAGGTAAATAGACTTTCTTGTGCCAACACATACAAATACAACAATTGGTACCAGAACCAGGTCTTCCCCGTGGACTATAGATTACGTGGATCTGTCTAAATTCGGACAATTTGGACGTCAGGTTGAAGTGTTGTTGGCTGCCGGTGGCTGTGCACTGTTGGGTCTCATATCTCGACGGTGTGACTGCCCATTTGGAGTCTAATATTTCAAAATTCACATACAATTTGGTAATTGCCTGACCAATGCTGTGATTGGCTAAATCAAGAAGACCAGGAAATCGCCGTTTTTCCATCGTTTTTCTGACTTTTTGCGGCCATTGACATTGTTTGTGTATCAAAATTTGAGCGTGTGTGACAGTTTTGTTTCATGACATGACAACATGTTGACATATCTTGGTTGGTCTTGTGTCTAACCGAGGTATCTGTTCACACGGTAGTACAAATTTAGCAGCATTTTCTTGCTGTTTAATATCATTTTTGAGAAATTTTGACATGGTGGGGAACACGGTTTCCAGTACTGCAGTTTCCTTGTTTGAATTTCCTGCCGCAGAAAGCTTTTCCATTGTGTTACACTGCAGCCATTACTGTGCCACTGTGGTATTGTGTCACTTTTCCTCGGCAACATTGATACCTGGTGTTGCGGTTACTTAATGTTGTGGATTGGAAATCAAGATCAAGCAAAGTTATTAACTTGTGTCTTGGATTTTGCTTAAGTTAATAACAGGAAGAGTCTTTTTTTAATCTGTCTTCTTGGCCATATCTACTTCATTGTAAGTGAGTGTTGTTTTTTTTCTTTTCCTTCTTTCTTATATCCCCTCCATACTTGCTTCATCAGAAGGGAAAGTGATATATTCTTCGTTGCTAATTACAAGTATTGGGCAGTGCATTGCTCTCTTTATTAGCTTGGCAATATAATGACAATTAATGGGAATCATATTATTTTTTTAGCATTTGGAGAGCAAATATTTTCTTTTTGAGTGGATAATGCGTATATACATGTGTTGGGTAGTGAAGTGTGTGTCTGCATGTGTTTAATTGTGAAATGGATGCGTACTACTGGATAGTAAAGTGTATGTGTGCATGTGTTGGATAGTGAAGTGGATGCTTTAATTTATTAGATAGTGAAGTGTATGATTGATACTGCCCTGTGTTCAAAACCCTATCCCCCACATGCATACCCTCCTGTGTTCATTTACTGACCCTGCTTATCACATGCTCTGAGTTTATTGATACATTCTTGAGCTTTCACAATTACATAATGCATTGCAAAAAGTTTACATAGTTTCACATTACCTGGCATACCTTAGCCCTGGTACTGGTAATTACTGTCATTCTGCTGTATTCGTATTTTTGCTAATCTCGCTGGTGGTATATAACAGTGAAATTTAAATGCACAAAAAGACAGCAATCTATAGCATATTTAAGTGTTACCATAGGGAGACTACATGCTCCAGTTGTGTAAATGTAACATATTTGGAGAAAATAATACGACTATGTGTAACCATCCTAATTTAATGTCATACATCAGGGGAACTTTGTACTAAACACCACCAGTCAGGTGAACCAATTTTGTTGGTTCCAGTTGTGATTATTTTTTAAAGTAATTGGTATATGGTTGTATATTTTTCCCTGACTTTGGAAAATTGTTTATATTTATACATTGCTGGAGCAGGAATTATTTTGGATAATTAACTGGTCCCTTGCAGTCACATATCGAAATTTCGACATAACTGCCCACACAATCTTACAAGAAGTACAATTATGGCACCCATAAATATGCACAATGCCACTGGCAAGGCTTTGGCCACCCTACCAGGCATTGGGGTGAACAATGTCAAGACAATTTTGAGCTTGCGCGATGATTCAAGTGAGCATGGCCACTTGTTGACAGTAGACCAGCTAGTGCAGGCCAATGTTTTGACTGAGGAAGCACGGGAAAAGATGCTGCAAAATGGGCTGATTACCTTTGAGGAGCCTCATGAAAAGTTTACCCAGGCAGATAAAGATGAGCTGGATGATGCAAGTAGTGGAGCAGGCATTGTCCGGTTTGACACAGAAGGTGGATGCAGTGGTTGCAAAGCAGGCACGCTTGCAAAGCCAAATCGATGGGTTGGCATCATCCCCAGGTAAGGCTCCATTGAGCATGCCCCAAGAGACACAGGCAACCACAACACGGACTTCCACAGGAGTCCCACCAGTGGCATGCTCCTCCACATCAACAACGGCCGGGGGGCCAATTATGTCAACAAGATCACAGGGACCCCCATCCTTATTCACTCATGCAATGTTGAGTTCAATGTCGGGAGTGGCACCACATGATGTGTATCACCCCCCAGAGGCTGGAACGGCATCCAGACAAGCATGGAAGCTGTCCCTGCTGCCGCCAGTTACTAGGAAAACGGGTCGACTGCCATTTCTTTCAGTGGCCATGCCATCATATGTAGCTACGCAGGAGCTCCCACAGGTCTCGCTTGGTACAGTTACGCCCGGCTAAAAGTTAACAGCCAAACGCTTTTTTCGCGTTTTGCTGGTGTTTGGCTTGTGTTTGGAAACGTTTGGAATGTGTTTGGAATGTGTTTGGAAAGCGTTTCGAAAGCATTTGGGAAAAATTTCAAACACTTTTACGAAACGTTCGAACACTTTCACAAAGCTACCGAACACTTCTCCAAACGCGTTCAAACACTTTCCAAACATGTTGAACAATTACCCGAACGATTTCAAACACTTTCACAAATGCATTCAAATACTTTGCATTTCAAACACTTCCATTTAAATGATGAAGAATCTCCAAACGTATTTTCAACAGGTCCAGCAATATATGATGTACTTACATGTAAATGTGCACTTATCCAGCATTATATGTTGTATATATTTATATAAAACACGATCCAAATACGTTTACCCAAGTGTCTAATTCAACTAAAATTAATTAAAGACTTAATTCTGCACTTAAGATGTCATGAATACTTCATCTTTCTCCTCGTTTTCCACTGTATCACAGGCATAAACCAGTTGCAATTTGTCACGCAAACAAGAAAACAAATATATAGCCTACAATGTATACACATGCACTGTACGTGATACATGTACAAGCTGTTAGATAGAACTGATTTTTTTGAAAAAGCATAATTTCAACTTTATTGTGAAATATACATAGTAGAGCTTTTTGGCTTATCCATAAATGAAGGCATGCACATGTTAATGGGATTTTTAGGTGCTGATAAACTTTTTAGACACTTGTTAAAAATATTCCTGTCATTAGAATTAGATTACCAAGTGTACATGTACATGTATCACATACATTTGGCGCAAAGTGTAAAGTGTTTGAAAGCGTTTGGAAAAGTGTTTGAAAACGTTTGGCTTTCACCAAAGGCGTTCGGCAAAGTGTTTGAAAGCGTTTGGCGAAGTGTTTGTAAAGCGTTTGGAAAGTGTTTGCAAAGTGTTTGCTACGCGTTTGCAAAACGTTTGACTTTCACTGAAAGTGTTTGGGAAACGTTGGTGAGTTTGGCATTTGTTAACTTGAACGGAAGCGTAACTGTACGTCAGGATGGCAACAATACCAAGGACCCCCATCATACCAAACTGTGACAAAACCAACAGGTTTTCAACCGGTACCGTTACAAATGCCAGGAATAGGGGTCCAGGTCCCTCATGTCTCTCTTGGACCACAAGGGCTGATCCCTGGCTTGGGAGTCCAGATCCAACATTTGTCTCCTGTGCCTGAAGAATTACAAACACCCCCGGGATTTCCGGCCCCACATAGAGGTGTAGGTAGGAGGGTAATGGCCACCAGGGAACCGCCAGCCCCTAAAATGGTGACATACAATGGGAAACAAGACTGGTGGTCCTATATCCTACAGTTTAATAGGATGGCTGGGAGGTATGGAGGGACACCAGGTGACAAACTGGACAGGTTAGTGGACAGTCTACGAGGAAAAGCCCTGGATTTCTATGGGAGCTTGGATGGGGCAATAGGTGATGATTTTGAACGCCTGGTAAGGAAACTGGACCATAGGTTTGGCCATAAAGACCCCCCTGCAAGTGTGCGTAGACAGCTGTCTACTTTGAAGCAATGTTCAGATGAGACCCTGGAAGAATTTGCAGACCGGGTGCAAAAATTGACTAAGGACAGTTACCTGGAGGCACAAGGTAGCGGTATCAAAATTCTCCAAACTATGGCTACGGAAGCCTTTTAACGGGGATGTAGTCACCAATGGGCTGCTCTGCAGGTTTTAAATAAAGAGCCACAGGATTTGGAGACCGCCCTACACATCATGAAAATACATGAGCAGAATTTTGATTTAATGTTTGGAACGCCTCACAAAATGGTACGGGCTGTCTCATTCAGTGACGATTATGAGGATGGTCCCTCTCAGGGAATTGCCTCAAAGCAAGGCAACAGGAACCAAATTTTGGAGGAGAAAGTGGCCAAGGCAGTAAAGACTGGCATTGAAGAGGCTATGAAAGGCATGGCAACACTGTTCAAGACCTTCTTGGACAAAATTGATACTGGGGCAAGGCAGGATACAGTAGCACCAAAGGGTAGTCCAGGTAGGTGTCCAGTCCTGGGTAATAGGGTCACACAACAAGGGCCAGGGGCAAATAGCCCAAATAGAGCAGGTACTCCTCCCAGGAAAAGGGGACCTTGTTTTAAGTGTGGAAGCCTTACACATTTTTTCCGGGATTGTCCAAATAGATCAGTGTCCCCAGGGAGCCGAGGAGAAGTTTCCCCTAAGAAGTGTTTAAACAACAATAGGTTGTAGAAGGGGGCCGCTCAACAACCCCAAACAATTCGGTTGGCCAACAGATACTTGAAAAGGGGGGACCGAAAAAGGATTGGGCATTAAGGGAGGTCACTTTCCGGGAAAGGGTGGGGTACAACATCATTATTCCACTGGGTGTTAACTTTGTGGAATGCAAAGCAGTGGTAGATGCCGCTGCACAGGTGACTGTGGTAAGTACGGAATTTGCCATGCAAATCGGTCTTGATTTAGCACAGGCAGAGGAAGTAACTTTGAAGGGGGCAGCGAAAGAAGGCTGTATGTCAGCATTTCTTGTAGAGAAGGTAAGAAATACAGTGGCAGGAAATGCTTTCTCATGGAATGTGTATGTCGCCCCCATTACGGATCCAGTTATACTGGGGTTAGATTTTTTGTTAGCCCATGAGTGCACAGTTGCCCTACGAAGCAACATAGTGGTTGTTGGAGGAGTTGTGGTCCCAGTGGAGTTATGTCGGGAAGGCAAGAGGTCACATACAGTGTGTAAGGTACCCTCACAACACAGAGTAGTGATACCCCCGAACACAAGGGTGCACAGCAGGGTCTGCATTGAAAATGCGACAGAAGAGGACTATGTGGTAACTCCCATAAGCTTGGGAGATGAGTTAGTTTGCCCTACAGTGCTGGGGTCTGGTAAAAGTAACATTCCTCTAGATTTCCTCAATCTGTCAGATAGTTTCATAACCCTTAAGCCTGGTAAGCTTGTGGGCAGTGCCATGCAGGCTCAAGAGGTTCTGTCAGGTCCAGGGGTGACATGTTCATCATCGTTGATGAGCATCGATCCTTCTGGTATTGCCAACAAACCCTTGAAATTGAGAGGTGCAGAGGATGCAGAGGTGAGGGATTCATCAGAGTTGATGGATACTGATCCTTCATACAGAAACATCCAATCATCAGAGGGAGGGGGTTCGTTAAAGTTGACAGACGCCAATTCCCCTGAAAATTATCATATAAGGGCAGTGGACATTGGGGAGCGAGGTACTTTAACACATGTTGAAGTGCCAGAGCATTTGAAGTCTCTGTGGGAATGTTCATGTGACAATCTGACACCAGTCGAATCTCAACAATTGGCTCAGTTACTAAGTGACAATGCCGATGTCTTTTCGAAGCATGAACTGGACCTTGGGTGCTTTGCAGCTGTGACACACAAAATTGATACCCAAGATGCCAGGCCCATTAAACAGCGAATGAGGCGAGTTCCCTTGGGGTTTGCAGATGAAGAAGCGAAACTTCTTAAACAAATGTTGGATGCCGGAGTGGTTCCGCCATCTTCATCTGAATGGGCACTGGCACCTGTGCTAGTACGAAAGAGAGAAATGGTGGGGTGTGGTGGTGCCTGGATTATTGGGCACTGAACAATGTCACAGTGAAAGATGCATACCCGTTACCTCTTATAGGGGAATGTCTGGACACCCTTGGGGGGGGGGATCACTTCTTTTCTTCTCTTGATATGGCCAGTTCGTACTGGCAAATTCTCATCGAGCCCAGCGATCTCACAAGACAGCATTCGTCACCAGGTACAGACTGTTTGAATATGTTCGCATGCCTTTCGGTTTGTGTAATGCTCCTGCGACCTTTATGCGAGCAATGAACCTGGTGTTAAGGGGACTGACATGGTCTGTGGTACTAGCGTCTCTCGATGATGCCTTGGTGGTCAGGAAAGAAGTTTCAGGCCATTTAAAAAACTTGGAGGAAGTTCTTGGAAGATTCCGACAACACCAAATTAAATTAAAACCGCAGAAATGTGTGTTGTTTCAGACGGAAGTGAAGTTCTTAGGTAGGGTGGTATCCCTGGAGGGCATAAAGGTTGACCCTGATAAGATTGCTGCAGTTAAAAAGTGGCCAGAACCCAAGAACACCAAGGATGTGGAAGCATATCTTGGGTTCGTCAATTACCATGGGGAACACATCCCAGATTTTGCGGAAATCACAAGCCCTCTGTATGCTCTCACAGGCCCCAAGAATAAGTTTCACTGGGATGCAGATCACCAAGTGGCTTTTGAGAAACTGAAAACTGTTCTCATCAATGCACCAGTGTTGGGATTCCCGGGCAACGAGGGGACATTTGTGCTTGACTGCAACGCTTCAGGTACAGCCATAGGGGCAGAATTGTCCCAGCTACAGGACGGGAAGTATAGGGTCATCTCCTATGGCAGCCTCTCCTTAACATCTACACAGCGAAAGCACTGCACTACAAGGAAAGAACTACTAGCAATAGTAAGGTTCACACGGCAGTATCGCTATTATCTCTTGGGTCGCAGATTTGTGGTAAGGACCAACCATAGCAGCCTCACCTAGCTGATGAGGTTCAAATACATAGAGGGGCAATTAGCCAGGTGGCTCGAGGAACTCAGCCAATACGATATGGTCATTCTGCACAGGTCAGGTGATAAACACCAAAATGCCGATGGCCTGTCTCGCATACCAGATGACAAAGAGTTCTGTGACTGCTACAGAGCTGGAGTTAAACTGCAACGGCTTCCATGTGGTGGCTGCAACTATTGCACCCGAGCTCACACCCAGTGGAGCCAGTTTGAGACTGAGGTTGATGATGTAGTTCCGTTGGCCATAAGGCAGGTCAACCTAGATGCCTCAAGTCTTGCAGACCAAAGTGGCAGTGGTAGCTGGTTTGAGGGTTATTCTGCTCAGACACTGCGCGAACGTCAGATGCAAGATGCCGACATTGCTCCCATAGTGTCATGGTTGGAGGCACACACAGATACTGACAAGGATGAGCTCCAGCTGAAGAGTCCAGCTACCAAGCACTATTGGATGTGTAGATCACAACTTTCCCTTGAGAAGGGAGTCCTTTTCTATAAATGGGAGGACGTGATCCCTAGGAGGTGTCTAGTAGTGCCAAAATCTCTGAGGGATGAGGCTTAGGCAGTGCCATGATGTTCGGTTCACTGGACATCTTGGACAGACCAAAACCCTGGAGATTCTCAAGAGAAGCTTCTTTTGGCATCAAATGGGCCTCAACTGTAAGCTGTATGTGGAGTCATGTGTTACCTGCAGTATGAACAAGAAGCCAAAGGCATGGCCAAGAGCCCAACTGGGCAGATACCATTCAGGGGCTCCAATGGAGAGGCTCCACATAGACATCTTGGGTCCCTTCACCCCCAGTGCCTCTGGGAGCGTATACGTCCTAATGATGGTTGATCAGTTCACCAAATGGATGGAGTGCTATGCACTGCCGAATCAAACAGCAGAATTCATTGTGGACAAACTTGTGAACGAATTCATTGCCAGGTTTGGGTGCCCTCTCTATCTCCATAGTGATCAGGGGGAAAATGTAGATGGGAATTTAGTACGGGCCATATGCAATCTATTATAGATCACTAAAACACGCACCACACCCTATCGCCCCTGTGGCAATGGGCAAGTAGAGAGGTATAACCTTCTACTGTTACAGATGATCAGGTGTTGTATTGAGGGGTCCCAGAGGAATTGGGACAAGCATTTGCCCCAGCTAGCCGCTGCAATCCGTGCAATGCCGAACAGGAGCACCGGTTTTTCGGCCAATTTGATGATGCTTGGGAGGGAAGTGTTCAGCCCCAGGGATCTTATGTTTGGATTAACTGGGGATCAGCCAGAGCAGGATGCACCAGTGTATGCCCAAGAGCTTAGGCAGATCCTAGACAAAACACACCAGGTAGCTTGGGATCATCTTAAGGTGTCACAAAGACGGCAACAGAAAATATATGACCTCAAATTGTGCAGTTGCTCATACGAGGTGGGTGATCTTGTGTACAGGCTGGAGTCTGCCTGCAAGGCAGGGCAATCACAAAAACTGAAGAAGGTGTGGAGTGGTCCATACATGGTAGTGAAGGTGTTGTGCCCGGTTCTGTTCAAGATCAAGGGTCGTAGGAAGGAGTGGGTAGCTCACCATGATCGTCTAAAGCCCTGCAAGGATCGCTTTATCCTGATGTGGATGACAAGGATGAGGCATGAGCAGTTGGATTAAGATAACACAATACCCTATGATCAGGAGGAGGATGATGGTTCTTTGGAGAATATGCTCAGTGATCTTTTCCACCATGATGGGCCAGAAGATCCTACACTCACCACTCATGGGGATGTGGATGCTACGGGGCCAGGTGACAGTGCTGAAGACTGCTTGACTAGTACCCCAGTGCCCATGACCCCACCGTCGCCCCCTCTCATGAGAGCTGATGATGGACAAGAACCACTTTCATTAGCCACAGTGACCCCACCGTCACCCCCTCCCGTGACAAAACACAGACTGGAAGGAGCATTGTTTCCCCAGCTCATCTCCGGGAGTTTGTGTAATTTTTCATTTTTGTATATATAACATTTTTGAATATTAAAGAAACATGTGTATATATTTATTGTTCTTTTTAAAGAGAGCTCCGCATGTGGGGGATTGTAATAAGGGTCATAAGAATAGTCAGGGCAAGTGTATTCTTATGCCTTAAGTGGTAAAAACATCCCTTTAATTTTGGATAGATGGCAAGTCTGTCGTCACAGGATGAGGATTGGATTGTGTAAGATGAACTGCCAGAAGACCATGATAAGGATGAGGAAACTTCTCCTCCGCCATCCGAATTTCACATAGTGGTACCATCACAGGGTCCAGAGGTGGATGGGGTGGTAGACCCTCAGCCTGCTCTGTTCCAATCACTTAAAGGCAGGACGGAGAGGAAAGTGGAGGCCATGGGGCTTAATCTGCAAATTGTGGTGGGCACAAGGTCCAAGAGGGGAAGTCATGATCACCCGTGCCCATTGTGTTCGTCTCGGTTCACACATGTTAAGAGACATGTTTTAGGTTCACATCTCCCCTGGTACCTATATCCCTGCAGTGCATGTTGGACGTGTGGATTCCAAGGGACCACGGTGGCGAGGATGGGGCAGCATTTCCAGAGACACAAGGAAGGCACACCAGCATTTGGGGACGAATACTTGGACAACTTGGCTATGCTGGTCGCTGGGTTCTTGAGAGCCTTGACCAAGGAGGTAAGGCTGTCTGAGGTGAGGCAACTCCTTCCACATGTGCGGTCAAGGAAATTGTATGGGGAGAATTCCAGCACCACTGAGGTGGAGATCTCCTTGTTGAAGGAGTTTGCTCTGAGGTCTGGGACCCTGTTCCCTACGCAGTTTAGTGTTTGTCCGCCCAACAGCATTGCTGCCTTGCTACACTGGAGAGTCCTGTCTGCCATCCTTGGGACCCTACTAGAGGACCAGAGAGAGGTTCTGCGGAAGATGGAGGAAATGTCTCCCAGCCTAGCGATGGGTAAATCTTCCGGAAGGACCCTTTCCCTCTGTAAGGGTAAGAAAAAGTATGCTGTGGCAGATGCCCATTGCCATCTGGGTGAGTTGCTGGACCGCTCCTGTTTTAATAATAGATGGAAGACTGTGAGGGGAATGGAGAAGTTGGCCAGGGATGAGCGAATGTATTTCTCTATCGGTATGCTTCCCCGGTTTGTGACGGGTCCTCCCAGCCAGAAACAAGTGAGAGAACTGGAGGGTTTGCTACAGGGGTCTCGAGTCGTGGGATTGGGTGAGATAGGCCTGGACTTCAGTAGTCCTGACATCAGGGATAAACAGAAGGAGTATCAGCAACACACTCTTGGATTACTCCTGCCCCTGGCTGTAAGACACAGGTTGCCAGTGGTGTTGCACTTAAGAGGAGGTATCAATGGGGAGTGTACAACCATCGCCATGGAGCTCCTCAAAAGGACACTACCTTCAGAGCATCCATTGCATTTACATTGTTTTTCTGGAAGGGCCACAGAAGTTGGTGCCAGGATGGAAGCTTTCCCTGCCTGTGTGTTTGGCATTACAGCTGTTCATGGATGTGGGGATGATAGAGCAATGGTATTAAGGCAGATACCTCTTCAGAAACTGGTGGTGGTATATTGGTTGCCTTTGGGGGGTACTATTTAGAGCAGACCAACTGGTCGGGTTGTTATCTGGCTAGTTGGTTAAGTAGTGAGGAAAATTGGGTGAGTTGATATAATGTGGGCATTCTGTATATATCTAATATGTTAATGGGCCACACATACCCCCACCCCCTGACCACTCAATGTGATATGAATTGCATGTATGCCTCTGCATGGGATTGACCATTTATATTTTTTCATAGATGTGTGCTTGATACTTTCTATATTTTTGCAAATGTATATTTATTTATTTATACAATATATTTATACAGGGTAGCCCTGATCAGCACTCAGGCTGCTTTCCATAGGGGCCCTGGGTACACACTCGCATTCATGCATCAATTGGTATAAATATAATATGCTGTAAAATACATGAACAATAGGTAAATTAAAAAGTATGAAAAGGTCATTACTAAAAGTAACTAAAAGATTGTGATTTCATGATGCAACGTCAATGATGTTTGAACATTTTCTTAATGTAATGACAAATTTACGATCAATAAAGCAGGTTTTAAAAGACGTCAAATCATTACACATGGTTCGTTTTGCAGTATAAAGATTTAAAAACTGTCAGGGATGGTGCTTCTTTAACCTTATCATTTAAGCTATTCCATGTCTTGGCACCTGAAAACCTAAACGCTCTTTGACTTGACTTGCCTTTTGTGTTAGGGACTGTCAGATTAGCCTTACTTTGCCTTGTAAAATGCCCATGGACTTCCGACACCTGCTTTAAAGGCATCACTCAAGTAGGTAGGAGTTTTGCCATTTATAACTTTAAACATGAAAATAGCTCAATGATATTGGTGCTGGGCCCTTAAATCAGTCCAATGAAGTTCCTTAAACATGTCCCTAATTCTCGTTCTACGACCTTTAGAAAGTATTATCCTTATACAACCGTTCGTTACGTACAGGCAAATTACCGTCTCAGTGGAAGCAGGCAAAAGTATCTGCAATTCATAAAGATGGCCCAATGGCAGATCCAGGAAATTATAGACCCATTTCAGTTATAAACTTAACCATGAAAGTGTTTGAGAGAATTGTCCACGATCAACTATATGCCTATGTAACAGAATACAATCTCCTGAACGTAAACTAGTCGGGCTTTAGACCCTTGCATTCTACAGCTACTACCTTGATAGATGTAAATGACTATGTCCTTACCAATATGGACCAGGGTTTAATTACAGGTGTGTGCTTTTTAGATCTCAAAAAAGCCTTCGATACTGTGTCACACGAAATCCTACTGACAAAACTTGAATATTTAGGGATCAATGGTATTGAACTCTGTTGGTTTAGAGACTATTTATCCGAGCGGACTCAATGCGTCCAATTCAAGGGGGAATTGTCTGACCGCATGGAAATAGCCTATGATGTCCCACAGGGATCAATACTAGGTCCCCTACTTTTCGTCATTTTCATAAATGACCTTCCCTCTGTTATTACAAATAGTAAGGTTGTATTGTATGCTGATGACACTGCTATTTTCTTTGCTGCCAAATCGGTTCTTGACATTCAGAGGACATTAAATATTGAAATGTTTAATGCAGCTAAATGGATGAACGACAACCATCTTACCTTGAATATTCAAAAGACTAAGTGTATGTTATTAGGAACTAGTAGGAAACTTCGAGAAAATGACCAACTGAATATTTTAGTGGACGGGAAACAAATTGAACAGGTCGACTATTTTAAATATTTAGGACTATGGTTTGACAAGCAGATGTCATGGAACAAACATGTTGAAAATATTTGCAACAAAATTTCACTACGTCTTGGTATTCTAAGGAGAATATCCCCATTTGTGTCAAAAGATTCAGTATTACTCCTGTACAGTTCTCTGATATTACCACTTTTTGATTACTGTGACGTCGCATGGTCTGACTGTTCTACAAAAAACCTAGACATGCTACAAAAGTTCCAAATTCGAGCACACCCTGACCACTCAATGTGATATGAATTGCATGTATGCATCTGCATGGGATTGCCCATTTATGTTTTTTCATAGATGTGTGCTTGATACTTTCTATATTTTTGCAAATGTATATACTTGTATTGAATGTTGATATTGTTACCTGGTGATTTATGATGACCACATGTAACTCGGGAAGATATGGCAAATTAATGATATATGCTTTTTCTTCTCCCTTCTCAGGAACTGCTGCACAGCATGGGGAGATGTAAAAGCATGTGGGTGACTCTGCAAGAGCATGAGACCTGTGGTGGTGGTTTGGTGGTTGCATTAAATTTTAGTTTTTGGTATTTTTCGGAATTTTAGGAAATTGCATAAAGGGAGTGCCTTTTATGACGGGGAGGAGTGTTGTATGGGCCAAGCAGACGACCGGAAGTGACGTTTGGGAGCTGAGTGTCACCCTGTGGAACCGGCCGGAGGTCTCCCTACAAGACGAATATAGCGAGCTGACAAGACGTGTTCACCGTGGTTCTCTTTCCCACCCGGGTGATCGGCGCCTTAGCTGCTATCCAGTCCAGGTAAATATACTTTCTTGTGCCAACACACACAAATACAACACTACTGCTCTGTCCCATGATATAAATGACGCAAGCATGTATGTTTCTTTTTTTTTTTTAAACAACCAAGTGGACAGGCATCAAACCATCAACCTTCACCACCTATCACCTGGCTGACCCTTTTGGTAGTGGCCCATTTCCAGCACTGTGACTGGTGACGTGAAATGGGTGCTGCAGACATATAAACTGTTGTTCCATAGTCAACACGATGAGAAGCATTTAAAAGATAAAATGATGGCAAAAAGTGAATTTTCAGTGGTATTTATATTGAACAGCTCTTGTCTATGGAAGTTGCACTGTTCAATAATTCTCAAAACCCTGAGTTGCGTTCACAAACCCTGGGTTTTGTAGCAAAACCCTGAGTTTTGCTAACAAAACCATAGGTTTAATCACAAAAACTTGTGTTTTGCTTATTGAATCTTGGTATGATTTTGGACAAAACCGTGGGTTTCATGAACAAAACCCAGGGTTAAGGTGCCTGGGTTTTGCTGCAAAACGTTGGGTTTTGAGCACGAAACCCACAATTTATGAGCAAAACTCTGAGTTTTTATCACAAAACCCTCGGTTTTGTAATTTTTTGAACAAAACCCACAGTTTTGTTCACAAAACCCTCTGTTTTGCCAGAAGACTGTGGGTTTTGTAACACTTTGAAATAAAAGAACAAAACCGTGGGTTTTGTGACATCATCTATTGTTATCACGTGCGAAGTCTACTTCTTGCGACACGATGACAATAAATATTATGTATACGTATTGGTTAACTTTAAGAACGAATGGGTGTGCCTTCAGTGTTCAAAGTAATCCACACGGCGCGAAGCACCGCGTGGGCTATTCACTGAATGCACAGCCTCGAGCTCTCTAATTTGCTTAAAACATTCGATTCCTTGCAACTGATTTAATTTATCGCACGATACATATGGGGATGTGATGATTCACCGGTGCATCGGTGCAACTCCATACCGGTACAAGACGCCACGATACACATATCGAATAGTGAGCCCGTGTATCGCAAAAATACGATACACGTGTTGTCGGCATGACAGTTTCAAGACATATCGAAATATGTAAAAATGGATCGTTGCAAATATTCTCATTACCATATACCAGCAAAACTTGTCAAAAATCCTGTGTTCATTTCCACAAATCGTAAAACCCGACTAACCTTGATTCCGTCAGTGCTTCTCCTGTTCATCACAGTTGTTTTGCGGCCATACTTTTGACCGACAGTGACTGGTAGCCCAGCTGCTCTCTGATTGCTTACACTGACTTTCAGCGAATCAGAGAGCAGCTGGGCTGCCAGTCTGTGTCCGGTCAAAAGTACGGCCGCCAAACGTTAACGACAGGTAAGACACCAAAAATAAATCCCACTTTAGTCAATCCTAGCTCAAACTGTATTTGCGTTAGGATAACATATCATATATGTGTGTAATCGTCATACTCCAAAGAATTTATATGGCCCGTATTTGGGTGTCTGTGATGTTAATTGTTGAATAAACAATTGAAAGTTGACCGCCAACCATCCACCCCATAAATGTCGAAATAAGTCACTAATTATTTGTGATAAAATCATAATTACACTTGCATCTTAATCCTGACATATTGGCAACAAAAAATGATCGTACCTTTTTTTATGTTTGGTTTCGTTTTTCTGTTATCCATCCTCAAAGTTTGACGTTTCAATTTTCCCTTTGATTTTCAGGATGTTCATTTTCTTCATTTCATAGAAAAAGAACGAAGCAAAATTTAGAAAATCGCTGAATCGTTTTTGCAGTTCAGACATTACACAATCAAAAGCCGTCAACCGGATTAAATTTCGCCCAGCAGTTTTCTTGGAATAACCATTCTTAGGTGGGGTTCTCGTCCTATTATCCTTTCCGAGAAAACAAGCTTCAAAGGCCTTTGATGTTGATCATTTGCCTCTGAAACAATACCATTTGCTCAAGTTGAGCTGATATTTGTACAAAACGTAAAAAACATCATCGCTTAACATTTGGGGAGGGTGTCAATCAATTTTTGGCCAATCACATGAATAAAAGAGCCTTTGAAGTACAGAAAGCATTATTCAGCAATCTGTCAAACGACAGCGACAGTATGGTTTCAAAGCGTGACGTCACGGAGGCAGCCCTTCGGGCCCCGTGACCACAAGCCTGGCAACGAAAGTTGTGTTGCCTTGCTTCGGTGGGCGGCCTACGGCCGCTCGTGGTCTGTGCACGGATGGCGGATTTGGTCTTCCGCCCCCTACCTCTTCATCCTGTTTTTAGGGATAGTATTTCATTGTATTTACTCCTATCTGTATACTTTTATGTAGTTAGCTTGTTAGACTTGTCTGTGCACTTTACTTAGTTAGCTTGTCATTATTTTGTACTTATTTTGTCAATGAGTTTCATTTCTCTTTCTAATCTGAATTTTGTAACGTTATTTTGTGTGCTTTCTCTGTTGTTCACGTTTATGCTTATCTCGATGTGTTTATTTGTACTTTTATTTCCTCATCCCTGGGTTTCGATAAAATATTGTCATGTACGTGGGTATTGTTGATTAAAGTGTCAGTTTCTTACCCCGCCTGTCTTTGGTGTGTAGGAGCACTGGGGTAACCCAACAAGGCACGGCCTTTGAAGGGACATCGTCAGACGATTGCCGCTCCTCTTGAAAATTTAAAGTCTCCCTTCGTTAGAACACAAAACAATCAAGATAACAATAAAGTAAACCAGTAAGGCTATGATATGTTAACATGTTTGCATCTTTTCCCTGCCAACAAACATACTTTCGGTATGTCGCCTTTTTTCACATTGCCGCCCTGATACCACTCTCCTTCTGCCATGGGCCGTTGCTACCTGCAGCCACGTGACAGGCTGTTAGGTATGATTGACGGGTGGCATTGTTCCGTTTGGCGGCTGAAAACCAAAATAATGACACATGGACGTTCCGATGTCCACATGCTTGTGTGGTTTTTGACGTTTTTCTCATATTTCTACTGTAGTTAAAAGCTTGAAATTTTGATAACTAATAGAAAGGACATTCATCTTGTAAAAACCGTTAAAATCTCAAAATCGGCCATGCAAAGGTTTTTGGTGTCTTACCAGTCCTTAAGCGGGATTCTGGTCTAGATGAAAGCTTCGTTTCAAAACTTTCTATGTAGGAGCTCCATGTGACGACGTTGTGGTTTTAGGCCCATCTGCCACCATCTTATTGGCACAAATAATTCACTGCACAGATGAATACACAATATTTCATTTCAGATATGGCCCTATGTGGGTCATTGAACGCATAGATGTTCCAGGTCCACCCTCTTTGCCCCCCCCCCCCCCCCGCGTATATTAGCACGAAATATTTTTGACGGACTGAACGTTACGAGCGCCTGAGGTCAAGAAGGCCTAATCACGGCAGGACATCAGATGACACCGCAAGACACCTTAGCGCACTGCAAAACACCATCGGACACTGAAAGGCGCCTAGTAATGTGTTTGCAATTATTTGTAACCTTTGGTCAAGCAAACGCGCTTCATTTGCTTGTATTAGTTGGGAACAGAACGTGTTAATTCAAGCTCACAATTTTTGTGTGCCCGATTGTATCCATTTTTCCCAAATATTTATGTTTAAGAAACGTTGGAAACCTTTATAATTTGACCTTTATTGCGGAAAAAATACATTCTACAGGTGTACATATACCCAATTTTACCCGATAAAAATACATTCTTGTCATGTTTGTTAAAGCTTAAAAACATAGAACAGGGAATTGCATAGAAAAGAAAGTATCCACACATGATAAAAATGGAGTAATTTACTCGTTTAGTAATTTGTTATTACTCTTCCTAAGACTGCTATACTTTATTTTACTGGATTAAATAAATGTAACCATCAATCTAGCTATATGGCACATGTGCGCACAATAAAAGATTAATAAATGAATTAGGTGGTACTAATGTACAAAATAGTACAGAAAAACATGATCCATATTCATAAATTCCAAACCCAACAATGACAGCAAAGAGATTCCAGACTTGCCAAAAGATCAACATTTATCTTTCAATACCAATGTGAAGAAACAAATTTCACTCCTAACTTGAGACAGGCAGTTACCCTTAAAAGGCAACTGGTGGTTTAAACCGGTCCTCTCAACCTTAGAAATATTCATCATTGACGGCACACACTAGTTCTTTTCCAAAAGGCATTCTTGAGTTTAGAAAAAAAAATGAATATAATGTGGCTTCAACAAAATTATACAATTGGAGAGGGAAAAGCCTCTAATAAGGTTAAGATCTATTGCCGATTTTTTTTTAAAAGCTTCACATTTTCCAATTATTTTACTCATAATATTCGTGTCAAGATAAATTTCCTCACTGAGTTAAGACTTCTAGTGCTCAGTGCCCAAACATTGAGACAGACAGATATTATAAAACATTGTCATTAGCAGACGAAAGAGTTTATAACCTTTTGAAAATGGGTATCAATTCAAGCTCATTTGTCCATATAATCATACTTCTTATGTCAACATGCTTCCAATTTTGTCCAACCATGACTCATGTTTTGTAGTTTATAGACAGTCACAATATTTTTTAAAAATCTCATGACTTGCAATTATGGCAACTATTTTGTTACAAATGCGGTGATTTAAATAACATAAAGCAGGCCTTCACTTTGAGAGTGAAAAGTAATGCATGGGAGTTTAAGCTGCTAGCTCACTTTTTTCTTCTTGCAGATATTGACCTAAGTTGTCGACTTTGTGATTTGTTAAGAAGTACATGTATTGAGATTATAGCCTCAGTATATGCTAGGTGAAAGGTACTGACCACCAATACACTAACCTTATATCACTGTGTTGGTTGACAGTATCTAGCCATGGTTTTGCTCTAGCATCTGGCGCTTGATTGTAGATCCTACCTAGCGCCTAGCGAAATATAAATACATCGATTAATATAATAATAATAATAATAATAATAATAATAATAATAATAATAATAATAATAATAATAATAATAATAATGATAATAATAATAATAATAATAATAATAATAATTAATAACACTACTACTACTACTACTACTACTACTACTACTACTAATAATAATAATAATAACATGAAATTACAGAAAAAATGCATAAATGATAATGTGATATTTCGGTGCTGGTCATGGCATGCGATGTAAATCGGGCCAGGATCAATGCAATTATTTAGTCGTTCATGCGTGGGTTGTAGGAGTATAGATATCAGTTTTGAAATAGTTATGCCAAACTATGAACATTTCATTGGGCTGAAAAAAGGAATTTAGGATGAAAGTTGCTAAACACCCCTGATTTAACACGAACAGAGACGTGCATGCACTCTTATTTTTACCGTTCACAAGTGAACAGAACCAAGGAGCCGCAACACACGTGTAGCACGCTGCGGTACCTTGGTTCAATATTTGGCTTTATGTATCTATATGAAAATCCTTTTTCCAAATATTTTTGGGAAAATGGATGCAATAGTGCACAGAAAATGTATGCTCTAATTAACACTTTTTGTTGTCAAATAATACAAGCAAACGAAGCGCAATTGCTTGACCCCAGGTCACAATTGCAAACACAAAACGTGGACCTGCGGGTACACTGAACCATACGACAATTCTTGAAAAAGTGCCAGGTGGTCTTGCGTGATTTGCAGTGCCCGTCAACAAAAAACGTGCACAACTCAGTACTAGGTAGTTGTGTGGGGGAATGGCTGGCACAGGGACATGCCGTCACAGACGGACCCCCCCCCCCCGCCTCCTTTGCAGTTGCAGAGCTCCCGGGGAAGACCTTTAATGTCTTTCACCAGAACTGCCACAGAAATAGATGCAAAATTCTTAATGGCGGGAATGAAGGTGGAGTTCAAGAATACCATGTAAAAATTTAAGACTTAGTCGTGTTGAGATAATTATCACCACATGTGATGTGGTAGTCGTTTTGTAATTAAGGGTCGCATCACTGCAGACAGCTGCACAACGTACGGTAGGTTCTAACTACGTGGCAGATCATAGGTCTTATGGCGCTTAAACTCCAGCCCGGTCGCACGGTCCCAGAAACTTAAAAAATCAGTCTTAATCTATTAAATTTCCTAAGAACACACATACGGTATATATGTTGCATGTTTTCTCTTATAGTACCTAAAATATGAGCTCATAAAGTGCACACTGTGATAAAATACACGACCCGAATCGATGGAAGTTTTCCGAGATACGCCATCTGAACATAATATTGGTTTACAGCAAGTTCAGCAACCAAGCCATGCTGTGAGTGGTTTGTGTATCCTATGACCAATTTTGCGGTAAAATACAAAACCGTGGGTTATGGGACGCCACACATCCCAGGGTTTTGCGAATTATTCAAAACCGTGGGATTTCTGACGTCACAAAACCATGGGTTTTGGGAAATAACAAAAAAAAAAAAAAAAAAGACGAAACAAACAAACAAACAAAACAAAACAAAACAAAAAAACAAAAAAAAAACAAAACAAAACAAAAAATAAAAACACAAAAAAACAAACAAAACAAAAAAAAAAAACAAAAAAACAAAACAAAAAAAACACAAAAAAAAAACAAAAAAAACAAAAAACAAAAAAAAAAAAAACAAAAAAAAAAAAAAAAAAACAAAAAAAAAAAAAAAACGAAAAAAAAAAAAAAAACAGGGTTATCAGGAAAAAGCTCGGGTTTTAAAACAAAACCGTGAGTTTTGTGAAAAGATTGGATAACAGAGCAAAATCCTGGGTTTGGTTAGAAAACACATGTTCACATAATTAGCCTCATTTTGGGATGGAGCCTGAATTCTTATTTGAGTACCGTCAATTGCTCCAATAACCTTGGGACACTTGGGTTATAGAGGGGTATTTGCAACATTTGACCCGAATGCCACACACAAAAATGATTACATATGCCACGTGGTCTTTAGTGTAATGTAGGATGAGAGTTGTATGATGTTTAATTTAGAGCCATTTTGTTTGTATCTGGAGTCATGTTATGGCTAAAAATACATATGTCACCTCACTCCAAAGTAAACTATAAATCCGTCTATAATTCACCGATTATAAATCACATAAAGACCATAGAAATTACTTTCCATGGTGCAGATGGTGGCCTATGCATCTTTTTATGGTGGAAGTAAATCGAAGAAGTCTGAGGAAACCACCATACACAATTACAAGAAGGGGGGGCGGAGGTTAGCCCAAAATTATATTCAAGCATAAAGGCCTGCATTTTACTAATATGAAGAGACCATGTGTCCTATTTTAAATTAACAACATTATGAATAACAAGTCGCTTCGTTTCTTTAATTTGTTGAGTGGATTTTTTTGCACGCAAACCAGTAGTTGCCTGAGCGTTCCAATCCGATTAATAAATGATAGTGAACCATGGACAACTTCAGGTGTGTGAAGAAGAGAAATGAAGGTACAATTAGTGCATCACCAACTCATCCAAACATTCATATAATGATACGTTCATTGGAAATATACATATATGATGTCCATTTTTTTTTATTAGAATTCCCCTCTCCCCCTCCCCCTCCCCCTCCCCATTGAGGACACCCTGCCTAGTGCGTCTGTACTGCTATTACAGTGCTTGATACTTTTGCGTGAAGTGGCTTTCTATTTGCACTATGTGCAATAGGAAAAGGGGTCTTTCTGTATGATCATACAAGCATTACCCCCATGCCAATAGTTTGTTTGTTGGTGGGGGTGGGGGTGGGGGTGGGGGTGGGGGACTTTGATTAGCATTTCTGTTTTATGTCATGGGATTTGAGATGGAAGCATGATTTGTGATTGAGACTTTTCATGTGAAAAAGTGTTTCGGATAAGGGTTTTTAACTTTGTGTGTGGTGTGGTGTACAAACCACACCCACAGCAAGTTTCTGAATCTTAATTCAGATGCAACAAAGAGACACTTTTGAATGTTTCATGCATGCGATTTTCATTTTGCAAATCCCGATGAGCATAAAATGATTGGAGTAAGATCAGTATTCATACTTTTTCCTCAAGACACAAGGCTTGAATCATTTCAGACTCTGTCTTTTTCTGACAAAATAATCAAGTATGGAGCATGTGTACTTAATAATGTAATGTGTGATTAATTCATACGTTGTGTGTGAAATGTGATTGGATTTTAAAATTTTGCAACGTGTGATAATTTAAATAAGATTGTTTAATGTTTGGTTGAGGCATTAAAGTGTGCCAGAGTTGTTAATGTGATCAGGATATCCCCTCATTCAAGATGTTCACCAAGAAGGCTTCCAGTGAATTATGTATTTTTGCAGATGACCAAAGTGACGGAAAAATGAACCCTGTCTCAAATTATTATTGATAAATAAATAAATAAATATATATATATATATATATATATATATATATATATATATATATATATATATATATATAATGTGTGTGTGTGTGCGTTAAAGTCTTAATTATGTACTTAGGCATTTTTAAGCAGAAGGTGGTTAGAAATACAATAATTCAGACACGTGACTACGAAAAAATGAAAGAAAAACAATTTTTATGATGAAATGCTCTTGATATATATGATTAACTTAAAAACAATCAAGAGAGTCAAACTTCTCACTCTATGAAGTGATGGGTGGCCTTGTAATTTTTTGTTGATAATGATATTATTTATTTTAACCACACATAACTAGAGAAAAGGTAGGAATAACTTAGTTAAAATATCAGTAGACCTACATTTCTATCAGCAAGACCTCTCTTTTTGGGCTAATTTTTTTTTTTGGGGGGGGGGAGCATTTATATGCTGCCCTTACCGGCATGGAACATGGTTGTGGTACAGTGTAGGGGAACAAAGATTATGATATATTTAATATATCATTAATTTATTTTTAATTTGGTAAACCTAATGTGTTAACAAAAAAAAGTTCAAATATAATACACTACCTATATAACTGTTATCTTAATTGTATCCTTAAAGAATATTCTTACATTTAAAAAAAATATATATATATCGGTACCTGCATTTTAATAGTTCGGGGGGGGGGGGGGGATAATCATGATGTGCCCTCTGAGTCTGACAAAGCATATTGATAAGTTGAAGCCTGTGGATTATTTAGACAGATTAGTGGATTCATGTGAAATATTTCACAGCAAAAACTGCCTCTCATTGAAAAATATAAACAGGCTGAAGATAGAATAAATGCTTACACCTCGTATTGCGCATCCCAACGTGCCATGTATGTATGGCCACGGACCGTCTGTAGTTTTTGTTTGGTTTCTGTCTTCAACTTTACAGTTTCGCTACTTTATTTTGTACGTAAACGTAGATATATCTCAGAAAATCATACTTTGCAAAAATTATGCTTAAAAGTATGAATCAAGTCGTTGCCACCACGATTTTTTAAGTTCCTACAAAAGATTTTCGCAAGGGATCATTCACCTACAGTGATGCTACTGAATGCAACAGTCTAATCCTCGCTGTGCTTTGTGCCTTGGATGCTCACCATCTCGTTCTTCAACTTATACTTGATACTTCTCTTCAACATTTCTAATACACATGTATTAATTAAACAACATTCTTTGAACGCAGCAAAATGATTGAGTGTCCAAATATATCGCGACTTTAAGAGAAAAAAACTGCGATCCTGTGGTACATTTTAAAGACTAATTGCAAGTACTTTTTTACATGGTGGAAATTTATATAGGACGGTAGTTGTTTGATATCAAGTGCCTGTATAGAATAAACAAGTTCTCTTGTTTCGGTAATTAATTTTAGGGCCATTATGTAGGCCTTTTTTCCTTTTTTCCAAACACCGAAATGTTTGTTTCTTACAGCCGATGGTCTTATTCCAGAGGCATATTGTTCTGTTAACTCCACAAACAGTGGGGATTACAACAAAAAAATGCAATCTGAATTATACCAAAGGTACAAGGATATTAAAATCTACTAAAATAGTAATTTTGGACTTCTTTCAAGTACGAAGTACAGTTGTATATTTCAATATATGATGCTGGAAACAGGATACAATAACTTTGCATTTAGTTAAAGAACACTCTCTCTCTCTCTCGCTCTCTCTCTCTCTCTCTATCTATCTATGTATGTGTCTGTCTATCTGTCTATCTATCTATCTATCTATATATATATATATTTATGTATATGTATATATATATATATATATATATATATATATATATATATATATATGTATATAATCCATTTTTGTGCACATATGCGTAAAATTTGGTGTGACAGTAGATACAAACGGTAAAATCAATAACCTGAGGGGATCTATGTTTACAATAAAATAACCTTATTATTAAGTAGTTGATATGAACTGAAATACATTAAAAATATTTAATATAAAGTTGCAATTGTACAACATTAATAACTGGGAAATTAAATGAGTCACTCAGCACTCTTAAGTAACATCCTTAGACCTGCAAAGCATATTCTTGGTGCATGGTTCTGCGTATCCGTGTGCCCTTTTGAAATTAATTGAATACTGTAAGTACACATATGTACTATCGTGTATCGTGTATACTAGATGGGCCACTGAATTACTATATCTGGAGGAACCACATGTATTTGTGATTGACAATGCTTCATATCACACCGTCATGACCCCAGATTCTAAATGCCCAACTTCATCTTACACCAAGGAAGATATAAAGGCATGGCTGAAAAAGAAAAAGATCGATTGCTCAGCGGATCTACGGCAGAAAGAACTGCTTGACAAAGTCAAGAGAAACAGGTATGTGGAGCATAAGCTTGACACGCACCTAGACCACTGGTGTTTCATATAATCGCTAAACAAACATAGATGTGTGATGTCTAAAAGAATAACGTGTTCCTCTTCATTCTCTCTAGGCAGAAGAATTCGATTTATACTAGACAAAGGAAAAAATGCAAGTTTTTGTTACGAATGGTTTGCGCTTTTTTTTATTTTCTTTTTTGCTTAGAATATAGTTCCCTCTATTATTACAAGACAAATATACATTTTCTTGTATTTTATCTATCTTCATACGTGATAAATTCATAGTCAACTTCTTAAGATAAATTAATGAAGAGTTCTATCAGAATGTAGTTTGAGAATGCCTGAGGTCACAATGGTAACTTATAGGCTATCTTATCCCAAAGATCCACAGTCCCTGTACTTCTCAGCTTTGTTTACATAATAACGTGGACCCCATGAAATGCTGACTTAATTGTACGCGTATCTTATATTTGAAACAAGATACAATATAATGCTGTAATTGCTGGCAGCAAATTCTGTGAGTTTCAACTATTAGAAATTTGGAAAGTGCCTCATGAATATTCTCTGGGCCAGTTGAACTATTTGTGTAATAATGATTCATCCATATACAGTGACATATTGTAGGGCCAGTTGAACTATTTGTGGAATAATGATTCATCCATATACAGTGACATATTGTAGGTATAATCGCCTATCCTGGTCATCAGACAAGGGAAGCGTGGTCAACTTGGAATCTTGTGACAGTTGTGATAGGTATGTATGTAGGCCTATGTATAAATAGGTATATATCGTCTTTATTATCTTGGTAGAACGTGCTTTTTGAAATGTGTGATTTTGTCTGTATAATTAAGAAAAATAAACCAATATATGAAAATACTAATATAGCACAATGGCAAAATGTAATAAAATGCTGTTTAAATAGGAATGTGCCCAATGAACAACGATGCCCCACCTGTTTGACATCAAATTATGTCTTTTCACTAAATGGTAATTTTCGTTAAAATCAATTATAGGCCTACCATTGTCTGATGAACACGTAGTTGGATGCATAGATAAAGAAAACCAAAGGTGCACATCTTCATATTTATGCTAATGGTAAATATCATGAATGTAGCGCTAAAACTTGCATAGAGATATCCAGGCCACAAGGTTAATGTTGGATAGACAGACAAGCACGGAAAATCTATAGCTACCCTTCCACGCCAGGTGGCAGGCATAAAAAGACCAAATAAAAATTAATATGATTAAAGAAGGGCCTACGTCTGCTTGACTATAAGTAGACAGTAACGTTTATCTGTTTTGTTCTCTTCATTAAATATCGCATGTGTTAATTGTCTCCTATTTATTTCTGTATTCTTCATTTGTTAATAAAAGGGCAATTTTTTAGGCTGAAAATTAAAACTTCCGACGCATTTGTCTTTAGGCTGTCCTTTTGCATGCAGCTGGATGCACTCTGTGATTTATCACACTCTTCGGGGTGAATCAGTGAACTTACAGCCGTTTTGCAAAACATGTCGCGTCATCTTGGTGGACACTGAAAAAAGACAGCAAGATTCTGCAAACTTGCCGATGTGGCATATTGAATAAGATATCAACTTTATTTCTTTTCACTCAGCTGTGGTTTAATTCATCCATTTAAACCATGTTTAGTACCATTCAACAGGGAGTATTTCAATGTTCCTTTTTTTGGCTATGCATCGATAAAATGGAAACAAGTACAACATCGACCTGTAGCAAGTTCTGTCTTCATAGCCTAATCATATTCTTGTTAATTTTGGTTTATTTATTTTTTCCTGGGAGATGTTTTGCATTTTACCGCTTTCATAACAACTTAAAATAGATTTCAATTAGGGCCTAAATAAATAGAAAATATCCTATTTGAGTGTACAATAGAGCTGGCCATGGGATGTGGATTTTGTTTGCTTCTCAAACTAGTCGAAGTAAACATAGCTGGATGGTGGACTTAGGTACACTAACATTATATGTTTTTGGTCATAACACTTTGTAAATAATACAATATACCATCACCAATCATCACGTTATTATGTACAGGAAACATAATCATGAATTGATTTTTCATTTTCCCTTTAAACGATGTAAATCTATATTTTGATTTACGGGATCATATTTTATGAGAATTGCATTTAATTGTTAATCTTTAATTATAATTAGCCAAGGTTTTTAACCTATTACTCATTTCAAATTACTGTTTTAGAACTGCGATCCTGAACTGAGACGAAAACTATGCCCTGTTACGTCCTACTCAGGTCTGAGAGCCGAGAATATCTACATTATTATAGTCCCAAAACTTCCGTAGGGCTAATGCCAGAAATGACATATTCCAATAAAAAGCAACAACCCTATATTTAGGTCTAATATTAATAACCCTACCTCTGAGTCTAATGTGCCGACTCATCAAAACTTCAATGTTCAGAGTTGTTATAGTTTTGCAACACTTAAAAGTAAATTTAAATGACACAATGTAATACACACCAATATTATAAACCTAGGCCAAAGCTATATTAATAAACCCCGTATTCAGGCTTAGGCCTGCACGTAAAACCAGCAGCACCCCGCCATAGGGTTGACTTTGTTTATTTTTTAATGGCATCTTGAGTACTCTTCTTACAGAGTCATGTTAGCAAACTGAGAATCAAGCATCATTATTTGAAATACAGACAAATCGTAAAATATGTATTTAAGGTGAACACAAAGAGCCCCCATCAGTGTCTCAGGGTAACAACAGGGCGACCCTGGAAATTAAATTTGAATTCATTGTATCGTAGTATGCTGGCAGAGAAAAGTGAATAAATGGACGTGTTCTTGCGCATTAATTGTTATAATACCTATTGATACAGGTAAGTTAATGGCCAAGTTTACTCATCAGTCACTTTTTGGGTGGAATCATCGCAATTTATAACAAACTACGGATTGTGATGGCTGTGTCAGCGAATTAGTTTATACTTTATTATAGGCCTAGAGTGTAACAAACAACACGGATTAGGTATTTAAGGCCATGGGTGTGCATTCGGACGTCAATGCATGTCTGTACCTCATATTCATAACGCCCAGGAAACAAGTCATCGTTTCAGTGCGTGCATGAATTTTTATATTTAAGACAAGCTTAAGTCAGCTGAGCACGTACTCTTTACACAGACCTTTCACTTAGTATTTTTTTGTGATTTTGTTCCCAATGTTTTTAGCTCTGCTGACCAAAGGTCACAGAGCTCATGCCAACATTCATTTCGGTCCGTAAACCTTCTATCTTGTGAGCACGATACAGTCCATAGTTTTCAAGATAGCCCCATAATGGCTGTATAGCAACTATAGGTTTGAGGGCGTATCAAGAGTATGGGAATCTAGGTTGTTCGAAATTAGTGGTGCCACCCACAGTATTATGTAATATATGGGGAAAAATGTGAAAATCTTGTGACAGCTCTAGAATCCTCAATGTATGATATATCTTCGTGAAATTTAGCGAGATTGTGGGGGAAATCAAAATCTCACTTGCAAATTATAGTGCCACCCCTATAATTTGATGGAAATTACTGGCCTCCCAGCGAAACCTTGAAAACCTATATTTCAATTTAGGAGCCCATATTTTTTCAATAGCCTATATAACCTATACAAATATGTGAAACCCTATATTTTCAATCTGTCATCTTGATTGTTTTCATGGAGTTATATATATATACAATTTTTAAACAAAAGTTGTCATCATGAAAAAGAGACAGTGTTCACCTTATTCTCTTGGATTTTTACAAGTGTGTCTTGTGGGCACCCTGTTGTATACAAAACAGATAATAAATAAATAAATCCTCTTGGTTAAATTAATCCTCTTGGACAAATTTCTTGTGCCTTTCTATCCATATATATTATTATGGCTGAGCTCCTGCCTTTATGACACTCTGTGTATTTGTGGTACATTACGAAGCTCCATTATATACCTCGTACCCTGTAGATTTATATTTACATTTTCAGGTCCAGCTGGTGCTCCAAAGACAGTGCCACAATTCTCATATCGCATATTTTGTGCAATTACGAGGGGTGGTCAAAAAGTTTTGACCCTGACATATGTGGAGTAGTGCTGGGATTACGAAAGTTGGCATGGACTTTAAAAATATGTTTAGGCCTAAAAAAATAGTATGTTTCCGGTTTCCCGACCTACCTGCCCCAGAACCCTCCGACCCAAACTTTTTTACGTGGTCCGGCCAAAAAAAAAAAAAGAAGAAAAATGTACCCGACCTGCCTGTCTTCCTGCAAACCAGCTCCCGGAATAGTTACATTAAATAGAAATTATCAGATGTTTCAAAAGTATGATGTTGTTGAAGTATTAATCGCGCAGATCTATCTCGTGATGAATCAGAAAATCGAACTCTGTATGGAACTTCGGAGGTACGGAAGGAAGAAAATCCCCTTCGTGTTGCCAAATGACGTCATTTCGCAAGAAGAGACTGATCGCGAGACATGGCCGAGATTGAAACATTTGGAGGCCGTGGTCAGGGAGCGCAGTCGAAGAACGGACTGTTAACTTCTAGCACTCTGCTCTGGGCAGTTTTGGGATCTGGCACAGCCAGCTACTGGGCATTTTGTGTGTGTGTGTTTTGTTGCGCAACATGCGACAAGCTGGCGTAAAATTGCCGTAACTTTTTTATTTTTGCGATTAATACAAAGTGATCAACATGACTTTCGTGGAGCAAGATCTTCTCTACATTTCTATGTGGTTTCTTTGTCAATTAAAACAAATTAAAAAAAAAAAGAAACTCGTGGCCTATACTCTTAAAGTGACTATATCATCTCAGTCACGAATTGATCACAGCGGTCAAGCCTGTGTGAATACAATTGCATGGGTACCGTTCCGCGTACTTTCCTTGGTTAGCGTCACGAACGATGGTTCCTCTTTAATTTTTTCTAAAGATCGGTTGTCTGTCGTAAGTGTCATTAAATTATTGTCGTAGATTTACAATCACTAGGACCGAATTTAATGCCCCAGTTTGTATCTGCTTCAGTTTTACACTGGTAGGAGGTTTAACTAGGACAAGCTATCCAGCTGGAAAGGGTACATACTGGTTCAGGGTAAGTCAAATTGTTCTTATCTGAACCTGTGCAATACAAATTTAGGAATTATGGTTTGTTTGACAGGTATTCTTTCATAATGAAGCTCTGCATTTATAAGCAAAACTTCAGATGTTCAGTTAATTCATCATTTGCCACGTTCACATTTATTCATTATTATGTAGGTTGTCTTTGCTGAATATTTAGCTGAGACAAGGAGCCGCTACTTAGAGAGACATGTACGGGTATAGGCTCAAAAACATGTTCTGAGTAGTTACCCGCTGAAGGCCCTCTAAAGGTCCTCTTGATTAATTGGGTACCACAAATTAGAAAGTTGATGTTTAGGGTGGTTAGAAATGATATTTGAAAACCAAAATGTTGAATTTCATTTTAAAATAGTGTGTGTGTGTGTGTGTGTGTGTGTGCCGTTTTTTTTTTAAGCTCCAAAAGTGCGCCACATTTGGGACAGGAAAGCGCGCGATGTTTTTCTCCAATTATTGTTAGAAAGAGTTAATGACGTCACAAACGCAACCCGCTGGCCATTAATAAGAAAAGCTGAAGCAGCAGAGGAAAAGATAGTTTAGCCTTACACACATGAGGGGACGCCCAGAACCCTACCGTCACCAGTACTGCAGGGAGTGCAGCCGTGGTACAGCCAGACGATCACAACTTGCCGTCTGGGCAATGATAATTCGTTCAAAAGCGATATTTCCTATCAAAATTACTAGATTTCATTTAACAAGAACAAGCATGAATGCAATAATTTTGAATTTGCGTTAGGATGTGCCAGGTCTTGTAGTTTCAAATTCTAGCATTCACTGAAACAGCTACGGCCTACGCCTAACGGTATATAAAAGTTTAAAGAAACAGTTAATTTTCTCTTCCCATATGTGTGGTCTATGGATGATTCCATATAAGTTTGCGTATAGCTTTCAATATCAGAAATCCTACCCGGCAGTAACTTCGCGACCCTTGGAGGGCAGTAATTTACGTTTCGGTGTACATTGTCATCAGTACACGTGTTCATGACATCCTTTATTTCAGATCGTATCCATTATATTACAATGGTGAATAATTTCCTGTGACTGACTTATTTTCTGGTTCCCTATTAACGACAAAGGTACTATGAGATGGAATTTTGTACACCCGATAATTGGGAGCTGGCTGTGGACTGTCACAAACAGTGGCACATGAATAAAAAAGGTGAAAGACAAGCCGCCCATTGCCCTTGGCAGCAGCGTAGATGAGGTGTGAATGTGGCAGCTATCCAAACAAGTGGGAAGTAGATGCTTATGAGTACCTTGGGATAAAAATAAAAACAACGGGTAGGGGCATGTTCAGGTATCACGTACAGAAAATTCAGCAAAAAGTCAACCGCACAAAGGGTATGATCAAAGCTACAGCTAACAACAGTTTTAATAGAGCCTTCACAGCGAGGGTGTTACGGGATAGAGTAGCAATACCAGGTATGCTCTATGGCCTGGATGTAATTTGAATCAATGCAGGAGACATAAAAGAGTTTGAAAAAGTACAAAATGAAATGGGAAAATGGATTCTGGGGGCACCGCCATGTACTGCCTCTGAGGCAGTCCTTGGGGAACTAGGCTGGCTAAGCATAAATGACAGGATAGCAAAATCAAAATTAAGTTATTGGGGATATTTGCAAGAGATAGATGACAATAGATGGTGCAGGAAAGTCTACTTGGAGTCTGTTAAAGAACAAACAAAATGGATCAGAGAAATAGATGAAATTGCAGAGAAATATGACCTAAAAGGACCGGATGAAGTTGAGGACTGGAAAGTTTATGTTTGGAAGACAATAATGCAAGGGTGGACAGATGACTGGAAACGGGGAGTTAGAGAGAAAAGTACATTAAAAGCATATAAAGTGATGGAAAAACCAAAGAAGAGTACGTGTTGGGATGGTAGTAAAGGATCTAAACTATTATTTCAATGTAGGGCGGGGGTAATTAATCTTGAAAAGAGACAACAAAAATGGACAGCAGGAAGTGACGGTAAATGTAAAGCATGCACACAGGGGGCGGACGAAACTATAGATCACTGGCTATTTTGGTGTACAGCATATAGTGAAAGGAGAGACAAAATTTTCAGAGAATGGAAGAGGGAAGACCAAAATTGTAAGAGCTTGGAACAAATTAAACAATGGGAGGAGAGCGAAAGGGTTGCATGGTTTTTAGGCTTAAAGGGTGATCTTCCGGGGAACAGGAGGGGTATTAAATTAGTTCAGGACTACCTGGTAGGATGCTGGGAAGCAAGGAAAAGACGTAATGAGGTAGGAGGTAATTCAATACAGTAGACGATTGGAATGTGGGACTGGAAGGGAAAGTTGGTAGCCCTTTTAAGGGCTCCCTTGGCTGTTCGTCCGTAGACTGTTCGTCAGTGCAGGAACATGCCAAGGGAAGTGCCTTTGCCTTAGAGGCGGGATCATGTGGGATGGGAAATGAAGGAAAGTAAGATTTTTGTGTCCTAACATATTTCTTTTTCTCCTTTTCAGGTCTCCTGTGCCAACAGGACCGCGGCACAAAAGCGGTTGACCAAAGAATTATTATTATTATTATTATTATTATTATTATTATTATTATTATTATTATTATTATTATTATTATTATTATTATTATTATTATTATTATTATTATTATTATTATTATTAAGTGTTATCTGGTTATGGGATTAAACACATCGCAATGCAGAGTAGTAATTGGACATACACATAACAGTGTGCAGATAACTCAACCAATTATAGACTGTTCAACTCTAGACCTGAGTATGGAACAAGATCGGCCCTTGTTTTTCCACGTTTTCCACCCACTTTGTTCTATCAATTAAATCAAAATGGTTACCCACACTAAAGTTTTGTTACAATATTACTTTATAACAATAGGATGTATTCATATCTAAATGCGGTCCTACTCTAACACCCATTGAGCAAAAGAGGAGCCACATGCATCAGGGCAGATCCATGTATTTAGCATGGTCAAAAGTACATTCTCATCAAAATGAACAACACAAACACACTATAATTTTAAGAAAATGTATTAACATATATTTGAAACATAAAGGATGCCTAAAATAATTAGAAATTGGCTCTCTTTTGGTTGAAAAGGTGTTATTTATGGATGTTTATGTAGTATATAATACAAATCTGCCCTGATCATGGTGGAAGCATCAGTCTGTTGCCCCGGTAACACAGGAAGTGAGCAGGATCGCAGTTAAATATGAATGTCTCCCATTAACATCCCAGACCGGCGTTGTCACTGTGGCATTGGATTGATAATTGTGTGATACATTGTAACAGTCGTAGAATTACCAGACCTATATTTTGCTGTTATGCAAGCTTTGAAATCATAATCATACCAAAGGTTAATTCGTAAATACTGTAAAAAAAAATAAAAATGAATCACTGTACCAGGTTTTATGAGCAATGCCTAATATGGTCAGATCCATGAATCCTTCCATTTTCCAGCGATGGGGCCGCATTTGGCAACAGCAGTAGCTTTTTCTTGCCAAACCTATCCCAAACAACGTTATATTTGACAAATCAAAGCTACTTTTCACAAAGTGTTCGCTGTATAGGTTAGATCTGTTGCCAGGGACTAGCCATTTGTCCCTGAAAATCATGACTGCACGGGTCCATGCTCTCCGTAATTTCAAGTCTTTGGGGGAATGTAAACAAGCTGCAGAACTTGTACTGTTGCAAATAACAGCAACACACTGACCCATCCTGGACGGCAACAGGGACGAAAATAAATATTTGTAAAATGCATTTTTATTCTGTTGGTAAAGGGTGGATAAAATATGTTTATATCAAGTGACACTTGACAGGGCTTCATGACCCGCTAGGATGGTCGGAGTCTTCCTTGTCAGCCAGCGGGGTTGCGTTTGTGACGCCACAACCCTTTTGCGCCTTGTGGGTGTCGGAAATGAACGGAAAGCAAAGCGACGATTCAAGGCGCAGTGGGTTTTTTAAAATAAAAATGTAAATGAAAGTATTATTTTAACATCCATTTTTTAAGCTCACGGTATAGTAGGATCAACCCACGAGTCGCCTATGTCAATCAAGAGGACCTTTAATTTATCTGGGCTAATACAGCCTATGTCAAAATTTTACAGAGGAACGTGTGCAATAAGGACAATAGTACTCCCATATGTGTATGGGTTAGACAGGGACAGGTTAGCTTATTGACAGTAAAGAGTTCGGACTGCGGAATAGGGTAATGACTACTAGGAAGTGGTTCTGGACAAAAAGACACAAATACAATAGATCTACCGTAACTCCGTCTGTATAGTCAGGGCAGCCGTAACTTGAAGCTCAGGGTTTACTATAGTTACTGCATTGATATAAACGTGTAATTCGGAGCTAATCGAGTTTTACTTTTATTAGAAGAGAATTAAGAAAAGGTTAAACAGCGCTGTCGTGGACAGACCGTGCACACACACACACACACACACACACACACACACACACACACACACACACACACATATATTTATCAGCATGTCTGTAGTCACGCCAGCAGAAACTCCGGGATCCAGGTTATACATATATACTCGTCTACTGTAGAAAAAACCGAGTAATTTCTTCTGAATCATTTATTTCTTTGAAAAAAAGTTTCTTTTATTAGAAAAATAAATCAAAAGGGTAAACAGCGTACACACGTATATATATATATATATATATATAATTCCTGGCATATACAGATACCAGAAAGCACGCGCAATGCAGCTATGCATACGGCAAGAAAAGCGTCTCCCTGACTGAGTTACAGGCACAAACATACAGGAATTCATGTAGGCTTTGCCTGATTTCCATTTTCCATTAAAAACCGCATTTGAACCTATAAATAGCCTATAGAAAGGTAGCTTTTCAGTTCTTTAACTTGTGAACAAAATTGGGTAGCCTATAGGCCTACACTGACGTAACAATATCGGTAGACCTGTACAATTACGGCTGCCGTAACTTTAGCGTTTCTTTCTGTGCCCTGTTACATTTACGGTAGTGATGTGATGGTGCTATTATGCAGCAGTTACAGCATTATTTATAACAGCTTCCCTTTGACCCTGCTATTGTTACGGCAGTCACTTGACTACTGTAACACTAACCCAGCTTGTGACAGTTGCGGTTACCGTGACATCATCTACTACCTGATATATATATATATATATATATATATATATATATATATATATATATATGTATATATATATATATATATATATATATATATATATATATATATATATATATCACATTGCTTGAATGAAATCAAACTTATTCTGGTTGAGTGGCAAAACAAAGGATGCAAGTGGCCAGCTAGAACGATGCGCATGCGTAATGACCCCCTTTGGCTGTGTAACCGTATCACGTGTCACAGAAAATTTACAGGAATCTCCAAAGTCGCCCCCAAAAATGTGGTCAAGTACGTTGTCGGCCTGCTCCTTGAGTTGGTCAGGAATACGACGCCGAGGGCCAACCACTTTGTCCATCACCTCGATGTCCCCACTGGCAGCGGAGACAAACTGTGAACTGCGACTGCGATCATGAAGTCTTTCCTGGACCCTTTGACTTTGTTCTTGGATTTACTCTTCAAGCCAGAACTGCGCTTATCCGCAAGAACGCTAGACCGAACATCCGGCTTACACTTGAGCAATTCAACAGAATCATGACAATCACGTAACTCTGTCTCGACCGACTTCAGTTCATTTTGTAATTTTAAGTATTTAAACTCCTGCTTTCTTTGATCGATTCTAATTTGAAGTTCTTTAATCGAGTCTCCGAAATCGTCAATCTGGACTTCGGAAATAACGTTGACAGTAGAATCAGCTATTGAAAATTTATGCTCGGCAGGATCAGTCAACGGCATAAAATCGGCTACTTCCTGGAACTTTTTATCAAAATGTTCGTTATTAAAACCCGCCTACAGGGCCTGTCAACTCAAGATCTGCATCGCTTGGCTCAGTCTGGTCACTTAGAAAGTTCAAAAGATTATTTTCTGCCAAATCATCTAAATCGTGCTGATCACCCTGATGTAATCTCCGGTTATCAACCATTATGGTGCTCCGTAAACTAGATCGTTCGATCCCCGCCATCAGGCTCAAAACAAGGACGAAAAAAACCGTACTTACCGAATATAACATCCTTGGTAAAACATATCAGGAGCCAAATCCAAAACGTCCGTCCAAGTGGTTAATATTCACCAAGTAACAACCAGTGAATACATGAAACAGACTTCCCATGTGAAAATCTAATAGTCTGACGTATTCACCAATGAATCTCATGTAAATTCCTATAAGACTGAATTAGCTATTTTAATTAGGATCAAAATAAAACCATTGACAACATAGCGCCACACGTACACGTGACAGCAAACCGATGAATGGCAAAGACACGTCCACACAAGATCTGTTCGTTTGATGATAAAACTTCTGTCATAAGACTGCTTTCTATGCAGCTTGAATTTCGGTGGGTTGTGGGTACAGTGGCGTCGTGGGGTTTTCACTACCATCCGGTTAACTCGGCAAATGTATTCCCTCTGATATGCCGTGGCAATACATGGAAGGGCGGACGTCGCGAAGAGGGTGAAAATGGCCGAGGAAAGTTTCTTCTGCAACGTCAAAATCCTGCGTATGTATCTCGTTTTTACAACATAATTTTCCTCCCCAGTCATTTGCCAAGTCGGGACTCTGGTAGGCCATGTTACTCTTTTCTAGCAGATTTATGCAGAACTGCTGAATCGTTGGTCTAATGTTTGATCTAAACTTGTAGGATTAACTAATCTTTGTTGTCCACTGTAATATGAACTTTGGAATTCAAGTTTCCATTATATTAAACCAATCTTCATTTAATCCAAATTTTAATACAGGATCAAAATATTAAATATTGGATCAAACTAAAATTGATTTCATAAAATGAACCTGTAAATCCTTAAGTTCACATTGTAGGCCTACATAGCCAAGAGCATATATTGGCTGATCCTTGAAGTTTTAATCGAACATTGAGCCAAAAATGAAGTAGCTTGGGGCCCAAACCACATTGATGTTAATTTTGGGATTAAAGTGAGGATCTGATCAAATTCTTTGTGAATATAGCCTACCATTCCCACGAGCATGCGCAAAAGTGCCAATCTAGCGGCTGCTATAAATCGACAGGTCGAACCTCCAGAGCCGGCATCAAGTGACATTACATTTGATAAAAAAAGTCAATAGTTTGCTTAAAAAAAAAAAAAATCGCTCAATGAACCTACAGTATCTATACGGCATGTAGCTATAGCGTGCAGACGACGCAACCCAGGTGAGCGTATCCAGTTAGCATTCAAATACAGGGACACTTTTTATCGGACAAATTTTGATATGTCAAAGGATACTTAATTAGTATCATATTTAGCTGACCATCCGTGCTAACAAAGTGTAAATTTAGTTATAACGAAGCTCATCATCTGTCGCTTGAAAACCTTCCTTCGTGGGCTTTCATATGCCGTCATAGATGCAGGGAGCGTTCATTTTTCATCTTTCGATGTATGATATGATATTATGATATGGTATGATTTTATTTCATGCAGGCTGGCAATGATAGTCACGGTTTAGATTCATCACAATTGGTGTATTTGTCACATTTTCCAACTTGTCTATTATTTGATTTGGAGATTTCTTTGTGAATATTGCTTATCAAGGTTCATTTCTATAGATTTACACAATGCAAGGCCTCAGGAGGTATAATGTCTTTGTCAGAGTCCTGACAACTGTGAGATACTGTGTATGATTAATGCAAAATCAAGAAAACGTCTGTAACACCCCTTTAGATAGATAGATAGATAGATAGATACACTGTAGATAGATAGATAGATAGATAGATGATAAAATGCTGAAACATAATGTGCTGAAGACAATATATATCTTCACACATGAATTGTAGGTAAATAAATATATAGATAAATAAGTAAATAAATAAATAAATAAATAAACAAATAAATAAAAATGAATAAATAAATAAAAATATTTTAAAACAATAAAAATGATGTCATTAAATGAAAGAAAAGAATATAGGCCTTCATGTAGTGCCAAAATAACCCCCCAAAACAAAAACAAAAAACAAAAAAACAAACAAACAAACAAAAGAACAAACAAACAAAACCAGAAAAACCCAAATGCTGGTGTAACAAATTGATACCTGTCACTATGTGTCAAAAGATAACTTTCGTTGAATTTACTTTAAAACTCAAATTCTCACTGAGTGAATATTTCCACGTGCCTTCAAAAATTAAAAAGTTTACTCGCCCCTGCCCCCGTACCCATGCCATACTGTCCACTCAACCCCCTCCCCGCTTCTTGCATAGGCAATACTTGAATGGCCCTTTAAAAATTGGAAGTTTTCCAGACATTGTGTGTTCATCTTGGAAAAAATTAATGCACTTATCAACAATCCCTGACACGTTTTTTGTAGATATATTCCTCTTGATCACAGGAGACATTTGGAAAAATATATCTTGAATATTTTTCGAGATGAAGACAAAAAAAGGGAGAAAAAGTAAATTTTCTCCCAAAACGCATTGTTTATTTAGCAATTTTAAACTTTTGGATGAGTTTTTGTTGCATATTACTCGTAATTCTCTGAACCCTTGTCATCAAATTGATATAGTCTTGGTGTATGTACATATATATATATATGTATATATATATATACATATATATATATATATATGGGTGTTTATTTTTGTTATTTATTTATTTTTGTATATATATTCAACTCAAACGTGAAGCCACTTTCCCACCGCCTTAAGATGATTTTTTATGACCTTTTATTTTGGCCCACACACTTGAACAAAAGGCAAAGCATAATATACCACTTGAAAAGGTGGGTCTGAAGTGATTCAATAAACAATGCAGATTACGAACAGAGGTTGATCTATTGACATTCAAAACAACAGGAGACATTCATATTTAACTGCGATCCTGCTCACTTACTGTGTTGCCGGGGCAACAGACTGATCCTTCCACCATGATCAGGGCAGTTTTTTATTATATACTACATAAACATCCATAAATAACACATTTTCTACCAAAAGAGAGCCCATTTCTAATCAATTTAGGCATCCTTTATGTTTCAAATATAGGTTAATACATTTTCTTAATATTATTCTTTGTTTGTGTCGTTCATTTTGTTGAGAAAGTACTTCTGACCATGCGAAATACATGGATCTGCCCTGATGCAGGTGGCTCCCTCTTTTGCTCAAAAGGTGCTAGAGTAGGACAGCATTTAAATATGAATACATCTTATTTGAGATGCAATTTGTTTAGTTCTTCCAGCTTTTGACATTGTCATGATAGATGACCATTTTCTTTTGAAAAAAATACAGACTTAAAAAAATTCATTCATTCATTCATTCATTTGTTTATTTATTTACGGAAAAATATAAAATGCTTCCTTGTAAAAATATATATTTATTCATTTTTTCAAGTATTTATTTATTTATTTATTTATTTATTTATTTATTTATTTATTTATTTATATTTATTTATTCCCTTTCCCACCGCGCTACTAGCTGAGCTTTTGTCTTGAGTTTTGACGTATTAACCTTGCGGCAAGCCAACAAAAATTTGAGCACTTGAACACGCAGCTGATATGGAGTCCTATCCCCTAGTTTAGCACCTTCAGTGTCCTCTTTTGTGAGTTGTATATCAGCCATTCTGGAAGAAAATCAGTACAGATGTTATCTTAGCAAAATTTGCAGAAGTGATACCAAAAAGTTTATTTGTCTTTACCGGAAAGTCATGCAATCTCACCACCTCACCTTTCAAGATAAAACAGCTTCTTTGTGATAAGGACGGATCTCACGATTTCCCGGAACTTCGCTATGTTCAGATGGATCTATTCTAGGTCACGCTTGAGCCACGCTGATCACGACCAGTGAGTTATAGGCCTAATGTCAGCATGCGGCAGTGTTATGTGTTCGTGTAACTGGATAAATATTTTGAGGCTACTTAGGCCTACATGGGATTTGGTACATGCAGGCTTTTATCAGCAAAGGTGGCACATTAAGAATGCCTTATACGCCCTAGGCCTATAATATATCGAGTATCCTTGCTTTGCTGCTAGTAGTAGTAGTAGTAGTAGTAGTAGTAGTAGTAGTAGTAGTAGTAGTAGTTTTTATTGACAGAAATAATAAGGGGGTGAAATAGAAACACTCGGAACAATCTCAGTAACAAAGTATATGATATAACTGTCCACATTTAAACATACGTTTTTCTGGGATTAAGATTAATAATAAACATGAAAATTTAACCGGATATATCAAGTACTTTGTAGCAGAACTCAGATAGCTTTTTCAGGTCCTCATTCTCATCGAAAAAATATGCCAAGTGTTGTGTCTCTGTCCAGTTTTAATATGGGGAATGAACGGCGTAGGTCATCCGTGACAGGACAAGAGAACAAAACATGTTGCTCAGTCAGTATTTGTCCGCGGTTACAGAGTCTGCGTTCCCGTGGTATTCGCGACCATCGACCAGTTTCTATTTTCAAATGATGGGAACTTAATCTGATGCGTGTAACCTCAAGTCTACACCATTCAGGAATGTTCTGCTTATAGATTTCGTGAACAGTCAATGAAGGATTAATTTGTAAGTATGTAGTACATCTTGTGGAGTCTGTATTGCGAATTTTGGCTTTCACTGATTCCATTTCTTGTCCTTTGTAATTCTTATCTATGTTACTTTGCAGATCTAGAATATGAAGGCTCATAGGGGATCTGACAGATTGGGCTAGTTAAATAACTGCATATATATGCATTTCTAAAATCATTTCGGGCCATCAACTTCCGAAGAAACATAACCTGTTTATCAAGTATCAAACCAGCAGCAGTACTTATGCCTATTTCAGTTAATACAGTATTGGTTGGTGTTGTCTCATGGACCGACATCAATTGTTTGAAAGTACTCATGTTGGGTCTTTCTGCGGCACGTAGATCATTAGTCATCCAGGTTTCACAACTAAAGAAAACAGAGGCTTTTAAGGCACTTTCCCATACCTATCTTTTGACTGGAAAGGGGGCATCCGAATTTACTCTCAAGAAAGAGTCAAACTTTAGCACATTTGGGAACTTTTTGTCAATATGCTCCTGAACTGTGTATAGGTGCATTGCTGATAGGAGTTCCTAAGTAGGTATAAGATGTTGTATGGTATACCGTGACATCATCGAGAGAAATTGGAGCAGTATCTTTGGCATTTACGACGATATACTGAGATTTCTTAGGATGAATCTACATACCTATTTCTTTGGCACACACATGAAGTTTTTTTCAACTTAGACAGCAAACGAGACAGGGATGTTGCAAACACAACAGTATCGTCCATGAATAAAAGGCAGTGGAGTGTGTCTAGCCATCCATCATGATCAGGCTCTGATGTGTTCACAGTGTCTATAGTTGGGTCAATATGAAAAGTAAAGGGCTGATTACTTAGAGGTCCACCCTGGCGTACGCCAATTGTATTGGCAAAAATTTCACTGCCTATCTTGCACTTAGAGTTCATAACGGTCTGGCTGAGAGCCTTTAAGTACACTGCACTGCACCCTTCTTCGGCGAGACTTTTTAGCAAAATTAGTCTATTTACCCTATTGTAGGCTTTCTCATAATCTATGAAGGCAATATACATTGTCTCTTTGGTTTTTCTAGCAATGTTTAATAACAATCTCACAGTTAATATCTGTTCTTCACAGCCTCGACCTTTCTAAGATCCTGCTTGCTCCTCCCTTGACGTATACCATAAAGAAAACCGTTTACTCAAAATAACGTCATACAGTTTCCCAATGGCATCTAAAATACATATGCCTCTATAATTTTCTGGTGCTGAGTGATCGCCTTTCTTGTAAATAGTAGACATTTTGGAAACTGTCCATTCATCTGGGTATTCGCCATAAAAGACTTGGTTATATGAGTAAGTTGGTAATAAGACCCAGTCATCATCCAATAACTTCAATACACCTGGCGCAATACCGTTCGCTCCTGGTGCTTTATTTGGTTTCAGTAGTTTAATACCATTTTCGACTTCCAAAGGCTGTATCGGATCATCCAGCACTGGAATGTATACTTGTGTAGATAAAAGAACATCAGCTATGTCATCTGGTGCTGATTGAATATCTTCTGGGTTCAACAACTTGTTAAAGTATTCTCGAAACTGTTTATCATTTGGTTTGTCACCTGTAGTTGCTGTATTAACAGACCCTTTCCAGTTAATCGCTTGCCACATGGCTTTTGGATCCTTTAACTGTAAGATATTTTGCCACCTGTCATATGCATTATTAACACTATATCTCTGTGAACTTCGTGATCTTTTACTTGGTTTTTTGAATTTCTTGCAGTCTCATACAATGTCTTTGTAGCAAAAGTACAAAGTTCGGCTGTGTCGAAACGAAAATTGACAGCAGCTTCTCTGATCAAAGCCTCCATATTGAGGATTACCGATTGTATCACAGGGACCGCACCGAGCATGGAGGAAGTGTGGCCTGCTATGTCAGGTCAGATATTCCGTCCAGACAATTAATGCACCTGCACACTGAAAACACTGAAACTCTTTTTCATAGAACTTACAATTGGCTCAGTTAAATGGTGTGTTATAAATGGTTACAGGTCTCAAACTGTTAGTTATGCCATTTTTCATGCTGAAATGGAAACCATGTTGGAAAAAGTACTTTCGTCTTATGATAACCTTTACCTACATGGTGATTTTAATTATGACCTTCTTGTAGAAGACAAGAGTGTAACTCTCACAAGTTTACTTGATCTTTTTGATCTTAAAAACTATATTGCTCATCCCACTTTTGTTTCACCTCATGGTGCATCTTTACTTGACGTAATCATAATAAACAATCCAGATGCACTGAAACATACTGGAACTATAACAACGGGATGCAGTGATGGTCACTCCCTCATAGTGGGCGTCCTAAATGCTAAGCTACCAAGACAACCCTCACGCGAAGTCACCTACAGATCTTTCAAACATTACAGCCCGGAAATATTCAAACATGACCTCAGCGTAGCACCTTTTCATATCTGTGACATTTTTGATGACCCTAGTGATTGGCAATAGGCGTTTGAAACTCTCAATACCGATGTCTTAAACATCCATACTCCCATCAAACAAAAGCGGATTAGAGCATCTGAACCTCCTTTCATTTAAAAGAGCCCTACGGAGAGCCTCACTGCACAAAGCTAGGCTTGAGAATCAGTTTAAACAGATTCCTAAAAATAACAAATATGCAAGGCAAAGAATATGGGAGGAATACCGTACTCAAACAAATCGAGCAACATCAATTAGAAAACACTTATAAGGACATATTTTTCTGAAAGGTGTAACGGCGGTGCCAAGAATACAGATTTCTGGAGAACAATTAAGCCTTTCCTTTCAAAAAGACAGAAACAGCAACAAAATCTTCTCATGATTGAGAAGGACAAACAAATAATAAGTGACCCTAAACAGATTGCAAATCATATGAACAATTTCTATATTAACAAAGCGGAATCTATTGCTCCAAATGCCACTGCTTCTCGTTGTTCCGATTACGACAATCCTGAAGATTTTACCAAAGCATCTTGTGTTTTCCATCAACAACATCCCAGCATTATCCAAATAAATTCCGATCAGCAGCATAAAGTTGATTTCAGCTTCAAACATGTAACCAGTGACGATGTAAACAATATCATTATTTCACTTGATGCAAGAAAGGCTGTTGGTAGCGATCTTATACATGCACAATCCCTGAAAGATGCTGCCCCCATCGTAACATCGACAATGACTAAAATCTTCAACAAAACGATTGACACCAATAAATTCCCAGACTCAGCAAAATCAGCTAACATTGTTCCAATCCACAAAAAGGGTGACTCACTGGAACCAAAAAATTATCGTCCAGTAAGCATCCTCACAAGCTGCGCCAAAATATATGAAAGATTGCTTCTGGATCAACTTCATGACGCACTCAACACTATTTATCATGAAATGATCTCTGCTTTTAGGGCAGGGTATGGATGCCATCATGTTTTACTTCGCCTTGTGGAAGACTGGCGAGCTGCTCTAGAACAAGGTGGGGGCCCTTCTCATCGACCTATCAAAAGCTTTTGACTGCCTACCCCATCATTTACTTGTGGCAAAGCTAAATGCATATGGGCTCTCTTACAATGCTACTACCTTACTAAGTAGCTACCTGGCAGATAGATATCAACGGGTCAAAATTGGATCCACATATAGCACATGGTCAAATATTATGAAGGGTGTACCGGAAGGCTCTATTTTAGGCCCTGCACTCTTCAGTATCTATCTGAATGACATCTATGGGGTAATAACAAACAGCACACTTTTCAATTATGCCTATGATAACACGTTATTGGCAACCGGTAAAGACAGGAAAACAGTGCAAGATAATCTTTCCTTGGACGGATCCAACATTACAAACTGGTGCTCCATAAATTACATGGAGGCAAACCCAGCAAAATTTAAAGCTATGGCAGCAAATGACTCACACCTGGACTTTGAAATTCACCGGGACGGCAACATTATAAAAGGAGAGCCCCAAGTAACTTTGCTTGGGGTATCACAAGACGTCAAGCTAAATTTTTCCACACATATTGCCAACCTTTGCAGGAAAGGAGCCCAGCAGTTAAATGTCCTGTGTAGAATTTCGAACTTTCTGGACATATCTGCTAAGCTGGCCATTTACAAAGCCTTCATCCTTAGTAATTTCAATTATTGTCCAGTAGTATGGCATCAATATAGAAAACAGGATAAGGCAAAACTTGAAAGGCTCCAAAAAAGAGCATTGCGTTTTATTTTCAAAGATTTTACTTCATCTTA
This sequence comes from Hermodice carunculata, assembly GCA_964020975.1. Classification (NCBI taxonomy): domain Eukaryota; kingdom Metazoa; phylum Annelida; class Polychaeta; order Eunicida; family Amphinomidae; genus Hermodice; species Hermodice carunculata. The sequence goes on from OZ026613.1 coordinate 22,971,760, forward strand.
TGACGAACTTTTAACCAAGGCAAACCTACCATCTCTTGAACTACGACACCTACAAGCAACTGCAATAGAAGCTTTCAAAATAGTCAACAACCTAAATCCATCCTATCTGTCAGACTTATGCCTATTCAAAAACACCCCTTACAATTTAAGAAATACAAAATCACTAGTAAAGCACCATTTTAGAACCACATCATGGGGACTTCACTCCTTCAAACACTTAAGTGCCAAAATATGGAATAATTTGCCTCGGAAGTACAACTTCACTAACCGACCTTCGTGCTTTTAAAAGGGCCATTAAATCGTAGTGTGGCTTCTCATGTAAATGTTCTTATTGTCGGTCATAAGTTTTATCTGCATAAGAGGTCTTCTTTTAGATTGAAATGCCTTAGACCTTTTTTGCAAGAGACCTCTTAACATCAGTGCTCATGAACTTTTTTCCTGCCCTTTACATCCCATCTACACTTACTTGTCATTATTGTCAATTGTTTACTTCCATTTGCTCGGTGATATTAGCCAGCGATGCTACTGTTGTATTGTTTTTTTCAAAACCGAGAATAAAGAAATATTGTATGTATGGCGAAGTCCGCTCGCCAAACCATATCCAGTTTAGGGAGTTCACCTCGGAACTTGTCTTTGTTGATATTTTCCATTTTAATTGGTGGCGTCTTACAACCAACATTTACCATGATCATTTTCTAAAATCTGGATTCTATTTCGAAGGTCAGCAACATTAACGTCCCATTTTAACTCAATACTTATAGGAGCGTGGTTGGTAGGCAAAGCACAGTCTTTGTGGATACTAAATTTAGTTACATTACCCGTCATTTGCTCCGAGCACAAAGCCTAGTCCAGCTGGGAGATCCAGTGGTCTTTCTGCTTAAATGTGTAGTGTCCATCAGCAATACAATACCTTGTCATCATGTGGTTAACGGGGTATAAACTATGGGACTTACAAAGTTCTGAGATGTCTTTGCCATTTGCATTAGCTACATTGGGCTGATTGATACTGAGCTTGGAATGATTTAACGGCCATTAAAATGAACATTGAATGCCCACATGGAAAGCGGAGGTAATTGTTTACCCGTAATTTCACCATTTAGAAGTAAAGTAAGTGTTAATTGTAGAAAATACGTCGATTAAACAGGCGGGTATTACAATGTAAATAAACAGTATATCGATAAGTCGACCTACCGATGTACTTTCGCATTTTCCCGCTAGGTGCCGCATCTACGTAATAATGGTCTATACGGCCACTCTTGATAAAACTTCTATTAAACGTTATGTAGCTTTTATTATTATACCTCAGGCGCCTGTTCTGATTGGCTAAGTGGGCGTGTAACAGTTTTGACTGTTAAGCGCAAGAAAATTACTGTTGCCTACTGCAAATCTTTGTCACTAGGGAGACTGCACATTTGACCCGGCCTTATTAGACTCGAGCCTTATGTGCCAAATAGGCCTACTTTATGCCATATAAATGATTGTTGATTTATTAAAATGGAATTAAAGTGACGTGATATTTATTCATTGATTGTTCTTCGGTATAATGAAGGAAATGGTGTCCTTGCCTTTGTCGGACAGAAAGAACTGTAAAGCTTAGGGATGGACTGTTAACCCTCAGCTTCGCTTCGGGTTGACAGTCCATCCCTCAGGTTTACAGTTCTTCCTGGCCCACGCAGCCAAGGGCACCATTTCATTATTATTATGCTTTAGGCATTAATCTAGTGTTCTGATTGACTAAGTGGGGGTGTAACAGTTTTGACTGTTAACCGCAAGAAAACTACTGTTGCCCAAAACAGACGACATGCAGCTTCTTCAGCGCACACAACACAATATGGCCAAGGAAGGGAGGTTCGCGTCTCTCGACGATGGAATGGAAGTGACGTGATATTTGTTAATTTATTGTTCTTTGGTATAGTAAAGGAAATGGTGTCCTTGCCTTTGTGGGACAGGAAGGCAAGGGCACCATTTCATTAATATTACCTGTTAATGGGCTGTTGGGTCGTGGGGCTTTCACTACAATCTGATGAAACAGCCGTTCGCTCACATTTTAATTGTTATCTTTCCTTCTTAAATTCCTTGATTTTTCACTTTCCAAATTAACAACATCCATTTTGGCCGTTTTTTTTTCTTTATTAACAACAAATTATGACCCTCGGATACTGACGTTTACCTACCTGTGTCGTCACCTTTCAGGCAACGTGCACAGATTTGAGCAAGTTTTTCATTGATTAGTTTATACGCATTTTCGGCACCTTGACGGGCCATTTTCTTTCATTTTTTCCACTCACGTCACGCCCAGCTGTCTGTGGGCCGGTCTAAAAGCTGACATAGAACAGAACATAATCGAATATATTTGCCATTTTATTTATTTGAATGGAAACAACAGAACATTTTTCACTGTTGAAACTTAAATCAAGATCAATCAAAACATATTTTAGCGAGACTTTATCACAAATGGAGATTTTGTGCAATGATTGTGCTGACAACAAACGCGGGTGTATTTTTTCATTTCATTTGATTTGATTTATTCAGCACCAAATAAAGTATACATAAGTATAAAATAAGGTAACTAAAGATGCATGTATAGAATGGAAAGAACGATTGTGATCATGTTGAGCGGTAGAAAAAGGGATTCGACTTCAGACTGTCAATATTTTTTATCCCAATTGCATCAGTAAAAATGTTCTTTCTTGTAGGTTTACAACATTCATAAATCAGATTGTAGATTTTTACATTTTTTTTATAAATTGAAAAAAGGGTTAATTATGGTCGTTTATGTTTTTCTGTTTTGTTCTGTCTGTTAGACACTTCCGCTCTAACTGAATCTGATCTTGCCTAACTGTAGATTCTTTCAAAATAGTCTGCTTTATTTGACATGATCGACTGTTTAATTTAGCAAGAACATCTATTCTCTTTTGTTGTCAGTCTTATTCAAAAATGACTTCTTTTATTGATCATTTCTATCTGTTTTGTTTAATTGTTTTGTCTGTTTTTTATTTATAACTATTCTGTTTTAAGTGACGAATAACTGTTTTGTTTTATTTTTTGTCTGTTTTATATAATTATTCTATTTGATATGAGAAATATCTGTTTTGTTTTTTTCGTCTGTTTAATAAAATTGTTCTGTTTAAAATGAGAAATATCTCTAGTTTTGTTTTCATTTTTGTCTGTTTTATTTATAACTATTCTGTTCTAAATTGCAAATACCTGATTGGTATAATTTTTTGTCTTTTATTTATGATTATGTTGTTTTAAATGAGAAATATTTTGTGCGTTTTTTTGTCTGTTTTAGTGATAATCATTCTGCTATAAATGGGTACGTATGCTTTGTTTTATTTTTTGTTTGTCCTATTTATGATTGCGTTTCAAATGAGAAATATCTGTTTTGTATTTTTGGTCTCCATCATTTATAATTATTCTGTTTTAAATGAGAAATTTTCTGTTTCGCTCTTTTTTTGTCCCGTTTATTTATTATTGTTCTGTTTTAAACGAGAACTGCACCTGTTTTGCTTTATTTTTCGTTGTTTTATTTGTAATTATTGTTTTAATGAGAACTGTATCTGTTTATTTTTTTAAAAATTTTTGATGTTTTATTGATAAAATTTCTGTTTTAAATGTCAAATATCTGTTTGTATTATTTATTTGTCTTTTATTTATAATTTTTTTGTTTTGAATGACTAATGCATGTTTTGTTTTATTTTTCACGGTCTTACTTATAATTATTCTTTTTCTGTTAAATGAGATATATATGTTTTTTTAAGGGTCCGCCCCATGGGGGAGGGGACCCTTTCTGTTACTGTGTTGTCCGTCCGTCGGTCTGGATGATGTCTGTCTGGATGAGCAGATTTTCGTTACTGCGATATCTACGAAATGTCTCCCATGTATTTTGCTCAAATTTAGAAATATCCTTACCTTGCCTGGCAAAATTGTGAGCAAACGGCGGACCCTTTAGTCAATGCTTGCGTTGAAGGTATGTCTAGGTTTTTGTCCGTTGTATTTATGAATTTTCTGTTTAAGTGAGATATATCTGAGATATATCTGTTGTGTTATATTTTTTTGGTTTGTTTTATTTACAATTATTCGGTTTGAAATGAGAAATTTATCTGTTTTTTTCTATTGTTTGTCTGTTTCATTTTTTTGTTCTGTTTTAAATGATGTATCTTTTGTTTTATTTTTTTGTCTGTTTTATTTAAAAATTTTCTGTTTTAAATGACAAGTATCTGTTTTGTATCTTTTTTGTCTGTTTTACAATTACTCTGTTTTAAATGAGAAATGTTTTATTTTTTGTCTTTTTATTTTATGATTATTCTGTTTTAAATGAGAAATATATCTGTGTTGTTTTATTTTTTGTCTGTTTTATTTATAATTATGTGTTTCAATTGAGAAATGTATGGTTTTTATCTGTTTGGTTTATCATTATTCTGTTTCAAGTGACACATCTGTTGTGTATATTTTTTTTGTTTTATTTAAAATTATTCTGTTTGAAATCAGAAATATCTGTTTTGCTGTAATTTTTGGCCTGTTTTATTTATAATTATTCTGTTTTAAAGGAGAAATTGAACTACTTTGTTCTACTGATTGACTGTTTTATTTATAATTCTGTTTTAAATGAAAAATATTTGTGGGTTTTTTTGTCTATTTTATTAATTATTCTGTTTGAAATGAAAAATATTTGTGGGTTTTTTTTGTCTATTTTATTAATTATTCTGTTTGAAATGACAAATGTATCTCTTTTGTTTTATTTTTGTCTGTTTTATTATAAGTATTCTGTTTAAAATGAGAATTGTACTTTTATTTTCGCGGTCTTAGCGTGCAATAAAGTCAACCTATCACTAGCATTTAGACAAATATTGCTCCCACTGGCCACTCATGAACGAATTCAGATCTTCTGCTCTCATTTATTGCAAGGCAGAGGTAATCCGTCACATATACTGCACGTTTCTTGTGTCTCTGATTATTTCAGTGAGGATTTTCCGTGTCACTGTCTATCACAGCAGGTATCAGGTCCGTCTATTTTGTTCTAGACATGTCTTGTATTCACAAGCCCTGTACTGCGAGACCTCAGTGCAAGGTATAAAGGTCATTGCTGACGTCCGGACAGTAGTACTTTGTAATCCAAGAGCTTCGTAAATGAGACCTCTGCCTCATCTTACCGACCATCCTAGAACAGAGGTATCCTGTCCATGCAAAGTCTTTAGGAGGTTTTAAGCTTTTTCTTTTAAAACTTCTTACCGATATTGCTTATATTCTTACAAGCAAGAATCCTGTTCCTGTGACCTAAAATCATACCAATGTAGGGGGTGCAGACACACATGGACATAGGGGCACTAATCAGGGAGTGTCTTGATGGATGCTACTTATTTTTTAGATTTGCTCGTATTCTGGTTGAATCTGGTTGGACATTGTCGTTTGATCTGTAAAAAATCAGCGCATCCGTAATTTTTGCACATATATGCTTCACTACTCTCATCCACATCAGGACAACACACACAAACAACACGTATATGTATGTATGTGCAAAATTTAAATTTAGAGTTGTTGGCTAGCCAGATATTTGTGTGCCTATGTGTCATTTGCTCAAGGCTATTGACAATACGATGGGCTCATAAAGGCGACAGAGTAATGATTCAGAAGCCTTGGGTAGCCTCAAGCAAATTGAAAATGAGCATAAAAGCTGTTTTTACAGTCATTGATTCCAGTACTAACACTAAAACAACCATGGATTGTGCATTCAACATCTTGTTGCCTGACTCATGGAGACTTCCCAGATCACCTCATTCAAGAATTCCTGTACTGGAACAAAATACCATTGAAGATGAGTACATTCAATGGTTTGTACATGCAGGATGTGGGGACAAAGCATTTGTACTCAGGCTAAATAGCCAGTTTCAGCCCATCTTTACTGTACTAAAGCTGTATTCGAATGTGGGCGTGAATGACTCTGTCAAGAGAGAAATGCTCTGCAATACCATGAAATTTTGTTTCGTAATACTGCTTACTGATGACACTTTAGAAAAAGCGCCACCTTCTGTAGCTCAGGACATGATGAACTATATGCAGAATGTCATAGAAGTTGAAGATGCAAGATTTCCAGACATGTGCACCACCCAGGAAAAATGACGTATGCAGTTTCCCATACAAGGAACGGATCCAAGGCTGTACACCTTGGTTATGTGTCTGATCCTGGTGATCAATCAGTCTGCTGATATTTTGTTAAGGGCAGGTCATTCCCATCAGGACACCAAAAGATGGAGATCCATGCAGTATACATTGCTTGTTCTGGGGGCAAAAGGTGTTGTGCATGAGCCTGCAGCAAGCAGCATGGGGCTTGAGTACTTCAAATGGCGCTCCATGGCTGGCTTTGTTTTGCCTTTTATTTTGATTCTGGATGCCATGAATGGGTTATGCCTGACAAAAGTTCCTAGACGAGTTGACTCCTGTGAGCTTTTATGGTACACAACCATATTTATTTGCTTGGTGAATGACGGTATCAGCTACTACAAAGAACCTGAAGAAATGTGTTTGAATGTTGTGAGCATCTTTCTCCGTGAAGAGGCCAATAAATCACCAACATCATACTATCAGAAAACGTACCAAATAGCAAACGCATTCATGCATGAAATATATCTATCAATCAAGGCTGCAAAAACTGATCGTCCAAATGACGATAGGCTGAACGTTGCACTTGAGGGCCTTACTTATTCTATAATGGGATTTTTGGAATATGGTCTTCTGGCAGCACGATACCAGCACTCCCAAGCACGTTACTCTCTAACTTTCACTGATGATGACAATTACGAGAGGGTGTCACAGAAATCGGTCAAATACACCCAAAAGTACATCGACCTTTTCAACAAGCTGCGGAATGAAACAACTAGTGACCTGATGATTATATTTCAACTGTAACAGTGGATTTCCTGCATGTATTTTGCTTGTTGGAAATTTGTCCCGATGATATTGACTGTTACAGGATGGTCTGGCACAGAGCAGAGTAAAGACAACAGAGTAATGGACACCTTGAAAAATGCAATATACTACATGCATGATTGTGAGGACCAGGTTTTAACATTAGCGCTGCACGTTGCTTACTCACAAATGGATTGTGCTGATCGATTCACCACATAAACCTGCTCTGATGGTATGTTCTGGTGGAAATTGGACAGTAGCTTGGGATTTTATATATACATGTATCTTATAAAGTAAAATAAAGTATATCAGCCTTAGGAAGAGTAATAACAAATTATCAAATAAGTGATTACTCCATTTGTATCTTGTGTGGAAACTTTCTTTTCTCTGCAATTCCCTGTTCTATGATATAAAGCTTTAACAAATCTATTATGAATGTATTATAATTGGGTAAAGGTTGGATATAATTACATCTGTAAATGTATTTCGTCTGCAAACTAAAAATCAAATTTTAAAGGTTTCCTACGTTACTTAAACATAATAGAAACACTTGTTACAAAATTAAAACATCTTTCATTTTACGTTTAGGAAATACTTGATACCAAAAGGCTTGGACAATACCACAGTCCCGAAATAAATGTACAATATTTTCTACCTCTCTTCCACAAAAGGAGCATAAGTTACTGTCTGTTAATTTCCAGTTATATCATCTTTCGTTACTGTATATACATCTACAAATAAATTTAAACTGAAAACTTCGGAGATCAGATGACATTGTTTCTTTGTACATGTTTGTAAAAGCTTCTTCCCATTCATTAGATCCATCTCTATATTAACATCTCCTTCTCCTTTATGGATTAAAAGTATAAGAGAAGCGATGTAACTTTGTACCAATCGAGTATATGTAAACTTTGGTACCTTCTCAAACTACAATACTTTATCCAAATTTGATTTAAAAATTTTATTACTATCTGTTATTTTTAATACATTTACCACTGACTTGGTAAAGCACCCAGTATTCCACATTAGTTAAGTTAACATTCAAATCATATCTGTTTTTAAATTCATTAAAACTGAAATTCCCATTAGGTCTCGTCACATCGTTCACTTTCGTTATTCCTCAATTGTACCATTTGGACTATGTTTCATTGTATATAACAGTCAATATATATAAAAAAAAATACGACAAAAAGTAAAAATAAAATATATATTGCAGTCTGCGGGTTTTTTGCTGCTTAAACAAAACCGTTCAGAAGCTCCTTGCTTGAAGCACCCTGTAAGCTTCTATCATAAGAATAATAAATGCCCAAATCTCTTTTATAATGATTTTTGAACTAGATGAAGTGGACATGTTTAAAAAGCTGATGTGTTTACTTTAGTTCCAAGTTAGTCCATTTAGGTTTTGAAACATGCTAAAGGGAGGAACTTCAGGAGAGGTTAGAATAGTTTCAAAAATGAACATGGTAGACAGCAGATGTCCAGTGAGAAGATAAGATATGTGTAAGTTGGGGGGGTGAGTGGGTGGGTGCATTGGCATAAATACCAGTTAAACACCTAAATGGTTCAATGATGTGATAAAAATGAATGGGGGGGGGGGGGGGAGGGGTAATGAAAGTACATATTATGTGGTGTAGGAATAGTGCCAGTGTGAATTTCGGTCAAATATAGACATAATGAAGTTCATGATCTTATAACTCGTCTCAGTGTAATATACGTCATCAGATAAGATCATATGACACTAATGGTTTGTCAATATTTATGCTGTATTAATGTTCCTATCTTTACTTAAGTTTTGGGTCTCCAGTTTTTCGGTCACTTTTAACTATCAGCACTTTGCCAGTGTGTTCAAAAGGAAATACAGTGGTACCTGCTATTTAAGACCACCCTTAAAGCCAGAAAAAAGTGGTCACATGTGGCAGGTGGTCTTTCCCTACAGGTAACCTTTCAAAGAAATTAAAGGCCATTGTCTTGAAATGGCGGTCTTAAAAACTAGTGCGGTCTTTCACGAGAGGTGGTCTTTAGAGCATGTACCACTGTAAATCACTTATCTCCAAACAGTCAGCAGTGGTCAGCTGAGTATTACATTTGAATTACATGTAGATGTAAAAGTTGGACAAGTGCTACAGTGACTTGCTATTTGGCTTGTCCATCTCACTTTTTGATTATTATGGTCAAGCAGATCAACTCTATTGCAAATGTTGTCCCATATATTTACTCTTTTTATTCTCTTGTTCACAAGGCACGCTAGTTCTTTCTATGTTTTCATAAATTCCCACACAACACTTTAGAACCGATTTGTCATGTTATTAAAATAAATAAAGGTTGTCTGCTGAACAAGTGCTGAGGAAATTTTGCTTGCCTTCACTTGATAATGTGAATTGTTAGGCCTCGAACATATAGCCTTTTTTATAAATTTAAACCAATTTCGGTTTTAGAACAGCTTTACCTTCAGTAATTTATGCTTGTTGCCTTCGTAGTGCTTACTATTACAGTACATGTATTTTTAGGAGTCACAGAAGAGGAATCGCACGGTAATATCAGATAACCAGAAAGAAATTCTCATTCGACACTATGAATCTGGTATGAAGGCTCGGGGCCACAAATACAGAGAGCTGCACAGAAAGACCAGCGAGGAGACAGGCCTACCACTCCAAACTGTTAAAGTATGTAATGCAGAATTTGGCAAGCAATATGTAGAACCAGATATTGTCAAAGGGATGTAGAACTTAATTGTGCTGGTGGTCTGAGCAAATTTATAAGGTATTGACTTATAATATGTCTGGTCTTTCACAAGTGTTTTATATATTAAATAAAAAGAGAGACAAAAAAGGTTGCCAATAGGATGCTTACAGTATTTTTTGCATATAGAAAATTACGCTTATCATTTACCTTAAAAAAACAATTTTGTTGCCTCCTAAGCAGACCAAGCTCTATGATGTCTCTACTTCACATGGTCCACCCTTTGGCTCTGAATATCTAGTTTTTACTTTTTAACATGATAAAACTAAATGTTTCTTTGGTCTACACACCAATCTGGAAGTAGATCATTTTATTTCGACCAGTGGTAATCTCTAATCCTAGGTGCACTGTACCCTATTGCTATGGTAACCACAATAGGCCAATCAGTGAATAATCTACTGTTGAAAAGCTAAAATCTAAGTGTAGACAAAGGGCTGACCAAGTAAATGGGAAAACTTGATCTGCATGGAAATTGCTCTGTTTTGAAGGCAAACATCAGTCTTCCTTTGTAGATAATCATACACTACAATGTGTGTAAACTGAAAAAAAGGCTTATTTGGAAATGATAATGATGGTGATTATGATGATTATGATTAGTCATGCAGTACCTACTCAGTGGTATGTACCCACTAAAATAAATTTTCATTATATTGTAGGATTTTGATTCTGAGTGACTGTGAGGAATCAGATGATGATGATGATGATAACAGTGATAGATAGAATATCACAATATGCATCATAGTGGCATGATGTTGCATACACCCCTAAAATATATGACAGAAGGATATGTTACCTAAGTGCCAGACACCCATTAATGCCTTTTAGTCGCTATACAGGAGATTGACATTTTAGCCACAGTGAAATATTATTTGGTGGCAGTACACGTCAAAAATTGTAGAAATGTGTATGGGCGTTTTTAGTGAAAATGGAAAAATCTGTTTTCCTGCTCAGTCGTTTATATTGAAAAATTTGATTCTAAAATTGGGTTGTCACATACAGGAAAGCAGTGTATGGGGGCCAGAAGACAACATCTTCAGGGAAAAAACCCAAGTTAGTGCGACCCCTCAATAGCTACCAGCTGTTTTGTAACCAGACAAAGGTCCCAGGTAAGCCCCTTTCCTCTTCATAAAATTGTACATGTAGGTACATGCATGTTGCCTTATGGCCACATGATTGTCTTATGGCTTTAACAATATGCTACATATGAGCTTCAGGGGTCATTTTATCATGAATCAGTCCATCTTTTTTGCGGCATTGAAAACAAAAAACAAAAATTTATGGTGGTTTCCCATTCTTGTAATCCCCCCCCCCCCCCCCAGGGAGACCAAGTGCACTACTCCATGTTGCCAGTTTGGAATTTTCTCCATGTTCTCAACATTCGGAGCGGATATATTCATTTTTGATAAAGTTATGGGATATCAACCTTTTGGACCATGTGTTGGTAAGCACTACCACTGTACATGCATGTAGTAATACAATTTATTTATCCTTCGATTGTTAAAAACGTTAGTTATTGGCAAACTTACATGCAATACAACCTTGTTTAACTGACTCGTGTGCATTTCATGAGCTATAGGTGATGGTGGTCATGGAAAAAAAAGTTGTATCGTGTGAATGACGCGGAGTTTATTAAGGTACTTTAATTGGTCAACCCATTCAAAGGGACAACCACGGAGGATAAATTCGTTACCCCATGTGTAAAACCTTGATATGGAAATTTACCCCACGTGTAAAACCTTGATATGGAAATGTACCTTCGCCCTCATGTGGTTTGCCTGCCACGGCACAGGCAAATATCTGTATCAAGCTTTTACACAGAGGGTAACTAATAGTATTGTAATATTGTATTACTGTTTCATGGTATGCGTAAATTCTCTGAATGAAGATTTTTCATGTGGATCTCTACCAAGTTTGCAAAGGAGATATATTGATTATTGATGCATTAATTTAAAATTGTCATGTGGATACGTTTAGTGGGGGGCCGTGCATGGGTATTTTTGTTTTATTCATTTCACATTGATGCAAAAGTTTTGTTTTCAGTGCCAAATTGAAGGTAAGGGTCTATGGAACCATTCTGGTTCGAGTGTCAAGCAGTCAGATAAAAAAAAAAATAAAATGGCCACCAGAAACCAAGATGGCTGCCAATTTCCATCTTTTTTTTGCATCACGCCTCTTAACTTTTGTTCTAATGAACCTAGAATGGTGATTTTGGTCACTATATCTATGTTTTTATGTATGATTCACAATATACTAACTGATCACTAATTGTGTTCTTAATTTACAATTTTATTGATCTCTTTTCACAGGTGGAAAAACATCTCCATTTGCATACCCACTTGTATTTCCAGATAATAGCTTTCTTATAATATTTTGTATTTCGATGTACCTTTTACAAAGAGCAGTTATTTAATATTGGGGTCATTGTGTCTTTCCAGGTAATTTTTGAGATGGCTGAAGCAAGGATATGGCAGTTGTGTATTTTTTGCCAAAAGCAAACTGAGGAAGCACTTGTTTGTCCTCTTGCAAATCCAGGTGCCAGTCGTAGAAAGCGAGCCTACACAGAAATCATCAGCCTTGCAAGTCAGTTCAGAGCAATTGGTGCTGCTCCCCACCCAGATGTAGAACTGCCAGATGAAGAATCCATGCAGAAGAATCGTGCATCCTGGTAAAAATGTTGTCGTCATTTTTACAGGGAATCAGCACTTTACCATGCAAAAAAACGTCATAATGAAGGATTGCCTACTGCCAAAAAAAGATCCGGGTGGAGTCATGCAACTGTTAATCATAATCTGTGTATCTTCAGTGGTGATGAAACAAATGCAGCAGCCCATTCTTTCCAAAAAGTTACACTTACCCAACAGTTGCTTGACAAGGCAGTTGGGCTGGGGGAAGAGCGTATTGTGGCACTCCTTGCTGAAGGTGATGTGGTCGCCATTGAAGCCAAGTACCATGGGAATTGCTACACAGGGTTCAATCGCTGTTACAATGCCATTTGTAAACAGGACACAGCTAGTAAAAATCTCGAGGCCACAACAGAAAATGAACTGCTCCTATTTATTAAGGAAGAAGTCACTGGAGGTTGTAGAATTTTTGCATTGCAAGATCTGACAGATATGATGACTGAGAGATTAGAACAACATGGAATCCAGAAGACCGTGAACCGGACTCGCCAAAGGAAAGAATCCTGGAACACTTCTCAAATTTGACAGAAGAAAAAGGTATCTGAGACCAAGTTTACATCATATGTTCCAAGACGGCTAGAAAGATTCTATCAGATGCAACTCAAGTACCAGATGAGGAAGCAAGTACTTAACTAATGGCAGCATCAATTCTCCGTTAAGCTGTTTTGGATCATGACACTGCATTCAGGTTTGATGGCTCATTTCCCAATGGTTGCGAAGAATCATCTGTTCCATAATGTATAAAGTATTTCTTCCGTCAACTCCTCGTAGGACCCAAATCATCACCAGAACAAGAGAATCCCAGGAAGATCCTCTCTGTAAGTCAGTTGGCCATGCTAAATATGACTTCTCTTTCTGCAAACTTGAATTTTGAGCCTCCACTTCCAGTGTTCCTGGCCCTCAGATTACATTCCCAAACAAAAAACAAAAAGCTGGTAGAACTACTACACAAGTATGCTCTGAGCGTGTCATACAATAAAGTCCTTAGCATTGAATCTAGATTTGCACAGGCTATTGCAGATCATGCAAGGAACAATGCTGATATAGTTTGTCCTACAAATTTGTATCAGAGCAATTTCACAGTTGCAGCCTTGGATAACCTGGATCACAATCCCACATCACGCTCTGCAAGCTCATCCTTCCATGGAACTGGTATATCAATATTTCAGTTTCCTTCATCACAGACACCTGGGTTGGACCAAGAATGTCTAAGAATCAACTCACAACAAACAGGAACAAGCAGCAGTGAACCCATCCTGCCTCGTTCATATACGTTTGTACCACCTGTGGGCCGAAATCTTGTAACCCAACCTCCGGTAAAAGATGTGCAACCAGTGGCAGTGAGTTCATTCAATGAGGAGAAACAGCACGAACAGGCATGGATGGCGGCAGTAAATGACATCCTATATGTGGATTATGACACAGAAAAACACACTCCAGCAATGCGGCCTTCCTACCATGCTGCTCGATCAGATACTGTTGGACAACCGGACAAATGCATTGAAGCCCTCCTGCCACTTTTTCATGAAAAAGCTGCCACTCCAGAAATGATTCGACATGGAATGGAACTGGTGAAAAAGACAACTGAGCACCTCAACCCACAACAAGTCCATGTGTTGGTATTGGGCCAACCACTCTATGTCCTCGCCACAAAAATGCAGTGGACCTTCCCTGACATTTTGGGGGAAGACAAGTTTGTGTTTATGCTCGGTGGGCTCCACATTGAGATGGCTCTGTGGAGCACCATGAGAGATCTTCTGCATGGGTGTGGATGGCCTGAAACCCTGAAAAAAGCTGGGCTAGTGAAGACAGAACCAGCAGCCACATCTTTGTTGTATGCATCCAATGTAGTGAGAACAAGATATGCCAATTAAGTTACTGTTATGGTGCTTGACAGCCTTCTGATGCGAGCCTATCATGACAATGGAACCGAGATGGCTCTTGAAGATTGGGTTGTGGAAGCTTCCCAATAGAGTCCAATGTTCAAATTCTGGCTACTAGTACACAAGTACCAACAGATAATATTCGTGTTCATCCGGGCACATGGGGAGCGGAAGTTAGAACTCATGGTTACTACCTTGCGGAAGCTTGTGCCTCTGTTCTTTGCTTTAGACCACCAGAATTACGCCAGGTAGCATCCAGGAAGAGAAGGGACACTGGACAATAACTCGAAGCAATCGCAGTTTCTCATCCTTACCCATCGATCAAGCACACAAGCAAGCCAACAAAAGGGTGAAAGGAGCTGGTGGAATTATTGGTCTCACAGAGAACCATGACATGCTGGAATGCTGGATCTTGACTGGCCCGGAAATCAGCCGTGTCATTGAGGAGTTTACTGGTGCAAATGATAACGATGGTGATGAAGAGCTCCCTCTTTATGAGGAAGGATGTGCATCTCAGCACCGATTCCTACGCCATGCCAAAGATATGATGGAGGTGTTGCTGAGTAATGGGAATCCTTTTGAGGAGGTCAGTGGTGACCTGGCTACATTAGACAACAAGGTGTGTGTGTCTGCGGCTGCTTCCATATCCATCCATAAAATCGAGCCCATTGGACAAAAGCAGTACAACAACTTTAGGCAGAGTGTGCTTGACACAAATGACACACCTCTGACAGCACCGATCAAGTGAAACAACTTACTGTTGTTCCATGAGAAGAAAAGACAAAAGAAGTCAGCAACTAAGCCGAAAATTCAGCATTTCAAACGTCATGCAGAGCTTTATGGTCAAGCTTTTCTTGTACTAGACAGCCGTGGGGGGATTTGCAGGAGTTTTTCAGCATGAATCTTCCCCATACCCACCCGCATTGGCATCAGAAGGGTCCCTCAACTCTTGTACAAAGTCAGATTTGTTGGTATATACATGGAAGCCAGTACAAGTAGCGCTATTTCTGTCGACGAGGAGCTAGTTGCGCCAGATGTTTACGACTTTATTATTATTGATGGTGGAGCATTGATAAGCTCACTTCCTGGTACAACTGTCCAAGGCAAGACCTTTGATTCATATTTCGACAAGGTATTCTGCCCAAGAGTTCGCCATAGCTTGAGGCAATCAACAGAGTAGATATTGTCTGGGACCAGTATCGTGCACTAACAATCAAAGGAGGCACAAGGGAAAAATGAGGAACACGCGTGCGACAGCACATATCTGGTACTGCCAAAACCCCAGGAAATTGGCAGAATTTTCTGGCAAGCATCGATAACAAGAAGGAACTGTTCTCATTCCTGTCAAAAAAAGATAACAGAAAAACATATCCCAGATGACAAGAATGTCTTCATCACTGCAAGTGATCAAGTCCACCACATTGGAAACAGTCCACCAACGGATCAATGCAGCCATGAGGAAGCTGACACGCGTGTCGTAGTACATCTCCTCCATGCCCTCCAATCTTCGTCACTTGGGATGGTATATACTGGAGACACAGATGTTGTCGTAATCCTTCTGAGTAATTTCCATCACATCAAGGCTCTGAATCCGGCTGCAGAAATATGGATCTCCTTCAAAGCAGGAAAGACAACCAAAATGATCTCCCTGAACACTATTGCCACAAGCCTGGACACGACAACGTGCAAAGCCATGGCCCTATTCCATGCATTCACTGGATCTGACAATACCTCTTCCTTCAAGTTCAAGGGTAAGCGATCCTGCTGCGTGCTGATCCATGAAGTGCTATCCCTTATGGATCAATTTGCAACCATTGTGGACACTCCATTCCAAACATCGCCAAGGTTGAAAGAAGTGGCAACAAACTTTGTCTGTAGGCTGTACTCAAATGAATCAAATGAGGACAATGATGTTGACCTTGTCCAAATGAGGTTATTCTCACAGAAGACTAGGGATGTGGAGAGAATTCCCCCAACTAGTGATGGTTTGGATCTACATCACAAAAGGAGTGTCTTCCAAGCAAGCATCTGGGCAACAGCATGATGCCTGTTAACAACCCAATTAAGCATGGGTGGAAGGAAGAGGACAGCAAGCTGGTTCCCATTTGGACCACACTGGTCCTTGCCAAGGATGTATTCCACCTTGATGTGAAGTGCACTTGCCCAATTACCTGCTCTCGGTGCAAATGTGTGAAGTCAAAGTTGAAGTGCACACATCAGTGCAAATGCACATGCGGGAAGTAACTGAACTAGAACAATACTAGCATGCGCATAGGGGCCTTGGTTAATTTGTAAGCCATTTTCTAATTGACTGTATTGTTCATGGATTTTTTTCAAGCAATTGGGTAAACATTTACTTGGAAGTAGGACTCAGTATAAGAGAAGATATGCTCCAATCGTGTTTATTTTTACTTTATTCAATTACTGATACATGCAAACCGATCGATTTGGACCACTCTGCCCCCCTGCCAAGGATGTGTTCCACCTTGATGTGAAGTGCACTTGCCCAATTACCTGCTCTCAGTGCAAATGCCTAAAGACCCAAGTTGAGGTGCAAGTGCACAAGTGAGAGGTAACTGGACAAGAACAATACTAGCATGCACATAGGGACCTTGGTTAATTTGTTTGTCTTTTTCTAGTTCAGTTTTTTTCAAGCAATTGTGTAAGCATTTACTTGGAAGTCGGACTCAATATAAGAGACGATATGCTCCAATCGTTTTTATTTTATCTTTATTCAATTACTCATACATGCAATCCTAGGTATAGAGACCAGAATCACCATTCTAGGTTCAATAGTCATGATAGTACAAAAATTGAGGCGAAATGTGAAAAAAAAGCTGAAAATTGGCAGCCATCTTGGATTTTGGCGGCCATTTTGATTTTGTTTTATCTGACTGCTTGACACTCAAAGCAAAATTGTTCTATAGACCTTTCCTTTCAAGTTGGTACTGAAAATGAAACTTTTGCATCAATTTGAAATGACTGAGTACCTGGGCACCCCAGATTATGCTGTCCTTACTGGCATGGAACATGTTGTGGTACAGTCTAGAGGGAAAAAGATTATGATATATTTAATATATCATTAATTTATTTTTAATTTGGTAAACCTAAGGTGTTAACCAAAAAAGTTCCAATATAGTACACTGACAATATAGCTGTTATCTTAATTGTATCCTGAAGGCATATTCTTACATTAAAAAAAACAAACTATATAGGTATTTACATTTTAATAGTTCATTGGAGGGGGAGGGATATTCATGATGTGCCCCCTGAGTCTGACAAAGCATATTGATAAGTTGAAGTCTGTGGATTACTTAGACAGATTAGTGGATTCGTGTGAAATATTTCAAATAAAAAATGCTTACACCTCGTATTGCACATCCAAACGCGCCACTTATGTATGGCCACGGACAGTGTGTAGTTTTTGCTTGGTTTATGTCTTCAACTTTACAGTTTCGCTACTTTATTTTGTAAACATTTATATATCTCAGAAAATCATTGATATATCTCAGAAAATCATACTCTGTAAAAATTATGTTTTAAAGTATGAATCAAGTCGTTGCCAACATGGTGTTTCAAGTTCAAATTCCTACAAAAGATTTTTGCAAAGGATCATTCACCTTCAGTGATGCTAATGAATGCAACAGTCTAATCCTCGCCGTGCTTTGTGCCTTGGATGCACATCATCTGGTTCTTCAACTTATACTAGATACTTCTCTTCAACATTTGTAATACACATGTATTAATTAAACAACATACTCTGAACGCAGCAAAATGATTGAGTGTCCAAATATATCGGGACTTTAAGGAAAAAACCCGTGATCCTGTGCTACATCCTTTTTTAAAGACTAATTGCAAGTACTTTTTCACAGAGTGGGATTTATATAGGACGGTAGTTGTTTGATATCAAGTGCCTGTATACATCTATGTGTTTTGTCGCTACTCATATCATGTGTTAAAAAAAAAACAAGTCCTCGTGTTTCGGTAATTAGTATTAATGCCTCTACGTAGGCATTTTTTCCTTTTTTCCAAACACCGAAATGTTTGTTTCTTACAGCTGATGGTCTTATTCCAGAGGCATATTGTTCTGTTAATTCCACGAACAGTGGGGATTACAACGAAGAAATGAATTCTGAATTATACCAAAGGTACAGGATATTAAAATCTACTAAAATAGTAATTTTGGACTTCTTTCATCTAAGAAGTCCAGTTGTATATTTCAATGTATGCTGCTGGAAATAATTATACAATAACTTTGCATTTAGCTAAAGAACTCTCTCTCTCTCTCTCTCTCTCTCTCTCTCTCTCTCTCTCTCTCTCTCTCTCTCTCTCTCTCTCTCTCTCTCTCTCTCTTTCTCTCTCTCTCTATGTATGTATGTATGTATGTTATATATATATATATATATATATATATATATATATATATATATATATATATATATATATATATATATATATATATATATAATCCAAGTTTTTTTGCACATATGCGTAAAATTTGGTGTGACAGTACATAAAACTAGTAAAATCAATAACCTGAGGGGATCTATGTTTACAATGAAATAACCTTATTATTAATTAGTTGATATGAACTGAAATACATTAAAAATATTTCATATAAAGTTGCAACTCTGCAACATTAATAACTGGGAAATTAAATAAATCACTCAGCACTCTTAAGTAACATCCTTAGACCTGCAAAGCATATTCTTGGTGCATGGTTATGCGTATCTTGGTGCCCTTTTAAATAATTAAATACTGTAAGTACACATATGTACTTTCGTGTATCGTGTATACTAGATGGGCCACTGAATTACTATATCTGGAGGAACCACATGTATCTGTGATTGACAGTGCTTCATATCACACCGTCATGACACCAGATTCTAAATACCCAACTTCATCTTACACCAAGGAAGATATAAAGGCATGGCTCAAAAGAAAAAGATCGATTGCTCAGCGGATCTACTGAAGAAGACAAAGTCAAGAGAAACAGGTATGTGGAGCATAAGCTAGACACGCACCTAGACCACTGGTATTTCATATAATCGCTCAACAAACAGAGATGTGTGATGTCTAAAAGAATAACATGTTTCTCTTCATTCTGTCTAGGTAGAAGAATTCGATTTATACTAGACAAAGGAAAAAATGCGAGTTTTTGTTACGAATGGTTTTGCGAACCTTGCGCTTTTTTTCTTTTTTTTTTTTGCCTAGAATATAGTTCCCTCTATTATTACAAGATAAATTTACATTTCCTTGTATTTTTTCTACCTTCATACGTGATATATTCCTAGTCAACTTCTTAATATTAATTAATGAAGAGTTCTATCAGAATGTAGTTTGAGAATGCCTGAGGTCACAATAATAACTTATATATGAAATCCCAATGATCCACAGTCACTGTACTTCTCAGTTTTGTTTACATAATAACGTGGACCCCATGAAATGCTGACTTAATTGTACGCGTAGCTAATATTTGAAACAAGCTGCAATATAATGCCGTAATTGCTGACAGCAAATTCTTTGAGTTTTAACTACAAGAAATGTGGAAAGTGCCTCATGAATATTCTCTGGGCCAGTTGAACTATTTGTGTAATAATGATTCATCCATATACAGTGACATATTGTAGGTATTATCGCCCATCCCGGTCATTAACCAAAGGAACTGGGAATGTTGTGACAGGTATGTATGTAGGCCTATGTATAAATAGGTATATATATATATATATATATATATATATATATATATATATATATATATATATATATATATATATATATATATATATATATATATATATCGTCTTTATTATCTTAGTAAAACGTGCTTTTTGAAATGTGTGATTTTGTCTGTGTAGATAAGAAAAACAAACCAATATATGAAAATACTAATATAGCACAATGGCAAAATGTAATAAAATGCTGTTTAAATAGGAATGTGCCCAATGAACAACGATGCCCCATCTGTTTGACATCAAATTATGCATTTTCACTAAATGGTCATTTTCGCTAAATTCAATTATAGGCCTACCATTGTCTGATGAACATGTAATTGGATGCATAGATAAAGAAAACCAAAGGTGCACATCTTCATATTTATGCTTATGCTAAAAATATCATGAATGTAGCGCTAAAACTTGCATACAGATATTCAGACCACAAGGTTAATGTCGGATAGACGGACAAACAAGGAAAATCTATAGCTACCCTCCCACGCCAGGTGGCAGGCATAAAAAGACCAAATAAAAATTAATATGATTAAAGCAGGTCCTACGTCTGCTTGAATATAAGTAGACAGTAACGTTTATCTGTTTTGTTCTCTTCATTAAATATCGCATGTGTTAATTGTCTCCTATTTATTTCTGTATTCTTCATTTGCTAATAAAATGGCAATTTTTTTAGGCTGCAAATTAAAGTTTCAGACGCATTTGTCTTTTGGCCGTCCTTTTGTATGCAGCTGGATGCACTCTGTGATTTATCACACTCTTCGGGGCAAAATCACTGAACTTACAGCCGGTTTGCAAAACATGTCGTGTCATCTTGGTGGACACTCAAAAAAGACAGTATGACTCTGATACATACATACATATATATATATATATATATATGTATGTATGTATATATACATATATTTGTTAGGCCTTAGGACATTTGTCAAAAAATGACAGTTAAGCTATGAAACATAAAATATAATTTAAAAAAAAGATAAAGTTTCAAGCCGTATTTGAATTTTGTACACTTCCCTAATCAAAATTGATCGACGCTGGATTTTATGGAGAAAGTGGCCGTCGTGTGCCGTTATTTAACAATAAAGTCAACTCAGGCGCTCGTAACGTTCAGTCAGTCCAGCTTCTGTGCAAACATACGCGAGGGAGGGGGGGGCGGTGAGGAGGAGTGGGTAAAGAGGTTGGACCTGGAACATCTATGCGTTCAATAACCCACGATGGTGGCGGATGGGCATAAAACCACAACGTGGTCACATGGAGCTCCTATGTAGGAGCTCCATGTGACGACGTTGTGGGTTATAGTCCATGAGCTGAGGGCGTAATTTGGACCAATTGGTACCATCTGAGGGTACCAAACTTAACAATGCTTTTTTGATTGGTATATGTCTCAGGAACTCAAAACCGCATGATGGACTTTTCTGCGGCACAGCTTTAAGTCAGTATATACGCAATTTAATAGATGTATGTTATTTTGCATAAAAGGTGAAAACAAATTCTGCATAGTGATTCGTTTGATGAGTATACATGTCACAAGACAAAAGGTAGCAAGATTTGAATCACAGTTTGTTAATTGAAACGGAAACTTGAGGAAATAAAGGTGCTTATCAATTTTGATAAATGTACAAAGACTGCTAATCATTGCTAATCTACATAGGTTTATAATAATGAAAGTGCTAAATATTGTAGAATAAGGTAACTTGAACAGGTCAATATATGCCCCATCCAAACAACTGCTAATCAACTTTGAGGAACTTTCATACACTGCTAAACAATGCTAATTAATATTTATTCATGGTAAGGAAAGTGCCAATCAATAAGACAGTCTTCCTGTATGGAGAAGTTGGAACCCATAGACAAGCTAGGGTTACCCATATGCCAGAAAATGTATACCGCGACGTACGTACAGTTACCCCCGGCTAAAAGTTAACAGCCAAACGCTTTTTTCGCGTTTTGCTGGTGTATGGCTTGTGTTTGGAAACGTTTGAAAACGTTTGGAATGTGTTTGGAAAGTGTTTGGAATGTGTTTGGAAAGCGTTTGGAAAGCGTTTGGGAAAAAATCTCAAACACTTTTACAAAACGTTCGAACACTTTCACAAGCTACCGAACACTTCTCCAAACGCGTTCAAACACTTTCCAAACGCGTTGAACAATTACCGGAACGATTTCAAACACTTTCACAAACGTATTCAAACACTATGCATTTCAAACACTTCCATTTAAATGATGAAGAATCTCCAAACGTATTTTAAACAGGTCCAGCAATATATGATGTACCTACATGTAAATGTGCACTTATCCATCATTATAGGTTGTATATACTTATATAAAACACGATCCAAATACGTTTACCTAAGTGTCTAATTCAACTAAAATCAATTAAAGACTTAATTCTTCATTTAAGATGTCATGAATACTTCATCTTTCAAAAACTGTTTCGGAGTAAATCCATAGGCAATATCATGATCAGATCATGATTCATGATTTGATCATGCTATTGCCTATAAATTTACTCCGAAATAGTTCCTAATTTTCAATTAAAATATATATAATTACTCCAAGGACCAATGGAGTATCGCCTGGCTTACTCTACAGGAGCTAATTCTATTGCTTGGCTTAGTAAGCCAAACAATACTTAAATTGAGCTGCTTCTGTATTTCCATTCGAAATTTTAAAAGTTAGCCTTTTTCAAGAACTTCACTTTCAGAAAAAGTATGATAGCGACTGGGTATACTTGCTACTGAAAGATCTGTAACTTTATAATAAATGAATAGTTAAACCTGTTAATGTAGGCATATTATTTGTTTTCTTCTACCTATACTCATTTCCTTCCTTAATTAGGTATGACCATGTCATAATATTGTTGATAACCAGTAACAATATAAATATTAACAGGTAAAGGTGACAGATACATATTTCCAGGAATTATTTGTCACTGACTCATTTTTTCTTTTCTTCATTTCATGTTAATTTGAATCAGATATAAAGAGGAATTTGATTTGTGGAGCCCAGATTAGTGAAGTTTGCATCCCTGAAAATCCAAATAGTCCGTATGAAAATGCAGTGGCAAATGCCAGGAAAACGTATATGAGAGCATCTATCTTTGATAATTTTCTGGGGGAGGCCCCCCAGAACCCCCCCCCCCCCCCGAAAAGCTTCGTGCCGGCGGCACTCGCATCCGGGCTTCGCCCTCACGTCGCTGATACCCCCCCCCCCGAAAAATTCTGGATCCGCCCTTGAAGCCAGTATATCTGAGGCTTTAACACTTTCTAGTCTGAGTCAACAGCTTTCCTCGGCCCGCTCTGTACATGTATCACATGCGTTTGGCGCAAAGTGTAAAGTGTTTGAAAGCGTTTGGAAAAGTGTTTGAAAACGTTCGGCTTTCACCAAACGCGTTCGGCAAAGTGTTTGAAAGCGTTTGGAAAAGTGTTTGAAAGCGTTTGGCAAAGTGTTTGTAAAGCGTTTGGAAAGTGTTTGCAAAGTATTTGCTACGCGTTTGCAAAACGTTTGACTTTCACTGAAAGTTTTTGGGGAACGTTGGTGCGTTTGGCGTTTGTTAACTTGAACGCAAGCGTTACTGTATATTGTTTTTTACTGTCACTACATATCTAATTTACATAACACATATTAGCATATCACAATAGATACCACCTTTTGGCCAAATTGAACTGTAAATTTGAACATATAAAATCAATTAGATGCAGGTTGTTGAAATGAATGTAGATTACTCTTGATTGTAAATATTACAAAAACCAAAATATTATGTACAATAGCTGTAGGTTCATTGTATAGACATGACATTAGAATTTAAGGACAACTAACATTTGTCAATGTTTAACCAATGTATGGAACCCATTAGAAACAACAGACAAGGAACTTTTGCAATGGTAGCTAGGAATGAAAACAGAAGAAACGTAGACTTTCCTACATACAATAGATGTCAAGTATTTCAACCTAGACATGACACAGACCTATTGGACAGACAAAACCAAGGTCAGAGACATGAACTAGGCCTAAATGTAGAAAATGAAAAAGAGTTTCCTTTTTTTAGAAAGAGGATCACGGCCAAAGGCACGATGGCGCCTTCTACAAGAGCAAAAAAAGGCGCCACAAATCAAAGAGGACAAAGACCACAAACAAACCAGAGACAATCAAAAGAAGCAAGAGACACCTACCAAAAAACAGCAAAGATACAACGAATGGAGAAAGAGTGCAACAATACCCCCAACAGCAGGAGCCTAGAGGATATTAACTTCAAATACATCTATTGTTAAAATCATAAACTTATCCAGCAAACAATTAACACAAGAACAAGTAAAGTTGCTTTAAAAGGGATTAAAATTCACACCGACACCAAGAAAAGACACAGAAGAACAAGTGTGGGCTATTTCAAATTTTGTCGTACATTATGTCTAAAAGATTTTTCCACAATACAGATAAGGAATGTGATAAATCACTGGTCAAAAGAAAAAGTTCTTTCACCCCTCCCTAAGGTCAAAATGGGACATTAGAAAAATTTATTGACAGACTGAAAGAAATTGCGCACTCTCTCCACAAAATACCTTCACCCACCAACAAAAATAATTTAACTAAAAGATTTTTCCACAATACAGATAAGGAATGTGATAAATCACTGGTCAAAGGAAAAAGTTCTTTCACCCCTCCCTAAGGTCAAAATGGGACATTAGAAAAATTTATTGACAGACTGAAAGAAATTGCGCACTCTCTCCACAAAATACCTTCACCCACCAACAAAAATAATTTAACTAAAGAGGATGAATTGCAATCTGAGAATTCTATCAGAATTAAGGAAGCAGACAAGGGTGGAGCAGTTGTCAATATGAACACCGACTATTATGCTAAAAAGATCAAATCATTACTTAATGATAAACAATTTTATGAGCGATGCAAACCAGGCAGAGAATATAAAGTGAGTGATAAATTAAGAAAATTTATTGACAAATATCGTAACACCTTTACAACGAAAGAAAGAAATTGTCTGGGTGGTTTGCAGTCAAGAACAAGTAATTTATACGGCTTACCGAAAGTCCATAAGTCTGATGTTATCAAAAAAGCTGTAAATGAACAAGATGTTATACATGTACATTTTATTCGACCAACATATTTAAAATTCCGACCAATCGTCGCAAGACCTGTATACAATACGAGTAGGCTTAGTAAACTCATAAACGAAATTTTAAAACCGTACTTGTTACATGTCGACAGCCGCATGCGTGACAATATCGACTTCATCAATGAAATATCACGAGAGCAAGTCAAAGATCGGTATTAAGTCAGTTTTGATGTGATTAATTTATATAGTAACATACCTCATGAGTTAGGAAAGCGTGCGATTGAATACTGGCTGAACAAATATCCTGACACAGAAAATCAACAATCCACAAGAGAATTTATTGTGGAAGGTCTTTCACTAATATTATTTTATTATACGAAAAACTTAAAAATACATCCGAATCCCTGCCATGTTTTTTAAAAAGAACTAGAAACGTTATCTAGATGACTGTTTTATAATGTGGACAAAGTCGCTGTCAGATTTACACGATTTTCACCAACTTTTAAATCAGCTTGAACCAAGTATTCAATATGAAATGAAATATAGTCAATGTGAATTAGAATTTTTAGACTTGAAAGTTCTTCAAAATGATGGAAAGATTTCATTGGATATATACTACAAGAATACAGATACTCATCAGTATGTGCCATTCAATTCATGTCACCCACGGCACACTAAGACAAATATCCCATATAATGAAGCAAGAAGGATCTGTACAATTGTAGAAAATACAAATAAAAAGCAACGCGTCTGGATGAACTGGGAAATTCCCTGCTTCACTCATTCCAATGGGTTTTCAGCGACCTTTATGTGTTACACAAGAATCATCAAGAAAGGACCGCAAAAATCACAAGGGGGACGACAAAAATCTGGTCATGATCACAAGATACAATCTTAACAATCCAGTGATAATAACACAAATACGTGAAATCCTTAAAATCTTGGAAATGGATCCCTCAGAGAAATATTTAAAAATCTGAATATTATTTCAAGCCAAAGACAGCCTCGTAATTTAAAACAAATTCTTACGAGAGCAAACTTTGAATCACGGGACAGTCAAGGCGGGAGCAAAAAATGTGGTCTTCCTCGTTTTAAGAATTGTATAAACATGACAGTTACTGACACAATTTTGCTGGACACAACAGGAAAGCTTCTAAACTTTTAAATCAGAACAGAAATGGACTGTTTGAGTAAACATTTGATTTATGCGATTGTCTGTAGAGGATGCAATGAGGTATACATAGGATCTACAGGCAACGAATTACGCAGGCGCATGACTGTACATAGACAGCAAATACGGGTGCCTGAGACACGACAGATCCAGCTCAGTGAACATATTGATAGTTGTTCTAATCTTGTGCCTAAATTCTTAGTATGTCCCATATATCAGATGTCAAATTACTCTGACATAGAAAGAGAGCAAAAAGAATTCATA
Source organism: Hermodice carunculata (assembly GCA_964020975.1). Classification (NCBI taxonomy): domain Eukaryota; kingdom Metazoa; phylum Annelida; class Polychaeta; order Eunicida; family Amphinomidae; genus Hermodice; species Hermodice carunculata. Next base: position 22,998,201 of record OZ026613.1, read on the forward strand.
TTCCAACATAAATACAAGCCTAGATTGAACAGTGTAATTTACTAATTATTTATAGTGATATGGGACAAATTAGGCGTATTTTCATTACGAACCGTTTATTATTAATTGATATGGCAATGACGTCATGTAATAGGCCTAAATCAGTAACGTAATAAATGAATGTCATAATATGCTTCTGTGCTAATAGATTTCACTATTTAATACAAGGAGAAACTTAAACCTAATTCTGTAAGCCGATGTACCGTTTGAACACTATCAAGTCCGATATTCTAAGAGCAAAGTCCTATTCCGTACCATTCACTGAAAAACTGCATAGTTCTAAATCATATATCAAATTATTAACAACAGATAACGTCAAGATTACACTGGACAGAAAATTATTTCAACATCTGTGCGTTACGGAGCTTGACATTGATTTAAAATGCTGAAACCGGTCGCGTCTGAAACGCAAAAAATTCTTATATATATATATATATATATATATATATATATATATATATATATATATATATATATATATATATATATATATATATATATATATATATATATATATATATATATATATATATTTATTTATGAATTTATATATAGGTTACTATACATGATAGAGGACTGGTAAGAATAGAAATAAATGCCGTGGATAACTGTGCTTAAAACGGATTTTGTCTCCTATCATATAATTTTATATAACAAAAATCCTCAATGTACCTACCCACAAGTGTGTGACCTACAGAGTAATGCCAAGGTCACAAAAATTTAGTCATCATGATGCAGTATATAATCACTTCCAAACAGTAAAATAAAGCAAAGTGTGATTATACAGGCTAAGCATGTGGAATTTCACCAGGATGTATGTGTGCCTTACAATGAAGGAACAATCTCCGCAGGCCTACCGGTTATATCCTCCACAAGGATGTGACCTTGAAAATAGGGTCAAGGACAAAAAAATCCAGGGATCAAAGGATGACGCAGAGGCATGTTTGCACCATTTTTCAAGAGATTTGGACAATGTATTCATGAGGTATTGAGATTGCAGAAATGTAATACTTGATCTACAAGCTGAGCGCAGCAACTCCCCCTCCCCCCCTAAAAATGCAATCAATGTAGATATAATAGTGTTTTTTTCTTACCCGTGTGGATTCATTTAGTATTTATAGGTCGCATGAAGTTCATTGTGCCAGCTGTTAACAGGATACAAACATAATATGTATATTTTAAGTATAATTATAATGTAGTGGCCAAGTATAACAAAACAGGATTCACCATATACAGTATTTTTGGGCCGTCTGGGTATAAAACTTTAAAATTGCAATAACGGGCTCCAGCTGGGCTTCTGGAACGTCCATCATACATTTTTGTTATACCATAAGGTGTACCAAATCAGCTATAAAGGTTTCGTTTGGTGCCCTCAGATGGTACCAATTTTCAGTCTCGCTCATGGACTATTAGGCCCATCCACCACCATCCAAGTTATTAGCACAAACAATTGACTGCACAGATGATTACACAATATTTTGTTGCAGATATGGCCCTATGTGGTTCATTTAAAGCATAGATGTTTCAGGTCCAACCTCTCTATCCACTGTCCTCCACCCCCGCGTATATTAGCATGGCAGCTTGTCTGCCTGAACGTTCCGAGCGCCTGTGACTCCAACACAGCAGTTTATTTCAACTTGTCTGCAGTGAAGGGCTAACTTAGGCCGGGGAAAGAGCATAGCTGCATGGCCACGGTCTTCGGTGAAACAGCATAGCCACTGCCTGTTAAGACCAAACTAAGTTAAGCTATCGTTACTGTGTGGGCGCTCCTTGGAGAGCAGTCAGACACGCGGAACAATAGTCTGTTTAGCAGGCAAGGATAACCATAGCCCTGGTTAAAAAGATTTTGTCGAGAAAGCGGCCGTCATGTGCCGTTATTTTTTACATCTTTATATTTAAACTTGTCTGGAGGGTTAACTTGGGCCGGGGAAACAGCATAGCAACACAAAGATCAGTAAGGCATAGCCGAGGTCGTTCGGTGAAACAGCATAGGCCATGGCCCCATTTGTGTCAGCATTTAGGGACCTCGAAGTGCGCCAGGTTCGGTGATCGTTATCGTAGTATTTCGCTAGATTCCAGGTGTCCGTTCTTTGTGTTAGCAAGGCAAACGGTCCTTAGAGTACTTTTAAAACATGATTTAGTATCTTAACTTTAATCTGCCCGCTCAGCTGTAACCAAAACTGTTATCATCGTTAGTTACAAATCAAAATGCGACACGAAAGACCTTGAACCAACTGGCAAGCGGTGAACGCCATTTTGAATATTGCGCAGTGCCGCACAGAAATACATTTGCTTTGGACATGAAAGTGAATCACGGCCACAGTATGTATCATATCATTATTGATGCTCTGAAACAAATTCAAAATGTATACTTTTGGTTGCATATATTATAACCCTCTCCCCAAGATTGCCCATTACTATTCACAGTTACAAACCGTTGGGTGCCGAATCCGCAATTTTCAAAATGGAAGCCAAGTGCGGGTGAGCCGATTGGATATTTTGAAGAGGTAGTATCCAAAAATGTGTGCGATTGGGGTTAAGGGAAGGATAATTTGTCGAATAATATGTGATGTACAATATACAATGGGACTTTTCCAGAGAGAACATTACCTGATAATGTAATACACCGCAATACAGATATCAGTTGTACCCAGCGGTGGGCCCCAGAGTATGGATTTTGTACAGATACTGAAGTCGCCCTGGGGCTACGAAATAAGCAGCAGCATTAGTGGGATCCGCCACGACCCCCTGGTGTGTGAAAGGTGGGCGAGAAGGTTGCCCGGATAGTGGATACAGGTCCGAACGTATATATGGTAATCACGCGCATAAAGCGTGCAAGCGATTACGTCATGCTTGTTTACATGTGCCAGAATCGTGTACCGGCGTCAGTATCCAAACAAATAAAGTGCTTACATTATTGAACGTCGTCCTTTTGAAACTTATTGAATAGAATCTTCTCTTTGACATGAATAAGAAAATGACATGAAATAGGGCATGATTTCTGCATTCACCATGTCGTAAAAGGTCATAAACATCGTTGTTTACATTGTGTTGCCAATGAAAACTAAGTAGGCCTTATTACGCCCGTGTGTATATCAGAAAAACGTAGGTGTTAAAAAATGCTCGCACAGGAGATCCATTCCAGAAAAAAGTGAAGAAAATCATCTGTCATTCTCATTAAAACTACTACCTTTAACATATTTGATAGTTTTTACAGAAAAGTAAAATTGTGTATCTTGCCTGTGCGTTGAAAACACATGAAATGTCTGAAATGTTACAAAATACTGCAATTTCACATACGTACATGATATTCAAATATCTGTCAGTAATCTGCTCCAAATAAGACAATTACTTTATACAAATTGGTAGCATTTCACAGACAAAAAGAACATTCACAAAACTTTCCACTTAAACTAACTTTACAAAGGTTACGCATGATATTCTCGAAAAAACAGCCCAAATTATAGGTCTTCAAAATACAAACCTGGGTTTGCCTTTCCAGAGGAGATTAAAATGGCAGAGGAAAGTGTCTTCTGCAACGTCAAAATCCTGCGTATGTATCTCGTTTTTACAACAGCCCCCCCCCCCCCCAGTCATTTGCCAAGTCGGGACTCTGGTAGGCCATGTTACTCTTTTGCAACAGATTTATGCATGGTTAATCTTTAAATCTAGGGTTCAGAGAAAAAGTAACTTTACTAACGGGCTATTTATTAGGACACAACAATTTTTGTCCTGAGTTGGGCTTCTCTTTAGCGTGAACTTGACATGAACATGACAGGGCTACCAATTCAGCAGAGGTACATGCAGACACATTTAAAGTAAAACGTAAAATTTCTGATCCCTGCACCTTTTGACAGCGGGACATTTGTTCATCTGGGACTGTATTCACAAACAGTTTAATCTGATCCTGAATTTAATCCTAAAACTAGAACTGGTTGATTTTCCAACAGAAAATCAAATGTGTCCCCGTGCGCCCTTACTATTGTCACCCTTATTTTTATAAATAGGCATACCGATTTCAATGATTTACAGATATGGTGAAGGTACACTCTTAATTGACATTTCAAAACGTTGATTTTTGACGAAATGCCAACGTGACCTTGAAAAATAGGTCAAGGTCATACATTTGCAGTTACAAGCAAGGTCTTACAAAAGTCTTGCATAATAATCACACAAAATGTCAACCTCTTTAAGACAAATCTGTCTTGAGTGCATCTGCAAGGATTTTTAAAAAGTGGCCATGTGACCTTGAAATGGGTCAAGGTCACCCATCTACAATCACAACCTAGTAGGTGTTATGGTAAATAGAGATGCAAAATTCCAACCTCTTAAGTCAATCCTTGCAGAGTTGTTGCATGCGTGTCGTGCCTTCAAAAATATGTCAAGGTCACCTATCTGCAATCCCAAGCAAGGTTTTTTATAGGAACATCTTCACATTAAATTTCAACTTCCCAGGTCAAATCTTCCTTGAGTTATCACGTCCACATTGTTTTTAGACGAAATGCCCATGTGACCTTAAAAATAGGTCAAGGTCATAGATCTGCAGTTACAAGCAAGGTCTTACAAAAGTGTTACATAGAAACATAATCACACAAAATATCAACCTCTTTAAGACAAATCTGTCTCGAGTGCATCTGCAATGATTTTAAAAAAGTGGCCACATGACCTTGAAAATAGGTCAAGGTCACCCATCTACAATCCCAACCTAGTTCATATTATGGTTCATTATGCAGAATTCAACCTCTTAGGTCAAATCCTTGCGGAGTTATTGTGTTCGCGGCAATATTACATGACATGTCCATGTGACATTGAAAAATAGGTTTAGGTCACCCATCTGCAATCCCAAGCAAGGTTTTATATAGGAACATCTTCACAAAAAAATTCAATTTACCAAATTAAATCTTTCTTAAGTTATCGCGTCCACAACGTATACAACAAAGTGTTGAAGAAGGCGAAGGAGAAGAAGGAGAAGGAGAAGAAGAAGAAGAAGAAGAAACAGATTAGAAAATATTAGATCAAACTAAGATTGATTTCATAAAATGAACCTGTAAATCCTTAAGTTCACATTGTACATAGCCAAGAGCATATATTCGCTAATCCTTGAAGTTTTAATCGAACATTGAGCCAAAAATTAAGTAGGTTAGGGCCCAACTGACATTGATTTTAATTTTGGGATTTAAATGAGGATCTGATCAAATCATGTTGATACAACTTCTATTAAACGTCATGCAGCTTTTATTATTATACCTCAAGCGTCAATCTGGTGTTCTGAGTGGCTAAGTGGGCGTGTAACAGGGATGAGCCTTTTCCTGGAATTCCAGGCAATCCTGGATTTTTTTCCAAGATTTCCTGGAATTCCTGGATTTTTGGTTCAATTTCTTAATAAAATCACTGTTCTGTTGCCTCAAAATGCCGAAATTGTTGTTTTTATTGAGGGTCAGCAGTACATTGTATGACACTTCAGAGAAATTTTTCTTAAATTAAGCTCATGTCTGGTGTAACAGTTTTGACTGTTAAGCGCAAGAAAATTACTGTTGCCGCTGCAAATCTTTGTCACTAGGGACACTGCACATTTGACTCAAGCCTTATGTGCCAAATAGGCCTAATTGATGTCATGTAAATGATTGTTGATTTATTAAAATGGAATTAAAGTGACGTGATATTTATTCATAGATTGTTCTTCGGTATAATGAAGGAAATGGTGTCCTTGCCTTTGTCGGACAGAAAGAACTGTAAAGCTTAGGGATGGACTGTTAACCCTCAGCTTCGCTTCGGGTTGACAGTCCATCCCTCAGGTTTACAGTTCTTCCTGTCCCACGCAGGCAAGGGCACCATTCCATTGTTATTATACATCAAACATTAATCTAGTGCTCTGATTGACTAAGTGGGAGTGTGATAGTTTTGACTGTTAACCGCAAGAAAATTACTGTTGGCCGCTGACAATTTTTGTCACTTAGGGCACTGCACATTTGACCCGGCCTTGACCCCCAAAACAGACAACATGCAACTTCTTCAGCGCACACAAGACAATATGGCCAAGGAAGGGAGGTTCGCGTCTCTCGACGATGGAATGAAAGTGACGTGATATTTTTTCATTGATTATTATTGGGTATAGTAAAGGAAATGGTGTCCTTGCCTTTGTGGGACAGGAAGGCAAGGGCACCATTTCATTAATATTACCTGTAAGTGGGCTGTGGGGTCGTGGGGCTTTCACTACGATCTGATGAAACAGCCGTTCGCTCACATTCTAACTGTTACCTTTCCTTTTGAAATTCCTTGATTTTCCGCTTTTCAAATTAACAAAATCCGTTTTTTCCCGTTTTTTTTCTTCATTGACACGAAATTATGACCCTCAGATTCTGACGTTTACCTACCTGTTTCGTCACCTTTCAGGCAACGTGCACAGATTTGAGCAAGTTGTTTATTGATTAGTTCATACGCATTTTCGGCACCTTGACGGGCCATTTTCTTTCATTTTTTCCACTCACGTCACGCCCAGCTGTCCCTGGGCCGGTCTTAAAGCTGACATAGAACAGAACATAATCGAATATATTTGCTATTTTATTTATTTGTGTGGAAAAAACAGAGCATTTTTCACTGTTGAAACTAAAATCAAGATCAATCAAAACATATTTTAGCGAGACTTTATCACAAATGGAGATTCTGTGCAATGATCGTGCTGACAACAAACGCGGGTGTATTTTTTCATTTGATTTGATTTGATTTATTCAGCATCAAGTAAAGTTTACATAAATATAAAGTAAAGTAACCAAAGATACATGTTTAGAATGGAAGGAACGATTGTCATCATGTTGAGCGGTAGAAAAAGGGATTCGAATTCAGACTGTCAATATTTTATTTATCCTGATTGCATCGGTAAAAGTGTTCTTGTTTGTAGGTTTACAAAATTCATAAATCAGATTGTAGATTTTTTATATAGATATAAATTGAAAAAGGAGTTAATTATGTTCGTTTATGTTTTTCTGTTTTGTTCTGGCTCTTAGACCCTTCCGCTCTAACTGAATCTGATCTTGCCTAACCGTAGATTCTTTCAAAATAGTCTGCTTTATTTGACATGATCGGCTGTTTAATTTAGCAGAAACATCTATTCTTTTTTGTTGTCGGTCTTGTTCAAAAATTGCTTGTTTTGTTGATCATTTCTATCTGTTTTGTTTAATTGTTTTGTCTGTTTCTTATTTATAACTATTCTGTTTTAAATGACATATAACTGTTTTGTTTTATTTTTATTTTCTGTTTTATATAATTATTCTGTTTGATATGAGAAATATCTGTTTTGTTTTTTTCGTCTGTTTTGGTAAAATTGTTTTGTTTAAAATGAGAAATATTTCAAGATTTGTTTTAATTTTTGTCTATTTCATTTATAACTATTCTGTTCTAAAGGGCAAATACAGGTATGGTATAATTTTTTGTCTTTTTTTTATGATTATTTTGTTTTTAATGAGAAATAAGTTTTGCGTTTTGTTGGTCTGTTGTATTGATAATTTTTCTGTTATAAATGGGAAACTTATGTTGTTGTTTTTTTTAAATTTTTTGTCGTCCTATTTATGATTGTGTTTCAAATGAAAAATACTGTTTTGTAGTTTTTGGTCTCCATCCTTTATAATTATTCTGTTTTAAATGAGAAATTTTCTGTTTCGCTGTATCTTTTGTCAGTTTTATGTATAATTCGTATGTTTTAAATGAAGACTGTATCTTTTGTTTTATTTTTCGCTGTTTTATTTATAATTATTCGGTTTTAAATGAGAACTATATCTGTTTTTCTAATTTTTTTAGTATGTTTTTTTCATAATTGTTCTGTTTAAATGTCAGATATCTGTTTGTATTATTTATTTTTCTTTATTTATAATTGTTTTGTTTTAAATGGCTTATATATGTTTTCCTTTATTTTTCACTGTCTTACTTATAATTATTCTATTTCTGTTAAATGAGAAATATACCTGTTTTGTTTTATTTTTAAGGGTCCGTCCCATGGGGGGGGGGGGCTTTCTGTTATTGGGTTGTACGTCCGTCGGTCCAGACGATGTCTGTTTAGATGTGCACATTCTCGTTACTGCGATATCTACAAAATGTCTCCATATATTTTGCTCAAATTTAGAAATATGCTTACCTTAACTGGCAAGATAGTGTCACCATGACATAATTTGAGCAAACGGCGGACCCTTCAGTCAATGCTTGCGTTGAAGGTATATCTAGTTTTTGTCTGTTGTATTTATGATTTTTTTCTGTTCAAATGAGATATATTGTTGTGTTATATTTTTGGGTTTGTTTTATTTACAATTATTCGGTTTGAAATGAGAAATTTATCTGGTTTTTTTTCCTTCTATTTTTTGTCTCTGTTATTTATAATTTTTCTGTTTTAAATGATTTCTATCTGTTTTGTTTAATTTTGTTTGTTTGTTTGTTTTATTTATAATTATGTTTTAAATGACAAGTATCTGTTTTGTATCATTTTTGTCTGTTTTACAATTACTCTGTTTTAAATAAGAAGTATGTTGTATTTTTTGTCTTTTTATTTTATGATTATTCTGTTTTAAATGAGAAATGTATCTGTGTTGTTTTATTTTTTCTGTTTTATTTATACTTATTCTGTTTCAAATGAGAAATGCATATGTTTTTTACCTGTTTCATTTATCATTATTCTGTGGTAAGTGACACATCTGCTGTGTATATTTTTTGTTTTATTTATAATTATTCTGTTTTAATGTGAAATATCTGTTTTGCTATTTTTTTTGGTCTGCTTTATTTATAATCATTCTGTTTGAAAGGAGAAATTGAACTTTCATGTTCTATTGTTTGATGTTGAGAAATATTCGTTGGGGGTTTTTTTTGGTTTTTGTTTTGTGTGTTTGTTTGTTTGTTTTTTTTGTATATTTTATTAATTATTCTGTTTGAACTGACAGATGTATCTCTTTTGTTTTACTTTCGTCTGTTTTATTATACGTATTCTGTTTTAAACGAGAATTGTATTTTTATTTTTGCGATCCTGGCTTGCAATGAAGTCAACCTATCACTAGCATTTAGACAAACATTGCTCCCACTGACTATACTCAGGAACGAATTTAGATCTACTGCTCTCATTAATTGCAAGGCAGAGGTAATCCCTCACATTGACTGCACGTTTCTTGTGTCACTGATTATTTCAGTGAGGCTTTTCCGTGTCACTGTCCATCACAGCAGGTATAAGGTCTCTCTATTTTGTCCCAGATATGTCTTGTATTCACAAACTCTGTACTGCGAAACCTGAGTGCAAGGTATAAAGGTCATTGATGACGTCCGGACAGTATTACTTTGTAATCCAAGAGCTTCTTAAATGAGACCTTTGCCTCCTCTTAACGACTATCCTTGAACAGAGGTATCCTGTCCATGCAAAGTCTTTAGGATGCTTTAAGCTTTTTCTTTTAAAACTTCTTACCAATATTGCTTATATTCTTACAAGCAAGAATTCTGTTCCTGTGACCTAAAATCATACCAATGTATAAAGGGGGTGCAGACAAACATGGACACAGGCAGGCACTTATCAGGGAGTGTCTTGATGGATGCTACTTATTTTTTTTTAGATTTCCTCGTATTCTGGTTGAATCTTCTTGGACGTCGTTTGATTTGTAAAAACTCAGCATCACGCAAGAAAAGAGCATTAAATTTAGCCTATTTAAGAAAAAATCAGCACATCTGTAATTTTTGCACATATATGTTTCACTACTCTCTACACATGAGGACAACCGACACAAACATACATGTATATGTATGTAGGTGCAAAATTTAATTTTAAAGGGTTGTTGGCATTTTTGTGTGCCAATGTGTCATTTGCTCAAGGCTGTTGACTATACGATGGGCTCATATAGGCGACAGAGTAATGATTCAGAAGCCTTGGGTAGCCTCAAGCAAATTGAAAATGAACATAAATGCTATTTTTAAAGTCATTGATTCCAGTACTAACACTAAAGCAACATGGATAGTGCATTCAACATCTTGTTGCCCGACTCGTGGAGACTTCCCAGATCACCTCATTCAAGAATTCCTGTACAGGAACAAAAAAACATTGAAGATGAGTACATTTAATGGTTTGTACATGCGGGATGTGGGGATAAAGCATTTGTACACAGGCAAAATAGCCAGTTTCAGCCCATCTTTACTGTACTAAAGCTGTATTCCAATGTGGACGTGAATGACTCTGTCAAGAGAGAAATGCTCTGCAATACCATGAAATTTTGGTTCGTAATACTGCTTACTGATGACACTTTAGAAAAGGCGCCACCTTCTGTAGCTCAGGACATGATGAACTATATGCAGAGTGTCATAGAAGTAGAGGATGGAAGATTTCCAGACATGTGCACCACCCAGGAAAAATGGCGTATGCAGTTTCCCATGGAAGGAACGGATCCAAGGCTGTACACCTTGGCTATGTGTCTGATCCTGGTGATCAATCAGTATGCTGATATTTTGTTAAGGGCAGGTCATTCTCATCAGGACATCAAGAGATGGAGATCCATGCAGTATACATTGCTTGTTCTGGGGGCAAAAGGTGTTGTGCATGAGCCTGCTGCAAGCAGCATGGGGCTTGAAGAGTACTTCAAATGGCGCTCCCTGGCTAGCTTTGTTTTGCCTTTTATTTTGATTCTGGATGCCATGAATGGGTTATGCCTGACTAAAGTTCCTAGACAAGTTGACTCCTGTGAGCTTTTATGGTACACAACCATATTTATTTGCTTGGTGAACGACGGTATCAGCTACTACAGAGAATCTGAAGAAACGTGTTTGAATGATGTGAGGATCTTTCTCCGTGAAGAGGCCAATAAATCTCTTACATCATACTATCAGAAAACGTACCAAATAGCAAACGCATTCAAGCATGAAATATATCTATTGATCAAGGCTGCAAAAGCTGATTGTCAGAATGGCGATAGACTGAAAGTTGCCCTTGAGGGCCTAACTTATTTTATAATGGGATTTTTGGAATATGGTCTTCTGGCAACACGATACCAGCACTCCCCAGCACGTTACTCTGTAACTTTCACTGATGATGACAATTACGAGAGGGTGTCACAGAAATCAGTCAAATACACCCAAAAATACATCGATCTTTTCAACAAGGTGCGGAATGAAACAAATAGTGACTTGATGATTATATTTCAACTGTAACGGTAGATTTCCTGAATGTATGTTGCTGGTTGCAAATTTGGCCCAGTGATATTGACTGTTTGTGGATGTTCTGGCACACAGAGGAATAAAGACGACAGAGTAATGGACAACTTGAAAAATGCAATATAGTATATGATTATGGGGGCCAGGTTTTAACATTAGCGCTGCATGTTGCTTACTCACAATTGGATTGTGCTGATCGATTCACCACATAAACTTGCTCTGATGGTAGTGTTGCTTTCATGTTCTAGTGGAAATTGGACAGTAGCTTGCGATTTTATTGGGCGTATTGAATCAGACCTTTAACACGGTTATTTATATCTCATCAGTTTTTTACTAATCTTTTATTGCCCGTACATGTGCCATACATCTACATTGGTGGCTACATATATTTTATTAAATAAAACAAAGTATATCAGTCTTAGGAAGAGTAATAATAAATTATTAAATAAGTATTTACTCCATTTGTATCATGTGTGGAAACTTTCTTTTTTCTGCAATTCCCTGTTCTATGTTTTTAAGCTTTAACATATTTATTATGAATGTATTATAATCGGGTAAAGGTTGGATATAATTACACTTGTAAATATATTTTTTCTGCAAAATAAAAATCAAATTATAAAGGCTTCCTACGTTACTTAAACATAATAGAACTTCCTTGTTAGAAAATCGAAACACCTCTCATTTTACATTTAGCAAATACTTCACTTTTATTACCTCCCTCCCTGAGGGTCTGTTTCTTTAGACCCCCCCCCCCCCCCCGCCCCGGGGCTTATCCTCTGTTCAACCATCCCCTGATAGTGGCTTGCTTCCGCCTTCCTTTTCAATTCACCAGCTGTCCTTCTTGCAATCACCTCTAATTGCAACAACAGCCCTTATGGTTTCTATGTACACAGTCCCTTCCGGTCATGATCCAAATTTTAGCATTTTCTATGTACACTGCAGTCTTCAGCCACAACAAGCCTTACACTTAATCTAAACAACACTGATTCCTTAAATACAGTCAATAAGTATGAAAGTTCAAACAACAACTACACTATACAATACAATCAATCAGATATCTATTTTGAACACACTTGGTCATACCACCAGTATCAACCTTAGTCTCTCTCCGAGAACACATGACTGCCCGGACCCATGCGACAGAACAATGTAGTTTCACACATGCAGGTCCAGCATCCTTGGCAAGGGAGACCAGTCTACTGTATTCATGTTACATATCCGCTTTAGTCATCCCACTGGATGGGACGGTCAAACTTTATCATTTAGCTCATTCCATTGTTATAACAAATTCCCCCAAATAGGGTGTGCACTGGCGGCATTACCTATTCACCATGACAACACCTTTCACTCAATGGGAGCAACCCCCATCACAAAAAAACCCCAACAACTAGCAAAGAGGATGCCCTCAAATTATCTGCAGCCTAGCCTCAAATACTACCCTTTAAGCTGTCTATATTCATAAACAAAACAAAAAACATATGAACATATTTACACCTGAAACTGCGTCACATGTTCAGTTATCTACAACACTCAATCGTTACTATGCACTATTTGCCACTACTGCAGTTATCCTTGCCGTAATGACTAGGGACCCTCACTGTCCTTCCCCTCTCATAACCTGCACTGGAGCAGGAGGGGCTGGACTCCTCTAGCCCACATTTGGTTTCCGTAAGACTGTCTTCCGTTCAGTCTCCCGTGACCTGGGTTTCTCAGTGCAAGTAATAGAGTCTTTCCCCTCTGTGAGGGTTTCTTCCTCTGCACCTGGCCCCTCCAGGCAAGAACTCTCTGGGGTATCCCCCTTGAGAGCCTCATCATTGTTCACGTGCGCCATTTTCCTGACCCTACTGCATCTGTCACCCCACCTGTACTTTACACCCAGGCAACCGCTCAATCTGATCCAGATGTTTGAACCGTTCCTGTGGCAGTGGGCCCCCCCCATCGGTTCTCGTTTCTGCTGACACAGCCATCTGCCATGTTATGCTATCAGTCAGCTTTGCCTGACTTTTAGGCATTACTATCTCCAGCAGGGGACCTTGCTCCTGCCCCAGTGCTTCATCTACTTGGGGCCTGGGCAACAACGACACATTCTCACTGGCAGCAGAAATCGATGTCGGACCCTTCCCCACTGAAGCGCTTCCCTCAGCTGAGGGGTGGTCCCCACACAAAGTACTCCAACCATACAATTGTGGCTGCAAAACAGCAAACCCTTTGATTGTGACAGTCATGGGCACTGGATATGTTACTTGATGGGCTTCCGCAGCTGGTTTGGAATTTCCTCTATTGTCTGAGGTCCAATATGGGCACAGGATCTGCTATGGCTGGCCTCCTCCTCAGAGAGCCGAAATCAAATTGTTGAGAGTCTCCCCCTGAGAAGGGGAGAATTTTCTTCCCGCTGCCCTGTCCCAACATGAGGAGGACTTGACTCTCAGGGCGAGATGTCTGACCTTCTGCTTCCCCAGTCCCGACATTTAGATCAAATGGACCCAGCAAGGCAGTCATGGTGACCATAGCTGTTGGTCTTCCTTGACGTAGCCCTGATACCTCTGCAGTGTCCAACCTCCATGGTATATTTCCTCCAGAAGTTGATTTCCCCTGTTGTATCGCCACCTCAGGTGGAGGGCCTTGCCTCCATCCATGCCTGTTGCATTGTTCCAGCCCAGCCTCTTCAGTAATAAACATCCCACTCTGGGAAGAGATCACTTTTACTATATTTTCATTCCCCACTGAGGGCTTCTCCCCTACTGAGGGGCTGAGAGAACTTATTTTCTCCCACTGACACAGCTGGAGCTGAAAGACAGCCAACTCACTCGAGGCCACATCCAAAGGCACAGGTCCCAGCTGGTGTTCTATTATATCAATGGCGCCACTCCAGGAGCGACCACAGCTAGTGCCTGCTAGGTGCACCATCACAGAAGCCAGCCAGGGCAGAGACGATCTCTACCTAGGGTTTTCACTTGTCTGGGTACTCATATCATGGGACTGGGTATGCCTCCGAAGGGCCTCATCTTTTTGCATCGCCCTTGTTTGTTCCTGTGAACGTGGAATTCTTTTTCGTGCATCTTCTATCCTCAGAGCATGATCTGGTGGAACAGGTCCAGTCTCCCTAAGCAACTTTTACCGCATTTGCCTGAGCCGGTTGGGAATGACCTTGCCAGTGTACTCCCCAAGTCTGTCCTGGTGCAGCACTTGCCGCCAGAGAAGGCTCCTCTTACAGTTTTTGCAACTCCAGACTCTTCCCCAGAACACGCCTGGCATCCCTGACAAGGACAAAATCTCCTGGCTTACACTGCCTCTCTAAGAGGTTCATGTCACAGCAACCTTTTTGGTGCTCCAGAGTCATCTGAAAAGCTCCTTGAGTTACTTTATGCTCACTATTGACGCCATTTGCCAGGTCCTTGACAACATCTACACCAGACTCATGGTCACCCTGGGTCACTTCTCTCCCCAACTCTACGTCCTGTGGCCATCTAATCTCCCTACCAAGCATAAGTTGGTTAGAGCTGAAACCTGTGCCGGCATGGGGGGTACTCAGGCAATCTGCTACAAACAAAGTGATGGGCTGGTCCCAATCCCTCTGATCTCTACTAACACAACACCTAAACATCTGTTAGAACCCAAAACAAGCAAGATAACTATAGCGTAAACCACTAAGGCTATGATATGTTAACATGTTGGCATCTTTTCCCTCCCCACAAACATACTTTCGGCATGCTGCCTTATTTTGCATTGCCGCTGTGATACCACTCTCCTTTTGCCATGGGCCGTTGCTACCTGCAGCCATGTGAAAGGCTGTTAACTATGATTGATGGGTGGCATAGTTCCTTTTGGTGGCTGAAAACCAAAAGAATGACACATGGACGTTCGGATGTCCACATGCATCTGTGGTTTTTGGCGTTTTTCTCACCTAATTTGCTCAAATTAAAATCCTACAACTTTGGTTCATGGTTCATTGGATGCGGCTTTGCCACAAACCTCTAACTTGAAGTTGGAATTGCACCTTTTTCTATAATAGTTTTGAAGCTATTCAAGATTTAAATTTCGCATATTCACCTAATTTGCATAATTAAAATCCTACAACTTTGGTTCATGGTTTATTGGATGCAGCTTTGCCACAAACCTATAAATTGCGGTTGGAATGGCATTTATATCTATAATAGTTTTGAAGATATTCAACTGTTAAATTTTTGAATGCCCCTAATACACAATTAAAATTCTACAACTTCCATTTACTGTCCAATATGTTGGCAGGTGTCACAAACCTGCTCATGCATAATGATATTTTGTGTCTATCTGCAATAGTTTGGAAGATATTGAGCTTTTAGAATTTAATTACCCCTTATTTGCGTAATTTTGAACATCAGGACTATTCCAAACCACATGCGCAATTTCACTGGTAGGTCAGTCAACATGGCAAGTTTGGTGGTTTTCGAAGTAATAGTGTTCTAGAAAAACTCCAGACAAATCTGGTCGTAAAGAAGAAAGAAAGAAAGAAGGAAAAAAAGGAGTTGTTGGAAAAACAAAATGTCTGCGTTGGCACCCAGACATAAATCGCAAATATGAAATCAGAAAAATATTAAGATGCTTTGCACAGGTTTGTAGCTGAAATGCTTTAATCATTGATGAATTAAAAGTTAGATCTAAATTTTCCATAAATTAATATGTTATTTGATTTGGTGGAGTAGATATGTGCGTTTCCCATTTCAGCTAGGCGACCGGTGCCAAAGGGTGCAGGTCCGAACATAAAATATATATTTGCGGCATTTCCTTAATGCTGGTGGATTTAAGTCCCCGATTTTGGAAATAAATGCCGACTCAGTACTTAAACTGCAGAACCGTGTTGCTATGGCACTCGCACATAACTACCGCCATTGAACCATTGTTTTTGAGAATGGGGATTTGGTCGAGTGGATATGTTAGCTTCCCATTTCAGCTAGGCGACTGGTGCAAAAGGTTGCAGGTTCGAGTCCCGCTCGTTCCGAACATAAAATATATAAATATACGCACCAAAGGCGTAATTGAAATTTTAAATATATAAAGCGGTCCCTCTCCAGTACTCCCATCTCATGGCAGTCATGCATCAAGAATGATTTCACCTTAGTTTTGAAAATGTTCTTATACATTCACTCCCTTTGATATACCCTGGCAGGTTCTGCATGGTATAATCATAGTACAGTAGTTCCTGCAACCACAGACCCCAGTCCCCACCTGGTCAAAACATGGACCGGCTACAGTACTCCCATGGTCAAAACGACCAGTTTTCCTTGGCATGGTCGCTTTTGCAGTGTTAAATGACCTGACGCGAACGACCACAGTGTTGTCCAATTGGAAATCTCTGTAGCTGCAAATTTAGATTCCCTGGGCTGGAGCATTTTCTCAACTTCTTCACATGAGAAACACTAATTTAGATAAATTCTATAGCATTTTTCGAGAACTGTAATGCAAAATTTTGCTCCAATGTTCCAGTTAGACAGCTCTAGCTGCAACACGCGACCAGCGACCAGCAAAATCGCCCCACAAACGACCACCCGTAAAAAAGCGGTCGTTCTAATCAACCGCAACCAAGTTGAAAGTTAACAGAAAAGCTGGCCAACGTGCCGTTATTTTGCAGTAAAGTCAACTCAAACACAGCATTCTATTTCAACTTTTCTGGACGGTAAACTTGAGCGGGGGAAAAAGCATACCTGCTGCGTATAGCCACAGCTGTGCGGTATCGCTATCTAGTATCGCTAGGTTGTAGGTGTCCGTTTTCCGAGTTACCAGGGGGAAACGGTCGTCCACGTATTTCTATAAGATGACTTACTTTAAATTCTTAACTTCAATCAGCCCGCTCGGTTGTGTCTGAAGCAGTTAGCATCCGTTAGTTATAAATCCACATGCAACACTACACCACCATGGCATGCATGCACACACGGTGAGCGCTAGGTTAAAAATGGCGCAATGCATTGTTGGAAAGGAAAATCAAAGTGAATCACAGCCACCTGTTTTCATCACGCTTGCAGTTCTTAACACAAACAATGGATAGCGTTGCCCATAAAAGATGATTTTGATTACATTAACATGAAAATATGTTCAATACCTGATCTCCTGCTTCGAGGAAAAATCCTTCCTCCTTCTCCAAATTGGGCCTACATTCTGTTCACCTGTAAATATCAACTTATTTTCATCTCTTGTATACATTTATATGCTTTATAAAAATACGAATATGTAACGTTTTCAATCTACATTCCTAATAGTAGTCACTTACATTTTTTTTTTAATTTAGAGATAAACATCAATATAGAAATGGGGCAGTCAAAGATTTTATGCATGTGGCCCATCATTATGAAATAGGAATTCATCTTTCAAATCATGACACACCTAATAAGACATGTTTTGTGAAAACCAGAAAACTTGTTATATCCCAACCAATGGAAATACTGCACACAGAAAAATATTGTAAATATAAGTCAAATATAGCATGACAAGAGTACCTTAATCATCCACATATTATACATACGGTAAATTTTACTGCTGGACTCTGTCGGGCACATACACTGTATGTTATGTTAAATTTATTTCAAAAGATTGTGTAATATGGTGAGCAAATCCTGATACAAAATAGTTAGAAGTAGTTATGATTAATTTTGAAACTATTATAGTTTATTTAAACGGCCAATCTCTGTGCGACAATGTCTGCCCGTTCATATAAATAATAATCTTTATTCCTCTTCTGGTATCGAAAGCCCATCTTCCTATAAAAGCTCCTTCCACAAAGTTTCTGTTGAAATTTTAAATCCATGATTAGGTCCAGTAATCATGGTAATATCGACAGGAAGAAGTTTGATGGTTTACAAATTGTTTTTTTTTTGTTTTGTTTTTTTTTTGTTTTTGTTTTCAAAATTGGAGAAAAAACATGTTTCTCGGAACCTGTACGAAAAATTCATCCAGCTTGGGAGGTCTGCCTACATTTGCGGGTTGTGTTGGAGGTTCAAGCAAGTCGACGCTTTGTGAACGTGTAGTCCTATATAATTATCCATTTCATTTTGGATAATTTTAATATGTATGGTTTTACATCATTTACAGGTAACATTTAGAGGAAAGGCCTCTTCCTGACTAATATCAATTATCAGTTGGGACAAATTTTTTGTAGACTATAGGGGAGTGGTGGCCAAAGTGGACAAATTCATAAATGTTTATCCTTGCTTCCGTATATTTAAGCACCAGAAAGAAGACTCCTGACGAAAATATTTCTAATAATCACTTTTAAATAACCTTGTCATCTGACACAGCGTGTACGGTAAAGAGTGCCAAGGTCGGGCAAGTAGCGCCTTGTGTTATGCAGAAAGGGACAATGTTGCAACATGCTCTCATAACTTTTCCAAAACATCTAGGCCTATGGATTTTCCTAAATTGACTTCTAGTTCGTCAAAATATATCTATTGTGTTTTACTTTATGCTCCATAAAGAAATGCAATGGTTTGCTGTAATCCTATACACATTATATTTCACCCTGCATGTCTATTATTACCTGGTCACGCCCTTGGAATTTTTGAAGGCGTTCTATGTCTCCAAAGGAAGGGGCAAAGTGCGATACAATGGATTTTTTTTTTTGGTCACCTATATAAATAAACATAATCTTTATTATATCAGAAATATACTTATCTTGCAGTATTATGCATACATATGCATTAACCTAAATGGTGCAAAAAATGTTAATAGGCCTATCATGGACATTGATCCTCTGGATGCTCCCGCCACCCCCCCCCCCTCCCCCAAAAATATATTCGGCGCTTCTTACCCTTCCGTCCCTGTAGATATAGGCCTAAATGTCCTATTCCAAAACTAAACCAACATTTGAATAAGCCTAATATACAGCTTAAAATTAAAAATTTTTAATGATTCTGGTGAGATTGGCCATGGCATATTTTACTTAGGGTTAGCCTGCACTTTCATTGGCATGTAGGCCTAAAAATAATTGGCAGGCCTATTTTAACCGTAAACGCGGTGTTTCTAGGTAACTTTCCCCTTAAAAGACAGATAGTAAACCTAAAACCCCACGGGAGCAGTAAATACACTCTTTCTATAACCCTAATAAAATTGAAGAGGGAAATCATTTTTAGTTAGTTGTACTTTTTCCCCTACCACCAGAAAGTACCTCTTTGGTTATCTGGGTAGTGTCAACCCCATGTTCTGCACTCCAGTCCAAGTGATACTGACAAATTAAAACATATTATGAGTTCTGGTCCTGATATGTTTGTTTTTACCATTTGCTTAAAAATCCATCGGTACTTTTAGACCTGCAGCCACCATTGGGACAACCTTCTTCAGTAAGCTCTATTTTTGACCCAGCGGGGGCCCTTGGCACGTCCGCCCGGTGCCGCTATTAATTCATAGCCTGGGGGCCACTTCAGTGCCGGATTCAATATTCCTGTTCTGGACCCACCGCCACCCATAACTGGTAACTTTAAGGCATTGTATTTACATTTTTAGGTAATGGTCACTCTGGAAAAGTCCCGTTATATATTGAACATTACATTTATTCAACAAATTAAACTTCCCTCAACACTAATCACACATACATTATTGGATACTACCTCTTCAAAATATCCAGTCAGGACTAGCCTACACGGACTTGGCTGCCATTTTGAAAATTGTGGATTCTGCACCCAATGGTTTGTAAATGAGGACAGTAATGGGTCGATCTTCGACTGGGGAGGTGAGGGCTTATAACATATGAAACTACAGAATATATTTTGCAAATATTTCAGAGCATCAATAATGATACAATATATGCTGTGGCTGCTATTCACTTTCATATCCAAATCAAATATCTTGTGTGCAACTGTCCCTCAATGCATTGCGTCATGTGCAAAATGGCGCACACCAACGTGCATGGTTTGCCGGCGTAAGGTATTGTTTTGCATTTTGATTTGTCACAAACGATGATAACTGCTCCAGACACAACCTACCGGGCAGATTATAGTTAAGATAGTAAGTCATGTTTTAAAGGTACTTTAACAACCGTTTACCCTGATAACCCAGAGAACAGACACCTGGAACCCAGCAAAATATTACTATAACGGTCACCCGAACAGCAGGAGCTATGCTGTTTCACCGAATTGATTTGATTTGATTTCATTTTATTCAGTGTGACCCATGTACATAAAATAAGTACACATATATATTGAAATGAGTACACAACAGGAAAAATCGCAATACACTGAAAATAAGGGCTTCACAGAACAACATATGAACAGTAAAATAAAGTACATACAAATGGCATTAACAATGATATTATAGACAGGTAAATCAATTATAAACAAACACGTTGACTCAATAAAATAAATAAATACATAAACTTATAATTAGTACAAATATTGACACAAGTTGGATGAAAGGGATTGTGGCTAGCACCAAGGAAAAGCCAAGAAAGCGTCGCCATTCTGCTTATTTGTATTGGGGTCCTTTTACTATTGCATACATATATCTTTACAAGTAAAATAGATTTCAACATAATTCATTCTGTACCACCAATATACTATCTCCTTCATGTAAAAAGAACTAAAGCTAATTCAGTAGAAATATGTCATTGAATATATTTAAGTTAAATATGTAAATGTTCCATGCCGATTTCAGGGCGTCATCCAATAGATATTTCTTGATTTGTTGCTTACACCTAGTACAGCCGTAGCCACGTAACTATGCTGTTTCCCCAGCCCAAGTTTACCTAACAGGCATGTTGAAATAAAATACTGTGTTCGAGTCGCCTTTACTGTAAAATAACGGCACACGACGGCCACTGTGTCAATAAAATCTTCAGCCAAGGTGGAACAACTTTAATTAGGCACGGGCGGCTTGAACCTTTTTTTATTTTTTGTTTCTGCTTCGTCAATTTATTTGCGTTGGGCTTTTTCAGTAGGGTCTGTCGGGTTACCGAAGCCATACATATATTTTTGGTAGGCCTTGGGTAGCCTTGACATTTGTTGAAACATGTTGAAAATGGATGTTATTGCCCCTTTTTCACATTACCTTCTTTGACGTCAGTTTAATTTGTTACCTGGGCATAGCCAGAGGCACTTTTACAATATGTAAATTTAAACATATTCGATGCCTGGTACTTACATTTGGGATATTAATCTAAATCTCATGTTATATATTTATCATACATTTTGTACCTGGGAACACCTTCCTGTATCTTTGCTGTGCACGTTATCAATTTTTGTATATTGTTGTTCACTTGTGTCAATGTACTTTGCACATCTGTACTTTACGATATTATCTTGCAATCATGAGGCATATCAATAAAATTCCTTCCTTGTGTGGCACTATGTCGCACGGTGTCCTGTCGCACTTTGCAGTGCCTGTGTTGCATTGTTTGCGAAAGTGCGACACGACTAAATGTCTGTGTACGATATTTGTAATAAGGTATTTACGATGTATGTGGAATGAAAAAGTTATTATATAAAACGATATGTACAATAGGCCTATACATGTATGATGATGATGCTAGTGATAAAGTGAAACGAAAAATATCATGTAATTTACTACATGTGCAAGAAAAATCACGTAACTGTATGCAATGAAGGTCAGTGACAGCGATATCAAAATACAGGATATGCTGTTCAAAAGTAACTTCACAGTGTTTCCTTTATGTAAAGATGATAACCAAAATCCATTTGTAGGCTTTTCATGGGCGCTGATTTCTCTACCCGTCTCATGCTAAAAGAAAAAGATTAAATATATTATGTGATTTTTGTCTTTTTTAAGCATTACATGTACGTTTGTATTTATAGGGAATCGTTATGATCTAGCAATCGTCCAATCATCTTCCTTTGCTATATCATGCTGCCGCATACCCAGCTGTGCACCCCCCCCCCCCCAAAAAAATGCTCCTTTTGTCTGCCATATCTACCTCATAATTCTAGAAACGTCGCACGGCAGCCTGTGAAAAGTAGGTCTAATTACACATGATAATTAATGAGAAAGTCAGCCGCGATGGAGCATTTCAGAAGTAAGAACGATTTATGATAAACCATAACTGAAAAGTTACAATCATGTGCACCATTGTGCTCAAACCGTTTAAATTCTATAGCCAAGGGGAACTCCGTGCAATTTGGACCAGGCGAAAAATTGGACTACTACCAAATCCCTATTTTGCTCAAACCATACTGAAGTAGATTAATATTTTGATTCTGTAACACAGGAAAAATGAGTACGAGTGTTTGTTTGCAATTTGAAAACGTCAAATGACGTTGCACGTAACTTTAATTCATGTCAAATACAGTGATGGAGCATTGGAGATTCAAAGGTTCCGTTTTCAATTGATGTTCGTAGTTCTAAAGAAGATTAGAACCTTGAAATATTTATTTGAACACACTGATGTTATGTATGTTTAATTGGCACTATGAAAAAAGATGCTGATGGGTAACAGGTTAAGTCATATAAATTACTATGTAGCCTTGAAGATTTAATAGGACAGTTTATCGAATTCAAGTACATTGTTCAGTAGGAAATGATAATTTTGGATTTTATATTTGACACACAACAATGATAATCTTTGCTTAATTTTCAATTTAAAAAATAAGTCGGACTCTGTTGGGTATCACCTTAAGTCATGGTAGAGTTACCAAAGCATCAACATTCAACTTCAATTTCAATGTGCAGAAATAAATTTCACTCCTGACTTGAGACAGGCAGTGACCCATAAAAGGCAACTGGTGGTTTTAATTCGGTCCTTTCAACCGGTGAGACATTCTTCATTAACTACAGACCAAAGTGTTTCTAAAATGTATAGAATAAAGTTCATTATATTTTTTTTGTATTTTTTTGCTTTACTGTTCATTCGCTTTTAGTATACTCGTCAAAAAAAACTGATATCAGAATACACTTAAACATTATTTTATTTCTTTATGCTCTATAGGCCAAATAGTAATGTTTATTAATGAAGCGTAATGTCTTTCATATGTTTTGATGAAAAATGGTTGTGGCTGCTGCTAGAGTTCATTGGACCATAGAACAAAAGGCAGTGAGGGTGAAAGACAAATCTTGCAAGTTTAGTAATGGGTGTAGCCTCCATGTTGTCGGCTGCACTCCTCAATGCGGTTTTGCATGCTTCGCATTACTTTGTTTATAAGAGTCTGTGGAATGGCATTCCATTGGGCCTCCAACAGTCTTTTACAAATCATCTGCTGAACTTGTCTCCCTCAAATGCTGCCTCACACGTTTGCCCAGTACATCCCACAGATGCTCGATGGGGCTCGAGTCTGGTGACTTAGCTGGCCACTGTAGACACATTATCCCCTGGTCTTGAAGAAAGTTTGAAACACATCTGTCTCTGTGGGGGCGGGCATTGTCATCCTGAAGCAGGAAATCATTTCCTATTGCACCTGCATATGGAAGCACTTCAAGTCTCAAGACTTCATTTATATAGCATTCCCCAGTGAGGGTTCCTTGGATGAAGACAAATGGTGTGCGACCACCATCTGAAATTCCAGCCCACACCATCCCGCTGCCACCACTGTAACGTTCTGTTTCTTGTATACAACTGGAAGAGAAACACTCTCCTGGTCGTCGCCACACCAAAATCCGACGATCATCTGGCTTTAAGCAGAACCTGCTCTCATCTGAGAACAATACGTTTGACCACTGTTTTCGTGACCACATTTGGTGATGACGTGCCCACTCTAGTCTTTCATTCTTGTGCCTATCCAAAAGCTGAAGTCTTCGAACAGGTCTTCTAGCCCGGAATCGCGAAGCATGCAGTCTCTTTCTGACTGGTCAGAAATGCGTCTGGCTAAGGGGCCTCTTAGTTGCTGCAACTGTACACGCACCTGATCTGCTGTCATCTGACGGTTACATCTCACTGTTGAAATGAAGTGGTCTTGTCGGACGTTGGTGACTCTGGGTCGACCAGATCTATGCTTGTCCACTACTGTCCCTGTCTCACGAAATTTAGGGTGCAAGTTGCTGACTGCAGCCTGGCTAACGTTAAACATCTCAGCAACTTCAGCTTGCTTTTTCCCTGCCTGCAGGTGCCCTATGGCTATGGCCCGTTCTTGCCTGGAGAGTCTTGGCATGATGGTAACTTGATGGGTTTCCATGTACGGGCTGGTTAAGGCGGCAATTTCTATGATTTCTGGGGTCTCAGGTGATCACCTGCGTCATTGATTCCACAAAGAACAAGTGCAAAATGACACCGGTTTGATCCAGTACATGGTAGATTCTTGTGCCATTTTTGAGGCAGGAACTCCAATTGTGTTGCTTCATCTTTTGTAAACAAAATCTGTCACTTTTGCGAAATTAGCGTTACATAACTAAGGTGAGGCCACATGACTAAATTTTGGACCAACTGTTTTGGCTGTATGTGGCTTATAAAAAAATCTCAACTACTTTATATCACAATATAAGTTTCTTTTTTTTGACTAGTATATATTTTGAAATGCATGTGGTAGTTACTGGACATGTTTCTTTATATGGTCACTCTGGTTTGACAGTTTGGAGTAAGCTTGAAATACAGGCCATTGTACCTCAAAACAAGACTTTCAAAAGTTAAACCACATCATAATTCGGACATTCGTTCATTCAGTGATCAATACCCCTTCAACTAAATATTTTTTACCAGAATAAACACACCCAGGATGACCAAACCTTTTGACAGAGACATGCTCGGTGTTAAATCATAGTATACAATAAAATAGTACAGAAAAACATGATCCATCTTCATTAATTCCAAACCCAGCAATGAGAGCAAAGAGATTCCAGACTTGCCAAAGCATCAACATTTCTCTTCCAACACCAATGTGAAGAAACAAATTTCACTCCTGACTTGAGACCGGCAGTCACCCATAAAAGGCAACTGGTGGTTTTAAACCAGTCCTCTCAACCTTATGTAGAATGATAAGTAAGGCAGCCGTTGTGTGTAACAACTTTATTAGATCCTAAAAGAAAATGCAAAACATGCATGAATATCCAGTCCTCTGAGCATCATCACTAACATGTAAAATCCAATATAAATTACCAGCTTACTCATGTCAGTACACACTGGAGCATTTTTAAACATGAGAAAATTGGCATGTCATAAGTCCTGTTAGTTACAAATTAGCATATTACCTGCCTTCCCAGGACACAAGAAGTGAGTTAATCACTGTGTACATATGACCTTGTGGTAACATACTTTACTACAAACACCAGTACATGGGTAGTCCCACATTGCTAATGGCAATCCATCCTGTAGTGAAGACATGCTGCTCCTTACTACAGCAGTGTGATGTCAAATACAATTTATAAGTGGCATTGAATGCAAATGAGGAGCCAAATAACCAGCAAAGTAACAGCAACAGATTAACAATATAGCAGTAACATATCAAGTATGTAACAGCAACATATCAGCAATGTAACAAATTGCATAATTTCAGAAATAAACAAAACAAGAAAATGTAACACCAACAAAATGAATGAACTGCTCAAATTGTAAACCACCAGCAATATTCTAACAGCTGAGTTCTTGTAAAACAAGAGCTGTGAGCTTACCCTGCTGAGAACACATCCAACATGGCCACGCAGGCAAGACCATGCACACAGGCCCATGTAATTAGGCCTAGCTATGGCAGAATGGCAGAAGCAGCCACTGCTAAACAGCCTGAAAATAATGGGTTCATGATAATAAGTCTGGAATATTTTAACTACAACATCACTTATTATAATGTATCACAGCTCATTAAGACAAGTGTAATTATTTTAACACAATATGTATGTAGGGAAATGCTGTCCTATGTGAACAATGCATGAACAGACACATGTATGTTACATAAGCAACCCCACCTTGTGGGCTGTGTCAGAACTAGCTGGACAAACCAGTTTTCTGCATACTTAATTAGGTCCCTTTAGTTACCAGTGTATACTCATACCAATTTACAATTCAGCAAAGAGAACACTGTATGTCACATATGTTACCCTTTTGGCTAAATACATTGATAAACATGCTTATTTTCATTACTTTGCAGTGAAACCACATTCCCATATCCAGTGTATTGATACACAACCTACATGGGGCATGTTACCAGAACTGGTCCCATTTGCATTGGCTTGTACTAGCCAAGTAATATCACAGCATTTTGGCTCAAATTATGAATAATGGTGTAGCCACAAGCTTACAAATTATGGTGTAGCCACAAGCTTACAAATTATGGTGTAGCAACAAGCTTACAAATTATGGTGTAGCAACCAACTTTTGTTTGCATTGGCTTGTACCAGCCAAAGTAACATTACATGTGCAACATTTTGTGAGAAATAATGAATTATGGTGTGTACAGCCACAAACTTACAGTGACAGTTCTACACCTGACTTCAAAATACAACTTTACCCACCTCTAGAAAACAGCTAGACTGCACATATAGGTACCACTGGCACACTTGTCACTGTCACACCCAGCACAGGCACAGTGGTTTCTGTCCAGAATGGGAGCTCCACTCCAGAGCTGTTGCTCCCTCAAAAGCCTTGTGTGCAAGTGACAAGACAGGTGTGGTCTGGTCAAACAAGAGACCAGTCACATGTCTCACACCAGCGCAACCACCTGGTGACAGCTTCCAAAACCCCAAAACTTTTTAGTTTTCAAAACTGGCAAGTGGTGGCACTCACCCCTTATGTTTGTGTGAATGAAATGTCAACTTTACCTTGTCACATTCTCCCTTGCTTAGGGGTTGGCCTCTCTGACAACCATATTCACATTCTATACCTGCTTTTGTATGCAAGAGTACTATTTGTATGTGGAATCTTGCTTACATGTGCTAGATTTCCATACAATACACAAATTAGAACTAATAAAGGGAATAAATGTAATTAATGGAAAAAAAATTCAATACATACTATGTACAGTGTATGTGTATATTATAACACTTTTCCTTTTATCACCATATAAGCTTAACCCTTGAACAACTTCAGCATTGACATGAATTTTCTCTTTCAGAATATTACTGAAAATAGTAGATTGTTGCATTCTGTATATATGGTGGAACTAACTGGTTCTCTGACTCATCATGTACTGCAATAATAATACTTGCGCTTGGCTTATGTTCACAAGAACATCAGCGGACTCATCAAAAGCTGAACTCATGACCCGGGTTGAGGTTTCTTGTTGTAAAGCGGATCTAGGCAAATGAAATAGGTTGGTGTGCTGTCCTGCAGTGGCTCTTGCAGAGCGCCTGGGACCATCAAGATCCTCCCCTGCTTCATTCAAAGCAGGACTCAGCTCAACAACAAGGGCCTCCTGTGCTTCATCCAAAGCATGACTTGTTGGCTCAGTGACACCATGGGCCTCCCCTGCTTCATCTGAAGCAGTAGGTGTTTCAGCAGAAGCTGTGGGACTAAAAGTACATGGGGGTTCAGACAAAGATGGACCATTCATTGGTAAGGACTCTGTTATGCTGTCAGTCACTGGACTGGAACCTTTTGCTTGAAGGTCAAGAACTAAATCACAGTCATCAAGGCTCACATCACCCTCCGCTTGGCCAGGATGATCCACATGTGGCTCAACCATGTTCATATTAGTCCCTGAATCTACAAGGTAAGTTGACTTAGGTCTTCCTAAAACCAACTGACGAGAATCGAGAATCTCGTTTCTGTGCAGAGTACGAATGGGACCATCTCCCTCCAAAGGCTCAAGAATATAAACATTGCCCTTTGGGTCTGGTTTCCCAATTACTTTGTAAGGCAAGGAGTTCCATACATCCTGGATTTTGTTTCTGCCTTTAATACCCCTATTTTTGCAGAACACTCTTGCTCCCATTGGTAGAGCAGCTTTCTGGGGATCAGGAACATTTCGAGCTTGTCGCTTCTCAGCCTCAGATTGCAGGGTTTTCCTGGCATCAAGAAAAGCACTTTTTAAGTGGGTTCAGTGCTCTGTAAGCTACTCATCTATATTTTGATCTGATGGATCTTGCGCCTGTAACCCAGCACATGATCTATTGGCAGTGTTGGCTCTCTGCCAAAAAAAAGGTAATAGGGGGAATACCCCGTTGAGGAGTGTGGAGTACAATTATAGGAATATACCAATTCAGGTAGGTATTCAGGCCACTTTTTCTTTCTCTCAGGAGGAAGAGTGCGTAACCGATCATGTAATGTTCTGTTGAAGCGCTCGCACTGTCCATTTCCCTCTGGGTGGTAAGGGGTTGTGCGACTTTGGGCTATTCCATAAATTTTGCACAGTTCCTGTATGATGGAACTCATAAAATTCCTTCCTTGATGGGAATGGATACGCTTTGGAACTCCATATCTAGTGAACCACTCTGTCACTAAGACCTTCGCCACAGTCCTAGCTCGCTGGTCTTTAGTTGGAAATGCCTGTGTAAATTTGGTGAAAACATCTGTTATCACAAGGACATTTTCATAACCACTGGAACTGGGCTCTAACAGAGTAAAATCCATTGCTACAACCTCTAGAGGTTTACTAGCAAGCAATGACCCCATGGTGGTCTTGACTGCTTTACCAGCCTTTGCCAGCATGCACCGAGCACAGTTTTTACAGTGCTTCTCAATTTCAAGTGCCATGTTAGGCCAGTAGCACCTGGTCCGTGCTAACTGTAGGGTTTTTTGCTGTTGCTTGGTGACCCATATTATCATGGAGTTCTGTAAGAACTTGACTTCGCATAGATTTTGGTACCAGTAACTGTTTGACAGTCTGACCAGAGTCTTGCACAGAACGGAAGAGAACACCATGACCATCCTGGCTTAATCTACTCCAGCCATTTAAGAGTCTTCGGGTTGTTTTTGAATAATTCATTATTCCTCTTACAGATGGTCGTTTCCTTCCTTCAAGATGCTCAAATACAGGGGCTAGATCCGGGTCTGCACTTTGCAGCTTCTTGATCTCAGCTCGTGGCAATGCAGGCAAGGTGGACATACACATTTCTGTGTTGTTCATGGAACGTGTCTGTACTTGTTCAAGCCAGACTTTGACAGTAGTTTTTCTGAACTGTTCACTCAAGCGTTGAGGGATTGGATGACCAAAAGGCTGGTTATGTTCATCCAGGACCTGGGTGAAAATTCCCTCAAACCTAATGCTAGTTGGTTCTTGACCATGATCAGGCTTCCGACTAAGCGCATCTGCATTTTTATTTGCTCTTGCTGCTCTATACCGAAAAGTGATGTCAAATGGGGCCAATTCTGATACCCATCTCATTTCTACAGCACCCAGTTTGGCTGAAGTGTTAACATAGGTTAGTGGGTTATTGTCAGTGAAAACAATGCACTTAGAACCAAGCAAATAATCACGGAATTTTTCCGTAATTGCCCACTTCAAACCCAGAAGTTCTAACTTCATGCTTGAATAGTTTTCCATATTCTTTTCATTTGGCCTTAACCCACGACTTGCGTAACTCAGAACCACTGGACCATGGGTCTGTTCTTGGGAAAGGACTGCACCCAGCCCGTTCATGCTGGAATCTACCTCTAACTGGAAAGGCAAGGAGAAATCTGGATAACCAAGAATGGGTGCATTGGTTAGCAGTTCTTTAAGCTTGTTAAAAGCTTCTGTGCATTTATCATCCCAAGCTTCAGCTAAGCTTTGTTTTAAGATCTGTTTTGGAGAGATCTTTTTACTCTTTTTGCTTTTTGAGTGTACTCCTGTCAAAGCAAAAAGTGCTGATGCAATTTTTGCAAATCCAGGCACAAACCTGCGGTAATAACCTGCAAGTCCTAAGAAGCTCCGTAGATCTTTAACCACTTTGTGAACAGGCCAGTCAGTTACTGCCCTGACTTTGTCTTTATCTGGCTCAACTCCAGATTCAGAAAGTACATGACCGAGGTATTTCACCTTGTCTTTAAAAAGGTGACATTTCTCTGGTTTTAATTTGAGTTGGTTTTGAGATAGTCTTTGCAAGACCATAGCCAGCCGATCAAGGGTTTGCTGAAAAGAGTTACCCCAAACACATATATCATCGAGATATATGAGGATAGTTTGGAAGTTTTGGTCACCAAATATTTTGTCCATCAGCCGCATGAAGGTCGCTGGTGCCGAACATAAACCAAAGGGCATGCGTAAATATTCATAAAGGCCTCCTGTTCCGACGCGAAATGCTGTTTTTTCTACGTCTTCAGGTGGCACAGGCAATTGATAATACCCCTGGGCCATATCGAGGCAACAGAAGTACTTGGCTCCAGACAAGGCATCTAAGGCCTCTTCAATACGTGGAAGCAGATATGCGTCTTTGACTGTTCGAGCATTCAAGGCTCTGTAATCGACACAAAGTCGTAACTTGCCGTCTTTTTTCCTCACCAGGACCACTGGTGATGCATAAGGACTACAAGATTCTCGAATAATGCCACGCTTCAAGGAATTTTCCAAATAATCCCTGACCTCGCCCCATTGGTTAGTTGGCACTCGACGGTGGGGAACTTTAACTGGAATATCATTCACAGTTCTTATTTTGTGCTGGATTTTATCACAAAATCCGACATCCTCATCATTGTGACTAAAGGTGTTAAAATATTTGCCAAGAACAGATTTCAGTTGTTCACTTGAAATCCAATGGGATATTCCCGCGCAGGTTCGAACCCTGCTCGCAGCGCCATTTTGTAGAATGATAAGTAAGGCAGCCGTTGTGTGTAACAACTTCATTAGATCCTAAAAGAAAATGCAAAACATGCATGAATATCCAGTCCTCTGAGCATCATCACTAACATGTAAAATCCAATATGTGACATCGCATGAAATAAATTACCAGCTTACTCATGTCAGTACACACTGGAGCATTTTTAAACATGAGAAAATTGGCATGTTATAAGTCCTGTTACTTACAAATTAGCATATTACCTGCCTTCCCAGGACACAAGAAGTGAGTTAATCACTGTGTACATATGACCTAGTGGTAACATACTTTACTACAAACACCAGTACATGGGTAGTCCCACATTGCTAATGGCAATCCATCCTGTAGTGAAGACATGCTGCTCCTTACTACAGCAGTGTGATGTCAAATACAATTTATAAGTGGCATTGAATGCAAATGAGGAGCCAAATAACCAGCAAAGTAACAGCAACAGATTAACAATATAGCAGTAACATATCAAGTATGTAACAGCAACATATCAGCAATGTAACAAATTGCATAATTTCAGAAATAAACAAAACAAGAAAATGTAACACAAACAAAATGAATGAACTGCTCAAATTGTAAACCACCAGCACTATTCTAACAGCTGAGTTCTTGTAAAACAAGAGCTGTGAGCTTACCCTGCTGAGAACACATCCAATATGGCCACGCAGGCAAGACCATGCACACAGGCCCATGTAATTAGGCCTAGCTATGGCAGAATGGCAGAAGCAGCCACTGCTAAACAGCCTGAAAATAATGGGTTCATGATAATACGTCTGGAATATTTTAACTACAACATCACTTATTATAATGTATCACAGCAAGCAGCCACTGCTAAACAGCCTGAAAATAATGGGTTCATGATAATAAGTCTGGAATATTTTAACTACAACATCACTTATTATAATGTATCACAGCTCATTAAGACAAGTGTAATACACTAATACATAATAATATACTAAGCGACAATAACATGGTAATATATAAATACAGAAAAGATGTTAAAAAACAAATTAGATCATTTTAATTCGATGACCCCTGATCTTAAAGGAAACGTTCCAGTTCGCCTTTGCCTTTATGTAATGTGTGCACGAATATTGGACTAAGTCCCACCTGTAGGCTATATTGGACCAAACGGGAAGCAAATATGTCGGTTTTACATCTGAATGCAGTAATAATACTCTGATAATGCCTTTTTCCTTATTCTTGCTTCAAAATGTTTGACACAGTTGACAGTATGGAAAATAAAATAGGCATATTTTGTTAAAAGTAATATATATATATATATATATATATATATATATATATATACAATTATGCATTGGTCCAATTAACCATTCCCTTTGGGTCAAATTACACACATGGGGTGTGAAATTGTCCACTCGTCGTAAGATTTTCCACTAGAATATTGATTGACTTATTGCCCAAGATTTTGGGCTAATCTGTTGATTTGTGTCTGAAATGTTAATGACTGTCAAAACTTTTACTATATTTCTTCACTTTTGCTTGAGTGGTTGAATATACACGGACGTCCCCTATGCACTGCATTCTTTAAATCGCTTTGTGCATTCTAGATTTACAAAAAAGTTCTTACCAACTTCAGTAAAGATGCGTTTGTTACCTTTCATTATTCCAACCACGTTTATTTTACATACAAGTGGGATAACATGTAGGAGTAGACATAAAAACAGATATAATGGCAAACTGATAAATCGCACCACCGTATAGGGCAGGGGAATGGCCAAGTTACCTTGTTTTTTGTCACAGGATTTCACAAAAATAGCTACCTTCGACTTCCATGATATGGCGATAAGTTGTGCACAATGGCTTGATGTCAATGTGTGTTGATGACGATGCATTTGGCAAGGTCTTTCTCAAGCAAACGTCATGCAATCATTTGAACCAACAGACGAAAGCAATTCAACAAAATTAAAATCAGTATCGCATGATATAGTATACTTTGAAGCAGTTACAGTCAAGAAAATGAATTTTAAAAGTTTTACCCTCGCCCACTAACACGGTTTTTACAATACGTACAGCACATTTAAGGTGAGAGACTTGGCTTAGAAAATTGAAATTAAAATTACTGATAACAATAATCACCATGCACTGAAATTAATGCAGCAATAACTTTTAACAGCGAAACTTGCCTGTACTCGACTAACCTGTCACAACTGTCCCACCCTATTGTATTACCCCTGTATCTGGGTAGATACAGTTTTGCACATGACACACTTTGTATTGTCATCATAATCATTATCATTGTCGTCGTCGTCGTCTTTGTCAACAATGTGTGCTGTCACATGTAGTGCTTTGTTTTGCCTAAACAAAGCATGAACATTTTCCCATCAGTCTTAGCATGCTCAGATGGTTACAGTGTAATTAGAATTCAGATATGAAACCTTCAGCTGAATGTAAACTTCAATGAACTTAAACATTCGTGATAAAATTATGACATACAACAGAACATTCTCGAGCTGACTGTCTGCATCTCTTGAAATAGTATTATACATTTATAAGCGAGTCAGACATGAAGGTAAACCAATAATACACTTTTGTTCACCTACGTGCATTTAAGAATCTATCTCCATATCTGTGTCTGCCTCGTCATTTTCGTCAGTCTCATGACTCAAATTTATTATTAGCGGTGCATCCAGCTCCTCATGTAACCTGTCCTTTGCCCAGTATATACTTTCTTGCTGAATGCACCTGTCGATTACCTTTTCCCACAGTGTAATCTTCTCAGCCTTTTGAATAAAAAAATCAGTAGAACTGTTAAATTTACGGCCATACTAAGTAACTTTATATGAATAATTAGCGTATGACACAAAAAGTACACCTTTTCGGCCAAATAATCGATTAGATCGTGCTGTATCAAGTGCTTTATGTTGTTACTTTCAACCAAAGGTAGAAACTGTTAATTCACCACAATAAGGCCTTCTATGATTTATTTCTACTGTTGAAATGCACTGCGACTCAATGTGTTTTGTTTAAACCAATAACAAGTTGCAGCAACATTAGCTTGTATTGAAATTTAAAAATAGATTTTATTGCTGGTTTGAATTTACATTAATTCAAAACACTCTCCCTGAAATAGATTGATATAAGAGCAAAGGATTTTTGAGAGAAAAATATTCTGCCATTCCAAGCTGTGCAGATCGAAAGAGTGTAATTTAAATGTTTTCATTGTAAATTTCATACGAGTCAATGCAGTATTGGATTGTATTCCTCCGAAATAATTCATATTGTATTCGTGTCTTTTTGTCCAGAACCACTTCCTTGTAGTCATTACCCTGTTCCGCGGTGCGAATTCTCGACTCTCCATACGCGAACCTGTCACTGGTTAACCTATATACATATGGAAGTACTATTGTCCATATTGCACACGTTCTCCTGTAGAATTTACACATTGGCTGTGTAAGCCCAAATAAAATTAAGGTCTTCAGCAGGTAATTACTCAGAATATGTTTCGGAGCCTGTACCCGTACATGTTTCTCTGCGTTGCGGCTCCTTGTCTAAGCTAAATATTCAGCAAAGACAACCCACATATTAATTAATAAATATGAACGTGGCAAATGATGAATTAACTAAATACGTAATGTTTTGCTCATAAATTTAGAGTGTCATTATGAAATACGAATATCTGTCAAACCAAACATAATTACTAAATCTGTATAGTTCAAGTTTAGATAAGAACAATTTGACTTACCCCTGAACAATTATGTAACCTTTCTAGCTTTATATGTGAAATGCAACACGTACATGTTGATAAGTATTCATTAAACGGTATATTTGCCAGTAAGACCATATGGAGCAGATTATTGTGTTGGCTGTAGCTATACTTAAAGTTTTTGAACATGAATTATTCTAGATAGTCTTTTTGATGTCTTACTAATAGATGCTGTGCATGCACTTGATCATACCTCCTCTCTCGCCTCCAGAAATAAAGTCTCCACTTTCTTTTGCGTGAATTGGGAATGATGTGCTACGTAATCCTTTTCATATGCCCATATTTCTTCTATGGGATTCAAATCTGAATGATATGGAGGTAAACGCAGGACTGCATGCCCATGATCTTGCAGCAATTTATCAACCATGTATTCTTTGTTTGGCCTGTTTTTGGAGTGGACACAAAATTAAGCATAAGAGGAAGCGGCGAAATGCCATCATAAAATACAGCAGTTTGGAAGATAGTACAGAAACAAACAAAAGTCAATCACTAAATTAAAATGTTTTATTTTGCATTTAAATACTGAACAGTAACACAGTGATATTTTCTTCACGTAACTTAATTGTATGTATGTTGGATTGTTCTTTCATCTGATTCCTCGACCCAGATAGGCTATTTTTGATGAATCGTGTCTTTCTGTTTTTGTAATTTCAGGCATTATTCATTTGTACTCTAGCACTTTTATGGAAAACTATCGCAAAGACAAAATATGTAATGATAACTTCATGACAAATGATCAAAACACAAAACTTTTATATATACAATTTTTATGTCAATTTTAAGACACAATGCTTCGAACCTGCACTGTTTGACGATATCGAGCAGCTCGTTTTTCAGCATGCCAGGATGGTAAGGAATATTATTTTTTGTCAGCCATGCCTTTATGGCGACTTTAGTTGATGAAGAAGTTGGACTTTTAGAGTGTGCTGTCATTTTCGAATGGTAAGATGCATTGTCAAGTACAAATACATGTGGTTCATCAAGCGTACCAATAAGGTCCGTAATCCAGCTGTGATAAAAAAACTTACCATCAGTCTCATCTTTACATAGAGAGTATAGTGTCATACTACAAATACATTTAATTATTTGTTTCAAGTAATTGATACTAAAATACAAAAGTAAACAAAGTAAAATGTTATTAAAATAATTTTTGATCTGGACAACACATGCAAAATGTCGAGTATATTCCTATAAAAATTGAATTTCTTAAAATATACTTTTATATTATCAATGAAACTCGACATTTGCCTGTTAGTTATTTTTTATGTGAACGATATTACTTGTGCAAAAACATTGACACCTCTCGCCTCCCCCCTCCCCCGTGCCTGGAAGTTTAGAAGTTGCATCCTTTGTGTTTTTAATCATTGGTCTCAGTATTGTGAAATACTGATATAAATATAGATACCGCTATGGTTTTGTACGCTGTGACAATGAACT
Source organism: Hermodice carunculata (assembly GCA_964020975.1). Classification (NCBI taxonomy): domain Eukaryota; kingdom Metazoa; phylum Annelida; class Polychaeta; order Eunicida; family Amphinomidae; genus Hermodice; species Hermodice carunculata. Next base: position 23,034,139 of record OZ026613.1, read on the forward strand.
CTCAGATCAAAATGTGAAATTTTCATATGCCAAATCACACAAATCAATACGTCCATCATGTTGTGGCAACTTAGATTTACCTGCTCGAATAGTGATCCCAGTTTGAATGGAAGGGTAATTACGAAAACAATGGCAATAAAATGATAATTTTAACAAAGTTTTTCAATTGTCATCAACGTCATGTTTGTTCTTGTCACATATAAATCATTTTCTTCCCCTTCTTTCCTTAACTGTACACACCTTTGGTAAAACTCTGCATTCATCTGCTCGTTACGGTCTCCGCTGTCTATGGAATTGATGGATTTGTATGCTCCGGGGAGAAAGCCATGGGCTACAATTTCAGAGTCGATGCTTTCAGTATGAGATGCAAAAGTTTAGTGTTCTCATTCTTATCACCTCCCTTATACATACATATATATATATATATATATATATATATATATATATATATATATATATATATATATATATATATATATATGTATATACACATATATATCAGTAACAAAAAATGCCTCCATATTGTGTTTATTTACCTTGAGTATACTAGCATTTCATGAATAGATACTGGCATAGGTTGGTGGCAGCAAATTGTGCAATGCAGAATTTACATTGAAATCACACCTGCCATTCACATTTCCCAGCAAATAACTGGCAGAGAATCGTACAGGGCAGTACATGCGGAGGTTGAAAGAACATAAGGCAGTATATCTCCCTGCAACTTGATATATATATATATATATATATATAAACAGTACTCATCATAGGTCACTTAAGCTGGTTTCCGCCCACTTTAGGTGCTTTGTCAAAGGCCCCATAAAAATGTCATGGGTCCACTTCGTCACCATGCTGCTAGGTTGGGCTCGAGGCACTGCAGCCTGGCACAGCACTCTTAGTGGCACCTATGTGTACTAGCGTACAAGCGAACATGTGCAATTAAGTTTCTTACACTAATGAGGGACCAAAAAGCAGGGATGGCCGGGTGGAAATTCTGGTGACATTTAGGGAGTGCTGTTTGTTAATAATAGTTTCACGTTGAAAAATTCTATTAACGACACAGTACAACACCATAGGTTACTTAGATTTATGTACCATCAGACTGGAGTGATGGTGGCACCTCCAAAGACTCTAGACCAAAAAACTTTACACTAGGGAGCCATGGTTTATAAACAACCCCCCCCCCATGCAGCCTCTCTAACTATCTTGAATAAGAAGGGCTGGGTGTAGCCCGCCCTAAGACTGGTGGAAGCAGCTGTTGGGAAGTGCTTAAGAGAGCCAATGACTGTGCCTCCACATCTACCAAGTCTCTCAGGTAGAAGGAGGTGAAGGTACTATGGGAGTGCCATCTGAGGGTGGCCATAATATCCTGTACTGAGGTGTTGGATAACATGTCCCAGGAGGCAGAGAATGCTCTTGTCTCATGAGCTTGGAGAGAATGAAGACATGCCAGCTCTCTGTCCTTCCTGTCACTGAGTCTGCCTAAGAGGAGAAACAAGGGTTTCCACCACACTTAATGGGGTTCAGTCCTATTGAAAAAGATCTAAAGCACTTTAATGGGACAAATGGTCTGATCTGGCTTGGACCTGGCCATTGTCAATGACAGTGGCTTAACCCAAAAGCCTGTTAAAGTGGTTGAAGAGTCACATGCACCTTGCGTCTTAGACACCAATCCCTAACTATGCCTTAGAAAAACATGCATCCCATCAGCACACCACCAAATCAGGAAACTATCCAAGGTGTGTATCTACCTGCACCTAGTACCTGTGTCTTGAGCTAACAGGAAAACCGTCTTCAAGGTAAGAAACTTAAGTTTGATTGAAGTCATAGCCTTTGGCTGAAAGGGAGGCTGAATAAGAGCTCCAAGCACCATGGAGAAATTCCAGCAATGCACAAGATTGTACTCTACTGGACAATCCATGTAAAAGCTGTTAACAAGTCCACAGAAGAAAGGTTCCATCCCTAAACTCTGTCCCCTGGTCTTAAGGGTTGCTGCAATGGTCAACTTGTAACCCTCAATGGTGCAAACCTTCAATTGCCTTTCCTCAAATACACTCAAAAGAAGGTCTGCAATCTGCCAGACTAACCCTTCCCAAAGCAAAAAGTCCTACAAAAAACAAACTTATTCCACCTTGAGGCATAAATCTTAAAAGAGCACTGACCAAGTTTTTCCTGTGGCAACTCTTCAGCGACTCCTAGAGAGAAGCCGACTGCAGAAATGCTCTTGGTGATAGATGTCACTTGAAGAAACTGAGGGTTGCGATGGAACATGTTTGATCTTGGCTGCTTGCGCAGTTGACGGAGAAGAAGCAATGACCCAGGAGGCTGTACACTCAACTCCAGTAGGTCAAAGGACCACTCCCTCTTGGGCCACCATGGGCCCACAAGAAGGACTTCACACTGCTCCTCCAAAATCTTGCAGAGCCCTTTTCGCAAGAGCAGTATTAGAGGAAAGGCATGCATCCACATCCCCTGCCACAAAGAAATCGATATGGCATGTGTCGCCCATGCCAACTCATCCGCAAACGAGGGGGCAAAGACGTACATCTTGTTATTGTCCCTGGTGGCAAAAATATCAATGTGCGGTCAACCCCATAGGGCCCAGATACCTTCCACCACAGGCTGATTCAGAGACCACTTGTTATGAATCATCTGTGATCAGCGCAAGAGCAGGTCAGCCATGACGTTCAGGCAACCTGCCATCTGCCAACAAGGAGCCTGATGCTGTTCCGACGACCCAAAGCAGGAGTGATTTGGCCAGAGAGAACAACCATTTCAACCTGGTACCTCTCTGTTCGTATGTACGCAACCACAATATGATTGGTTGCATATCACCAGGACGTGTATTTTCAGTCACTGACACTAGATAAGGGTGTGATAGATTGCTTCCAGTTGTAGCCAATTGATGGCAAACCAACTCAGCCTCATCAACAGACTTCGGTCACTTCTCCTTGGCTATATTATTGCCCGTCTTAAGGAGAGGGATAATTCCCAGACAGAACAGCCCTGGACCCACTTGTTCCAGGAGCAGCTTGTAAGCATCTCTGCTTACCTATGTCGGCAGGGGGCCACCAAAAGGAGCACATTACCGCATGCCAACTTCAGTTGACATCAAGCATAACTGCCCCACTAAACTTGTAGCCCACAGTACCGCCTGAAGACTGCTCAAGTTCCAGCAGGGACTATACCAATCGCTTGTGGAAACTGGCCCTGTAGAGTTGTCACGCACCTCCTCAAAGAGACAAGTGGCTGACAACCCCCAAAAGTCCAGGATGGAGGCAATTACTGTCATAACCTCTGCGTCCTGTTCAAAACACCAAACCATTGACAGGCAGAGAGACAAACTTCACCTCCTTGACATCCCAGTACCATAAGGTAGCGTCAACTGTCACAGGGCTGAAATTGTACATGGACTTACAAGTCCGCTTCAGCTCCAACCTCACATTTGGCTTTGCCAGCAGCCATCCATGCGCTGGCCATCCCCTGAGTCCCCACAGTCAGGCATGTCCCTTGAACCTGCCAGCTTGGCCAAAAGTTGAAAAACTTCCCAGCCATGAAAGTAGAAATGGCACCTACAACTTGGGGGCCACCTTCCACTGACATGGGCACAGATCTGGGCTGTGCCACCACGGGCTGTGGGACCCCCTCCCCAGGGGTTTTCCACATGAAGGTGACTTTTCCCTTAAGCAACAATCAGACTTCTGTGCCCTAGAGCGAGACCGGTTGACATGGTCTGCTACCTCATTGGCTTTGGCTAAGGCCATCGACTGAAGAGACAATTCACCCTTTCAGCAGCGGCAAGAAGTGGCCAATATTTGGCAACCTTCTGCATTGCTGGCAATTGGGAGAAGCGAGGGCCCTCCTCATCTGCTTTGAGAACTTTACTCGAAAATTCTGAGCACTCAGATTGAGGATACCTTTAGCAGTGGGACAATCCTCCAGATCTTTGCCAGAGCCAAGGAGCATATCCTCAAGGTGCTCCTCCTGAGTCCTTGCCTGTGCAACCTTCTGATGTTCCGACAACATGGTGACCTCAGGTACTGATGTTGCAGCAGTCTGAGATGCAGCAACATAGTGCATCTGAAGCTACTCCCATGCATGGAGCATCTCCACAGGCAGCATGATTCAAGAACCAGTCTGAGTCTGGCTAGGAGGCCTGACCTGACTGGTGACCCCCTCCCCCCCCCCCCCATGGGGTCCCAGATTCAAGGACCAGTTTGCACCTGGTTATGAGGCCTGGGCAGACTAGCAGAGGTATGGGCCTCAACCTTGGGACTTCATGCCTGGAGTCAATGACCAATGCCCCCCTTCCCTGACAGTGTGTGGTTCAAAGACCTCACACTCCCAGCACACATCTGCACATTGGAGGCTCCATCTAGCAGACCTTGCATCTGCCCAACAGACTTTCTGGCACTGAGAAGGCATCCATTGTCGACAAATATCACACAGACTCTCTTCATTGCAGAAGAAACTAGTCCTCAGCATACAAGGATGACAAGCTGGATGCTTGTCCCAATAGGCCATCCTGTGGTGGTTGGCATCCCAGCAGACATCCAACTCAACTTTGGTATCGATCACTCATCCTGGACTGACTAGGGTAGTGATAGGACCAGTTCTCAAAAAAAAACTATTGACTATCACGCGACGTAAAGGGAAACAATAAGGAGGCCAAAAAGGTAAGAGAAAAGCAGGAGCTTCCAACAACACACGTCCACTGCAATTGGACACCAGAGTGAATAACTGAAATGTGCATGCTCACTTGTATGCTATTATGCCTTGCTGCCACCAGGAGCAGTATACCATGCAACAGTGCCTGGGGCCATGAAATTTTTATTGGGCTCTGGCAAAGTACCTGAAGTGTGTGGAAACCAGCTAAAGTGACCTATGGTGTACTAAATCCTTAATATATATATATATATATATATATATATATATATATATATATATATATATATATATATATATATATATATATATATATATGTGTGTGTGTGTGTGGAAACCAGAGTAAGTGACACATGGTGTATTAAATCCTTAATATATATATATATATATTAAGAGAGAGAGAGAGAGAGATCTACGTGTGTGTGTGTGCACAAATGTCCACATGCATGTGTAATGTTGGTTATGGTTCTTAATTGACACAAAATATCAATGTGAAAATAATGTTTCTTCTGTTCTGACAACTGAGCGTGTTGATTTGCAATGTTACCAAGAAACATAACAGAGTAGCAAAATCAGATATGTGCACACTACAGATAGGACCTACCAAAAAGTCATGTGAAACAAACTTAAAATTGGAACGTTCCTACGAACGAACAACACCCATACCTTGTATGTATAAAATGTATTTGAATTTTCAGTTGCTTTCAAACTTTATGGTTATAGTAAGAAACTGTATGTTGTAAGATACAATGGTTACCTGTACCAGCGTCCAATATAATCAATCGTCCGCCTTTGCCTTGTGGTACACCTTTTGGGGTTCCCCCATGAGGTCCATGCCACACACGTTTAGTGGAATGCCTGGCATTGATCCACATCTCATCGGTGTATACTATTTTGAACAACCCCTCCTGTCGGTACTTCCTAATACTTCTGAGATACGCGTGTCTTTAGTCACAAAAATATGATGGGAAATCAATCAATTCATCAAGGACACTGTCTTTGTGTACATGAAAGTGTACAAAAGGATAACATAATGACATTTCATGAAACAGGGCAGTCTAAATATTTACAGCAAAGCTATGAAAATAACCACCAGATGAAACGGGTGCATTTGTTCCATAAAGGTTTAAGTCTCTTATAAATATCATAAACCCTCCTTTTAATCGAGAGACAAAGAAAGAGATAAAGGAAGAACTTTAGAAGGAAAGAATAACTTTTTATTTTTCTTTAATTAAGGGGCTAGAACACTTTACGTCAATAATATTAGAAAATGCTAGTTTTTATTGAATATCACATTGTGTATTCTACAGTTTTCATTTGAACCCATAAAAACAATCTTGACAAATGTAAAACCAGCAACAAATCTTTTGTAACTGTTCAATCATTACAAATAGCTAAAACACAGATCAACATTTTGTTTTGATTAAAATAGACAGAGCATATTGTATCTCGAATTTTTCGTAAAGGGTACACTTCAAATTTTAAAGCTTTTTATATTTTATTCATTTTTTTAATTTCAATAATATTACCTAAGCTCTGTTAAAAAAAGCTGAGATACAGTACTTTAGACACAGGTGCTATCTTTAATTTGATGCTACAAACTAACTCGTATGTTAATGTTTGAACATGCTAGTTTTATTATGTACATTTTGCAAATTTCAATAAGAATTAAATTGAAATAAATGAAATTGTGAAATCTGAAATTCAAAAGTAATTGAAATTTAGACAAATGTTTTCTTTCAGAAAATATTTTTGATAGTCTTGCATGAACCACAAATTATATAATTACTTATTTCGACATGAAAGTCACAAGGTGTACTAGCCCCTAAGCCATGCTTTTAAACTTCTAGTGAGCATGTGACTGTAAGGTTAAAAGGTATATTTTTTCTATAGGTTCCGACGGAAAATGTACATTTGTTGTGAAGATGTGAGCCTTCCTTAGATCATATGCTAGTTAAAATACTTATCTAACAATATTTATCTTATGAACTTTTTATTGGGTTGGCGGTCCAAAAATATATGTTATGTCCACTCATAATTATCATCATCATACTGTTTAAATTGTCACACAGCATTTTTTTTCTTCAAAACACAAACATTCTCGCACATATCATATTACACCTTGTCATGGTTCACAACAAACCTTTGAGCTACAATAACTCCTTTTTTATACATAAAGAAATCACAGTTCCGCTTCCTGTATGGGATGCCCATGTACTGCAGTCCTCTCCAAAGAGTTTTCTGTGGCAGCGCTGACCCATGATCTGCTCTTGTGATATCATCATTCAATCCTTCAATTGTGATTGGATTTTTTAGTTCAAAGCAGGAAAATACCAGGTTCCAGAGAGTTTGCCAGAAGAAGTCATCCACCTTTGGTAGTCTTCCAACTTTTGATTTCGGTTTTTCCTGTACCAAATTATCCATAACATTTTGCTGCCCAATAGCCCTAGTGTATGTAGAAGGTTAATAGAATAGATACAGCAAATGGAAGGGGTTAGAAAACTTATTACCCGAAACAGGTCTAATATTTGAAGATATGACATTTGTTATGCGTTTATTCATATTTACATTTGATATTTTTGTTAGCATTGAAAGGATAAGGAGAACAGTTGGATTTCCACTTGTGAAAATAGCAATAGCTTATGCGCAAGGGATGTGTTGTGTTTTTCTTAGGAAGCCAACAGATAGCCATTCCTACTTGGTTCCTCGCTCTATTGTACCAATAAACAAATGGGGAGGTTTCTTGTAAAACAACGAGCCAAAAACTTCTGCTTATCAAATATCAATAACAATTTTACCTTTAATGTTGATAGAAATTCATGTTCAATATAAATATATGAATTGAACTTCATATTGTATTCATAGGCGATTGTTTGCATTGTTTTGATGGATATTTTTAATGCGACGTCATGAGAAATGCCTGTCAAAACATGCAAACACTTGTCAATGAATGCAATACAAAAGAGGCTCAATTCTTAAATAATTATTACTACAATTCAGGTAAAGCAAGTCTTTATAAAAATCACATATACAAGAAGTTATCTCTAAGAAAACCCATATTGGACCTTAATCTGCCCAGGGCAGTGAGCGTCAATGAGACCTGCACAATCGTTTCTATGAACCTTAACAATCAAAAACATATTTGCAATAAAAATTGTGTTTGCAAAGACGTCTTATCAAGAAGATTCTAGTTGTAAAGTGTTATATTTTTGAAAATGTGGTGCTTTATTAAATTTGGCGATATAAGTACACTTAAAGGAGTGTGCAAAATTCAAATGTATGAACATGTCGAAAAAGCAAATCATAAGGGCTATACAAAAATTCTGCTCCCGGAATTGGCATACATATGTACCCATAACTGTGTATGCAAACCATGCTCCATGCCAATGGATAAACTTCTGCACTTCTTTTTTTGATATCATTTAAAATGGCATAAAACAATTTTTGCTTAAATGAACATTGGTGCTCCTAATAGGCATACCTGTATAAAGTACTGTGACTTATTTTCAGCTGGGACGTCACCCTCTGTGCAACTCTGTAAATGCTTATGAGCAAGTTCCGTTGCCTTACTGCCTTTTGACAATACTTATAAACATTTTTTATGAGATTACTCCTTTCTGCTGACATGTTTTCGGTTCTTTCTTTGACTTTTTGACTGCCTCACGTTCAGATACAAACCTGCAAACAGGAACACCAATACGTTAATATGAGGGATACAAGTCGGCCATCTCATCTTCCCTTAAGACCAGGGGGTAGAGGTTAGGGACAGACCCTTTTCTCTGAAGTCTTGTTAACAGCTTCTTCTCTCATTTTACAGCAGAATACAACATAGTGCTTTGCTGGGCTCTCTCTGTGGTTCTTGGAGCTCTCATCAAGCTCCCGCTTGAGCCAAAGGACATGTCTGCGAGCGATCTAAAGATCCTTACCTTCAAGATAGTCTTCCTGTTTGCTCTGGCTACTAGCAATAGGCTTGGGGAGATAAACCCCTTGGATACATCCCTCATCAGTGGTCTGCTGATGCGAAGAATGTCTATCTAAGGTCTCCTGTGGGATTTGTGTCTAAGACACAGGTTGCAGACAACCTCTCAACCACCTGGACGAGCTTTTGGGTCAAGTCACTCTTGGCAACAATGTCCAGGTCCAAACCAGATTGTGCAGTTTGTCCCATTAGAGCGCTCGCGTTCTGCATGAGTAGGACTGATCCTCATAGAGCTGGGTGGAAAACCTTGTTTACTTCCTCTTAGGCAGAAGGATTGTGGGACTCAGTCATCTGACCCTATCTTGGAATGGATAAGAAAAATGATATCCTTGGTCTGCCAAGTGGCCAGGAAGGGTGAGAAGCTAGCACATCTTCATTTTCTCCAAGTTCATGAGACCAGGGCATTCTCAGCCCCATGGAATGTGTCACATAACACGTCAGTACAGGATATTATAGCCATCCTTAGATGGCACCCCTTTGCATCCTTCTACCCAAGAGACCTGGCAGAAGTGGAGGCCTGGCTGTTGGTGCTAGTTGCTTCCTAACGGCCGCTTCTAGCTGGTCTTAGGATGTACCTCACCCAACCCTTCAAATTCAAGAGAATTAGAGAAGAGTGCCATGGAGATCCAGGATGGTTTTCTGGGCCATGGCTCTCAAGTACAGAGTTTTTTGCTGGGGGCCCTTCGGGGGTTCCCCCTGCCACCACTCTGATGGTACATTTGCAAAAGTGACATATGGTATTGTACTGTGTCCTTCATAGGAAGTTTTTCAAAATAAAACTATTATTAAGAAAGAGTATCATCATAGGTAACTAGAAGTCCCACCCAACCATCTCCTCTTTTCAGTTCCTCCACACTTGTGTAGGAAACTGAATTACGCATGCCTGCTAGTTAGCATTGCCGCCACCAGGAGTGCTATGCCACACCACAGTGCATGGGGTATCGGTGTGGCAGCATGGTCGGCACTGGATCCATGGAAATGTTTAAGTGGGAGGCTCTGGCAAAGCACCAAAGTGCGTGAAAACCAGCAAGAGTGACCTATGATGAGTACTGTATATTAATAATAGTTTTACGTTGAAAAGTTTCATGTTTAATTCTAATCACAGGATTTGGAAATGGCTATATCTTTGGCTCCATGAAATGGCAAGTTGTGTTAAATGGCTTGATATCACTATGAGTTGACGGCTTGACGCTGATGTATGTGGCACAGTCTATCGGTACACCACATACAATGTAACCATCTGGATGAGCCAATGAAAGTAGTTTAATGAATGAAAAGTGGTATTGAATGATGTACCGTATTGCTACTCTAAACCGGCAAGACCCTTATACATTCGCATTGGGAATAAATTAATAATTAATGTAATTTATTCCCAATGCAAATGTATAGACAGCTTAGGTGTCCACTTTACCCTGAACAATACTCAATTATGGATTTGGAAAGTTCATCGGACATGCCCTGAACTGAAGAGAGGACTTCGGACCGGATGTTACATTTCTGTCGTCGAAAACCGGAAGTGCTTTCTTTCTGATGATGCCGAGATAAATGCATAGCATTATACAGCGCTGTTTTGTATGCCCGAAATATTCCAAGTGCCATATATGGATTGATGACACAATAGTCTTATGGTGTTTCCAAATATGGATATTATCGTCCGATTTAAATGATTTTTATAGCGGTAAATGTCAATTTACATCAAGTTTGGCCAATAGATGGAGAGTAACCCAAAATAAAACAACATTGGGCCTTCCCGATTCAGAACCAAACGCTCCAAATATTTGTAAACAAATAGAGGAGATGGGATCAGATGATCAGCGGATCTTCTGAGTTGTTTTTTGTTTTTTGTTTTGTTTTTTGTTTTTGCTGTGTAAATATAATTGTTCCTTTCTTTGACATTCACTTCTATTTCATTGTTTTTAGGTCATTTCAGACGTTTTGAGCAAAAAAGCGTTCTCATCCCTGAAATATGGCTGTGCGGGTCATACAAAAACGTCATTCTTCGGCGGATTTCAACACGTCTATCCGCCGTGAGGGCATGTAAAAAAAACGACTCGTTTAATTATTTACCTCTGCGTGCTGAGGGAGGGAGGCTTTTTTGTACCCCTGAAACATGTCACCAAATATAGGTGCAAGGACATTTGTATTCGTTTAAAGACTCCCATGATATATATATATATATATATATATATATGGAGAGAGAGAGAGATTTACCTAAATGATCATCTGTTTTATTTTAAATTCGGTTTAGTCAGTTCATTGCATATATATATATATATATATATATATATATATATATATATATATATATATATATATATATATATATATATATATATATATATATATATATATATATATATATATATATATATATATATATATATATATATATATATATATATATATATACAATGACCTTAAGCTATAATTAAATGACGCATAGCTGAATCATTTGACATGCTGGGCCTATGGTGTGACAGGGCACTCTGGTCACGTACCAGGCTGCCGGAAGGGAATGAAGATCGTCACTCAGGTAAAATGAGATTGACAAAAAGTGATGGGGCAGAAAATTTGATGCGCGCAGAAGGGAGAAAAGGTTGGGAGTGAGGCTTAATGACTGGCAATGCTTATTTATATTACCTGGACAAGTAAATGTCGACATTTGCAAGTGAGGAATTAATTCGACGCCGTAAAATGCAACAAAACTGAACTAATCGAATGAGAAAGGGTTAACACAGTAAGTTCATCTCAAATTAACAATAAATACCTGTATGACTGTTTCCAGTGGTACCTCGGAGAACACTTAGTACTGAACAAAATATTAGGATCACCAACAACCGTGGTTATCCTGTTTCTGTGGCAGAAGTTAAACGCTCAGATAAAGTTGAAATAAGATGTTGTGTTTCATGTAGGCCTCACTGTGGAATAACGGTACACATTGCTTAAATTTTCTTTAAGCGCTCCTGGAGAGGACTCCTGTCCAGGACCGCTTCGCAGCCTGGCTTGTTCTAGCTCGACGTTATGACCCCCCCCCCCCCCCATTTATTCTTATAATATTCATTCGCCTTTTTTAAAATAACGAATTAACTAAAAAAAAATAAAATAAACAGTCTTAAGGAAGACTACGCAAGCATTGACTGTGGGGTCCACCATTTGCTTGAAAATTAGGTCACGGTGACACCAAAATCTAATCAGTTCATCTTGGCATGCTAGATAAGCATACTGCCAAATTTGAGCAAAATATATACATTGGAGTATACTGGAGATATTGGGGTTATGAGCCCTAACGAGCATTTAATAAGGCTGCCATTGGCTCAAATTTGGTCATGGTGACACCAAAATTTGATCAGTTCATCTTGGCATGCTAGATTAGCATACTGCCCAATTCGAGCAAAATATACTGCCATTTACTGGAGCATTCTGGAGATTTGTGGTAACGAGCCCTAAAGAGCATATAGGCTGCTGTTTGCTCAAATTACGTCACGGTGACACCAAAATCTAATCAGTTCATCTTTCTAGATAAGATAAGCATATTGCCAAATGTGAGCCAAATACATAGAGGTATTCTGCAGATATCGCGGTAACGAGAATGCGCACATCTGGACGGGCGGACAAACCGAAAACAGAAAGGGACCCCTTATGGGGCGGATCCTTAAAAACAAAACCAAGAAAGCCTGACCAAGTGCATACATTCCACTTTTACCATGGATGAAGCAGCGTGTATAGATATAATCAAATAGATTAAACTGGTATATAATTTTCTCATTTAATTAGGATAAATATGAGAAGAAAAATGCAGAAATGAACACAGACAAGCTAAGAGCTTCTGTGGTTGTGGGTTCAATTAGTGAAACAGGCGTCAACTGATATAGCACACTGATAAGATCCAAGAGGGTGATTAACAAAGTACGCAAGTCATTATGATATGCCTGGTAATGTTGTGTATGTTAGCTTGGTGCCCCTCAAGATTTGTGTATTATATATGGAGGGTAGCCAAGCTTACATCACACGTCAGAACACGGTGCTGGAAATATAAAACACCTCTACCTAAATATCTGTTTGACAAAAATATTGACAATTTGTTAAATGAACACATAAAGTGACCATTAATGACCAAAAAAAGGGAAAAAAATATCACTGTTTTCCCCTTTAAATATACAAATTAATATTCATACAATAGTGAATTCACAGTAGGAAATCAGGCATGTATGTATTTTCTGGGACATCGTGTTCTACACCTGTTCCTTCTGACGATACCGAACAAATCATTTATGGGGCATATCTTGTTGACGAGGACTGTTCAACCATACCTATATGGTGACTTGGTTGACAAAGAAGTGGGGCATTTAGAATGGGTTGTCATTGTATGGTACGAGACAATCTCTCATGTTGGGAATCACAAACACATGCGGTCATCAATCTTACGATTTAATATGATCCACATTAAAAAACACAAGAATATTATGTATTATCTCCACATGCACGGTACACATTTTAAACGTTAAGGAACGAGTAAACTATAATGAATTTCTCTCGATATACTTTTGTATGAATAAATCAGGCAAACTTTGCTTTTGATTTGATGGAATTACACAATATCCTTCTTCGGGGGGCCAAATAGAAAACGGCAAGACTAAAAGCTTCCTACACATGTTGAGGGCTCTTCAGTCATAAGGGCTAGAGTTGAGTATTTTCCATTATTAACCACTTTAATGTACAACAAAATAACTTTAAAACTAGCTATAGAAACACCATATAACTTTAAATTTAACTGTAACTGTAAAACCCCAAATTTGCTTTGGTAAATTAATGTATGTAGAAAAAATGTATCCTGAAAATTATATTTCCTCAGCTGCATAGAAAAAAAATTACTCAAGGTTACTGTAACATAGAAACTAATGAGAATGAAGACCTTTAGCCCGCACGAATTTTGTGTACTGGGTTGCGTGTTCAACTTAAGACACAACGTTGCTTATTTTGACCTCTCCCATTGCCCGTGCACATACAGTGACCATGCATCAGGGCCACAAATTGACTGGCTGCACCTTCTCTGTTACAACATTGTCTTCTCTGTTACGAACGTCCTGTTTTCACAAGAAATAAAATTATACAATATATTTCGATATCGTTATGTTCAAATGCATATACAGCTTTTCACTATATATTAATCTAGAAATGAACACCATCAAACTATTGCGTTGTCATGGAGGCCACCGAAATAATGCATTTTTCGGGTGTCTGCCCTGGTAACAGTGTAACTTAAAGTTGTGAATTTTTAGAGGAAAATAGATGGCGTTAAAGTATAGAAATTATTCAAGATTTGAATTTTCAAAAAGCCTTAATTGGCATAATGCGATTGAAAGTTCCAAGCAAGGTTTGATGGAACTTGCAAGCGGCAGAATGCATGGGCACAGCACTTTTACTCCCTTTTACTCGTAAGATACCGATTTCAGTATCACACTCCCTTGTATTGTTGCACAGCCAATAAAATTGCTCCGTCCTTTTTTATAATATTTTTGAGACGTTTCCAAAATAACATTCAATTCCAAACCAATATCCTTAAAATGTTATATGTTAACATTAGAAATAAAAACGGCACATATGACTGGAATGCTATATGAATGTTAGATAATGATGTTACATGCAAACATTTTAACAATATTTAAGTTATGTTATATAAAAACACTTTTATCTCGCATAAAATTATAAACATTTTAACCAATATTTTCCATACATTTTCACAATAACATTCCAAACAAATTTCCTTCAAATGTTATTTCGAAGTTACAAATGTGAACGGCACATATGGCAGGAATGTTGTATAAATATTAGATATTGTTGTTACAGACAGATATTTTTGTAATATTTTAGTGATGTTATGCAACAAACATAAATATAGATATTGTTGTTACAGACAGATATTTTTGTAATATTTTAGTGATGTTGTGCAACAAACACATTTACCCCATGCAAAATTATCAATGTTTTCGCATTTTTTCCAATATTTCCCAAATTAATATTCCAAACCAAATAATTAAAAAATTTCATTTTGACATTATAAATGTGAATAGCACATATGGATGGACTGTAGCATAAATGTTATATCGATGCCACAAGTGTATATTTTGACAATTTCTTATTGATGATATACATAAAACAAGCATATTTATTTTATGCAGAATAATAAATGTTCTTACATTATTTTTCAAAGTTTCACCCCCCCCCCAAAAAAAAAAATTCCAAGCCAATATACTTGATCTGTTATTTCCAGATTGCAAAATGGGAAGGTTACTGAATGTACAGATATGTTAGTTAGTATAAACGTCAGATATTGACGTCACAAAGAGAAAATTAGACAATATTTAAGTGCTATTACATATGCCGCAATTGAGCAGATATTTCGCACAAAATAATAGGTGTTTTTCAAATGTTTCACACACGTTACTAAAGGAGCGTTTCATACAAATATTTTTAAATTGTTATTACAATGTTGTAAAATAATGCCAGCTTAAAAACAAAATGTTATACATGAATATTTTAATGACTTTTATGTCATATTATGCAGCAAGAACAACTTTTTCTGCATAAATTGAACGTGTCCTGTGAACAGGTCTCCGATCTGCAGGAATCCTATAGCCATGGTAGGCTTAGATTTTTTCTCGTCTATTCCCTCTGTATGCCATCATTTTCCAATTAGATGATTTCCTTGAAAACTTTACAAACGTGAATCTTCAGAAGCGATAATTTTAATATACATAACGTATTTCTAGCAATGAAACCTTAAGTTTTTGCTCGACCCCTCGTCTGCTCACTTGATCTGCATATAAGACTATGTATGCGTTTTCAAGTCGTTGAGGTCCTTGAAAACTTTACCAACGTAAATCTTCAGACCCATTGTTTAATTTAGTAAATAACGTATTTCTGTATCATTAATGTCAACGATATATAATAGGCCTCTAGATGAAGGAGTATGAAGTATGGAAATCTGCAATGGCAGACTTTTGGTGACTATTTTTTACAACGTTTATATAGAGTCATTCAATAATAATACAAAATTGTCACCTATAACTGTGTTTGAGGAAAATGGCACTTGAATCCGTCTAATAAAAAGAAACTGATCTGTGGAAAGAAAATTATGAAATGCGCTGAATTAGACCAAACAGGACTTCAAAATCGGCTGCACGATGAATGGTCACCGAGTCCATGGAAAATAATAAAATGTACGAAAGCACAAGTTGAACACATGGGATAGCTCTACGGCGGTCAAATTTGTGAGAACCGTCTCCACGTAGATTCTAAACCTTCTAGACTCATTTTTGTTAGTCCGTGACTGGACTGTATGGTTAATGGTCATCACTGTCATGTATGAATTTAACTTCCTTGCATTTCAAGTTCACAAAGTTAATACAAGAAATTCATCTTATCCGTCTGAAGTGTGGTTTATTTATGAATTTAAGCTTACAGTAAATTTACAAAATCAAATATGATTTTGTGCCGCTGTGTACAAACACATATGTTTTACATGGATTGGGAGTTAGGACAAGCCTATATTAATCTCTCACCATGACACAACTGGTGGCGTATACTTTTCTACCTTCTATGGTGGAGGAAACCGAAGATCTCGGCGAAAACCACCGTTCATGATCGGAGAGGGAGTAAACTCCAACCATATGCTGCACAGGCCGGGATTCGAACCCGGGCTAAACAGGCGGCGCTGCAATTTTTTTCTATTTTTTTCTTTTAATGCATTTTGCGAGTTTTTATTTTTTTTTAGCTCAGCTAACTTGGCGGTAAGCTGAGCTTATATGGTCCTTCATCCATCGTCTGTCATCCGTTGTCCGTCCATAGTCAACTATTCACATTTTCCACTTCTCAAAAACCGATGGCCAGATCCACTGCAAACTTGGTGGGGGTGTACCTTAGGTGGGTCTCTAACATGTCTGTTCAAATGGACACGGTACATGACACTTTTTTTTTTTGTTTGTTGTTTTTTTTTTTTTTTTTTTGTTGCTATTTTCGACTTCTCTTCCAAAACCCATGTATCAGGATGTGCTGAAACTTGATGGAAATGTTCATTGTGGAATGGTCACACAAGACTATTCAACAAGTGGCGCTGTTGTGGGTCCCTGGTTCTTTACGAATTTTTCAATTTGGGTACTAATCGGTAAATGCATCTATTTCAATTGATTACCATTTGAGTCAATGGGGATTGCAATGATAATTCACATTCTCGACCTCATTTCCAAAATTCTTAGCTAGATTCAGTTCAAACTTGGTGGGAATGTACCTTGGGTGGGTCTCTACTAAGTTTGTTCAAACGGTCCAGTGATTTTTTTTTTTAATTGAACTTTTGTGTTCCTTTTTGGAGGGAAATCGTAAAACAAAAATCTTCTTCTCTTAAACCACTTGGCCATTTAAAAAAAAATGCACATATGGACACTTCTGGGGACCCTTAAACCTATATCTCTTCAACAGATGGTGCTGTAATTTTTTCTACTTTTTTACTGATTTGTGTGTGTGTGTGTGTGTGTGTGTGTGTGTGTTTATTTTTTCCCACTTCTTCTCCAAAACAGTCGCTAAGATTATGCTGAAACTTGGTGGAAATGTTCCTTACGGAAGGGTAAAACATAAGTGTGCAAGAGGTAATGTTGCTCATTATTCCTAATATTTTAGGAGATTTTCAATTTGGATGCTTGTCGGTTGTCATACATGCCTATACATTACTATATAAGTCAATCAGGATTGACAAGTCAAGGAAAATTGCCATGCTAATTCACACTTTTTACTTCTTCTCCTCAACCGTCAGCCAGATTCACATAAAACGTGGCGGGGATATGCTTTGGCTGGATCTCTAGCAAGTTTATTCAAATCGTCACCATACATGGTTCAGTGATTTTTGGATTTCCTATAGGTTTTTTGTTCATTCGGGGGAAATATCTGAAAAAAAAATGTATTTCTAAAAATACTGGACTGGTTGCTTTGCAAGTACACAGGGGCACTTCTGGGCACGAGGGTGAAACAGGGGCCGTAGAATAATGACCTTGACCTCATTTTCAAGGTCACAAGCAAGTTACATGGAATTCACTGCTTATTTGAGACCTATTTGCGCGAGAACATTGTTACTGCACATGCTTGTTATCTTTTATGACGACCAATCCTATACAGTTTTTGAGTGACCTTGACCCCATTCCGAAGGTCGTGGGGCCACTTACACAAATTTTATAGTTCACTTGAGAACTATTTAAACTTAACCCTTGACGTTGTACATGGTGCTTGTCCTAAGGAAAGGCCAGACGTACACAATACATGGGTGACCTTGACCTCATTTCCAAAGTCACAAGGCCAACTATGCGAATTATACTGTCCACTGATAGTTTGAGAACTATTTGCATCATGGTTTTGATCTTGTTGATGAATTGTGGCACAAGTCTGGTTACTGGTGACTATCATGGTCCTCTTGTTTCACTAAAATACGCTCTTATTGGGAGTTCACATCTGCTGTCCTCTGAAGAGACATAGTGGCCCAGGGCTTGAAATCTAATGAGCACCTGTAACCAGCCAAATGCTGGTCAAAAATGTGGCTGGCTAATGATTATTTACACTTGGTTCAAACACAGAATTCTTGCTTAAAAATTTGAAAAACCCTTGTTGATTTATGCATTTTTGTCACTTTAGCTTGTGAGCAAAATCTTAATTTCGAGTCCTGCTGGCTGTATTGACAACTCATTTGTTTTCGTAGAGCAGAACTCATGTAAAACTATTTATTATCACCCTGCTTGATCAAAATTAGGTATCAACATGACACATTTTGAACTGACGTTATAACGATTCCGACCCTGATATCTTGCATATCAAGTTAAGCTTGGCATGGATGTGTCTTGGATCACTTGGGTCTCAACCAACTGTATTCAAGTGGTCATGGTCCAGTGATTTATGAATTCTTTATGATTTTTTTGTCTACTTTTGGGACAAATCTAGTCAAATGTGTACTTGACACTTACATATGGAATAAGTTTCCTTCTTGGAACTACTTCGTTTACTGCGGTATATCTGTATCTAAATAATACTCTTATCGCTATAAGGCATATATACATGCACATTGAATGCAATTTTTCCAATAAACAAGAATAAGATTATAATACAAAAATGACAGTTAAAATGACTGCTTACAAAATTTGAAAGGAAAAAAGCAAAATTAATAACATAAGATTCAAATTGTTGATGACCATTAATTGGTTCCCCGTTGCAACATGTGCAAGAAGAATGAAATCTTGCATGGATAGAATTGACCAGCTGAACAAGGATTGTTCACACAACTCTTATTTTCTTGTCTTTCAATATGTCAAAAGATCTTTCATTCTTGTTTCTTGTGCTTATCTGATTTCAGAAAAACAAGAAAAGCAGTCCCCGGGAACAACAACCAGAGACACAGAAGGAGAGCAGCTAAAGCTCTTGTGACAAACTAAAATGCTTCACAGGATGTTTTGGTGTGCACAAACCAAGGAATTTTTGTGTTTACAAGGGCTCTCAACTTAACGCACAGTGTTCTATAATCTGAAATTGGTAACAAGTGGAGAGGTATTTGTTTCCGTGGCAATCTTCATCCACATCAAAGTTAACTCATTCCATACCAGAATCTGTTTATCAAGGATTTCCATGGCATCTGTTCTGTCATAAAGTGCCCCACATTGCCCGAAAGTTGTCATTTTTGAAAAAAAAATTGATTCCATACTAAATTTGTTTGAGTGATATTTTATAAACATTTTAAAAAGACAGAGTGTATGGCATTGAATGTTAAATAAACATTATTTGCAAATTTTTTTACAATACTTGTACGAGATTTTAAAAACGTTTCAAAAATATTTTTGTCATATTTTGACAGTGTTATAAGAATGTTGTTGCAACATAGCTAGAAAATAAGTTTACTATGTTATGGTAACATTTCCATTACAGTGGTCTTTAAAATTAGCGTGATGTTTTATCAACGCATTTAAAAAATATTTTCCAGTCATGTTTTCACAACGTTAACCGAATGTTATAACAATGTATAATTCAAATCATTTTTAGAATGTTATTGTAACGTTTTCATTACATTTCCCCTAAATGTTATCGGAATATTTGCAACACCATACACTTTCATATGATTATGACATTATCCAAGAATATTTTTCCAATATTCAGCTGAATGTTTATAAAAATATTTACACAATATGATTTTGCTAGCTGGGATAGCCCAGGGACAGCCTACCAGTGGCACTTCAAGCTCTTTAAATCCGCCAATTTCTTTACAATTCCAGACGTTATAAAGAGAGGACTTAAGACGTGGTATCGTTCGTTTCTTTTCTTATTACACTACACAAAAACAGATTTCACACATAGTAAAATATGCTTACCCGTCAGTACGCTTCGCTTCTTGTACGAAATTAGACAGCCACCAGTTAAGGGTATACATTCAGGCCGCCTTTAACCGTCACTTGATAATTCGGCACCCTTGAAATTCGGCAGCAATGAGCTGTGAACGGATTTCCCCCATCGATTTACTACATGATAATCCGGCACCCTTGAATTTCGTCACCGGCATGTTAATTGCAAAACAAAAGGGCTTTTTTCAATGTAATTTGCCTCTTTAATCCGTCACGTGATATTCAATGGAGCATATACCTTGCAATAACATACCTTATTGCAAAATCAACAATCACTGATGTGTTCCAAACAAGTTCCGAGTTGATAAGATGTTTAATTGTTCCCGCCTTAAATGGTTAAATTTCATTGCAATGGCCAGAATCCAATGAGAGAATTTGTGGTGACGACGTAGCAAAAGTTCGGCGCAGAGAAGAACAGTTAAAAGATATGAAAAGTGAGCGCAGTAAACAAAAAAAGATTTCGGATATCTTTGTGCCAAAATAAGCTATTAAAAGCAAAATATGTCCAAATCCGTGTTACGCGTGAGTCTTACAAATGACTTAATAAAAGTCTGAAAATACGCTAAAAGTACCATAAACTATATATTTCCTGAAAGCTAACAAATCTGGGAATAAGTTGATAGCATTTTCATTTGTACCAGTTCTTCGGTGTTGACAAAACAATCAGGTAAAAAGATCATAAATAAATCACACAATTGTTAAATCTACTTTTTTATTTTGAGCTTGAGCATGTGAATTTCTGTTGCAAAAGCTAGCAGACATGATTTTCTACACAGACGTGTCTCACTTTTTTCATTGTTTGCGCTATTGTAGAGATTAAAGTTGAAAAGATGACATTCCATTCTTTCATCAAAAGTTTTGACTTTGGCTCGCTGTAGAGAGAAAACAACTCAACATAGAAAAACTCTGAGACATATTTTTAAAGATTATATTCTTGTGAACAGTTTGCCACAAACCCCAGGTCTTTATGAGCAAAACTGACGAAGTTGATTTCACAAGAAGTTGAGAAACAAAGGCCAGGAATGATGCCGAGAAAAACGCTTTCAAAGCAAATGCCGACTTCAATAGGACTTAGGCTATTCTTTGGGCCTTTGATCGCAATGACACCTTGGTATTCCGTTACGCACTCCTACCTGTTGAGTTAATGGACAAGTTTGGAGCATCAAACTTCAAAGAATGCTTTATTTTAGAGGTTTTACATCCAAGAATGTTATAATCTTGCTCATCTGTCACTTTGGATTCCATGTTGGGGTTTCTCAAGTTTACCCTGATTGGCCGACAAATGACTGACAGGTGGTTACGGGGCAACCGGGTTCTACGATGTTTGCCCTCTTGCGTGGGGCCCAATATAGGTGTCAGTAAATCGGAACTTCAGTCTCAGTTCAGAAAGTTTCTATCAAGTTCAGAGGATCGTTGCTTACATTTGTGTGATTAGAAAGTGCTATTGCAAAGATGCCGAGAAAGAAAAAACCTAGGGGGAAAGACCGATGCCCACGTCAGTTGCAAGTGAACTCAAAGCGTCTGATCTAGGATCATACTACAATCAGTTCCCTCCAGTGGAGACGACCCTGCAACCCGACGTGAGCCTCACGGAGACCCCGGGCGAGTCTGGCATTGCTGGGTCAGGGTCGAACGAAGTCGAGGCCAAGGTCACGGATACTGATTCGGTGAACACCACAACATCCACAAGCCAACCCGGTCTGGACAAACGATTTTGCAGTGCTAGTGCCCAGAAACTCCGAGACTTTGTGGTCCACGAGGCTAGGTCTACAGATTGTTGTGAACAAGGAGATGTGAATGAACAGCCAGAGGGATACCGATTATGGGACTGTTCTCAGTTGCAGGCTTGTGTTGATGCCGTTGCTGTGTGTGCAACTTGTAAAGTTGGAACTCTGAAACTGAGCGAAAGAACAAGTATTGGCGCAACAAGAGGATGGAAGTCTGAGTTTACATGGATATGTTCAAACGAGAGTTGTACACAAAGGGATTTCAACTTTCACACTGCCAGTATACCCCAAAATTCACTGATCTTCACCGACTCACTGGCACTGCGATAATGGGGTTTGCCTGCCCAGCTGATCGTAGTCTGCTTGTGCGGAGCATGCGCAGAAGCGCTCACACCTGCTGCATGTAAATGAGGCTCCTGTTGGATTCCTGCAGGGCGGAGCTTAGAAGCTTAGCTAGTCCCCAGCCGAAGCCACACCAAACAGTGAGAACCAGGTCCAATACTTTTGCCAAAATTCACAATTTTCCTTTCCACAACCTGAAATCTGATTCCGGCATACAAAACTGAAAGGAAAAGTGCATAACGTGTGAAAATAGCAAAAATGATGGTTTAACCCATTGTAACCTGATATATATCCTTAAGTTTGTAATCTGACATCGCGGTAATATCTAAATCAACCGGAAAATATTCACTGTTACTTGTTTCCTTTAAGCCGTTTCTCCAACGAGCCCATTCCCGATAAACACTGACCGCCCATTTGTTTTGGAGTCTTGTGCTTTTTGGAACTGCATTGTTAATTTTCTGTTTTTAACCTGCTTCGGTAATTGGCGAGCTAAACCTGTTGCTTTTGTTTGTCTTTTTGCCTGTCAGCTCTCTCAAAATGCCGAATGTAGGCACAAAAACTTGATTAACAAACATTTTCTGTTGTGCTCCACACGTCTGTGTCTCGCGACAAGGTCCGGTTCAATATGGTGGTCAGGAAGAGTGAAATGTGCGAAAAAGTTGTCACATGCATGAGTAAAGAGTATTGCGTGCTTCTCCATGACAGGAAATCTAGCAGTTCGCTCAACCATATCAGTCACTCCTTTGTTTATTTTGAAAAACCAATGGAATTGCGTTCTAAATCGGTTAGAGTGTTTTAGATGTGTCTACGGGTTTTGAGTGACTGCGTTACGCTGATGCTTCACTTCATTCACTCTAAAACCCATAGACACATCTAAAACACTCTAACCTATACGTATTGGCCAAAATGTAGAAACCTTCCGAATACTAGCGTTTTTCCAAAAAAAAAAAAAAAATTAGTGCAATTCATAAAGTTTAATGGGACTATAGGGGAGGTCAAAATGTTCATGTTACCTCAAATTATTACTCTGTTAACCTTTGTGCCTCCCCTGATGAAGGTAACCAAAGAACAGGACCATCATGCTCTTCTTGGTTTTTTTTTTTTTTTTTTTTTTTTTTTCGTTCTCGTTACCATAGAGATTATGGCACCCAGTACTGTGTTCCATTTAGTCTCAGTTGAAAATACCATCTTATGAATACACGTATTTATAAACATGTGATTGTTACAATAACATCGCCACGTACGGATTACTTTCACGGAATGAGATCCAATACTGAAAGGGTCATGAGGAATGTTGAAACCGGTACCGTCGTAGGACGTGTCCGATTTTGTTACCGTGTGATTACCTCTTGGGGGAAAAACACTTCTTCAATACGTGTCCATCAGGGAAGCAAAATCGATAAAGCATTGATAAATGAGAAAGAAAAACTATGCCTATACTTTATATGGTACCAATCTGAACCCAGTTTCTTAACAAAAAGACTTGGGAATCCTAAGTTCAAACAATCTCCATCCAAGAGGACATATCCAAAAAAGCAAACCAGTTCAGATAGGCTTAAAACGGAGACGTTTTACCGGACTGGACAATAAAATAAAAATTCTATATATAATTCTAGTAAGACCAGTGCTTGAATACGCGGCCAATATTTAGAGCCCCTGGCAGCAGAGGGATATTGACGCCTTAGAAGCAGTACATAAACGTTGTTTGAGACTCTCAAAAAAAATATTCTAGAAATTTTAAAGGATCGCAGAATCATTAGAGGATCGCTGAACTTATAGCGATTTGTGTGAAACTTACAAGATCTTACATTGACTGTACAAACTCATCCCCGATAAGTTTTTCTCTCATCCGACTTGAATTTTGAGAGGTCACACTTTAAAACTATCAAACAGTTTTACATATCATGATGCCTTCAAATTTTTCTTTTCAAACAAAGTGGTTGATAAATGGAACGACTTGCCTGAAGACGTGGTGTCTGCTTTTAAAGAAAATTAGGAAGACTGAGATTCTTATCCTAGTGGTTGGAGGGATAATTTCAACCAATCAATCAATCAATCAAATGACCGCAATTCTTCAAGAATAGGGATTATTCTTCTATTTTATATTTATTTATACTTATTTTATCAAAGAAAAACAAAACAAAACAAAAAAAAAGAAAGAAAAAAAAACACACAAAACATAACAAAAAAAAAGTACAAAACAAAAGAAAAACTACAACAACAACAACAAAAACAACAACAACAACAACAACAACAAAAACCAGTCGCATTCAAAAGTGACCTACATTGAGAGATGACTGAATTGACGGATACCGGTTTTTACTGTCTATTGACTTTGGAGCGGCACCTCCCTCAGTTGTCGTCGGGAATCTTTTCTTCTGAGCAATTTCATCTTTTAAATTTTATCATGCATTTTAGTTAATTTTTATCCCTCATCTCTACATTGCTTTTGAAATTGTTGGTAATAATTTTCGGGGCTTCTTCCGTCTTCTGCACCTTCAGTCCTATCATTTTGTTTCTTTCCAGAATATTTACTGCCTCTACGAAATTTAGAATTAGTTTTTCCAAATAAGAAATGAGAAGTTTTTGTGGTCTTTGTTTTTTTCTTTTTTTTAACCCATTCTGATGGCGTGACCCTCTTTTTACCTTCACACACAACCATGCGGAGGAAGGAAAAGAAGTTGGTCAATTGGAATAAAGCGACGTACAGGTTAGAATGTTTTAGATGTGTCTGCGGGTTTTAGAGTGAACGCTGTGGAGCATCAGCGTAACGCAGTCACTCAAAACCCGTAGACACATCTAAAACACTCTAACTAATAATAATAATAATAATAATAATAATAATAATAATAATAATAATAATAATAATAATAATAATAATAATAATAATAATAATAATAATAATAATAATAAAACCCCGAATTCGAGGAAATTATACAGATAAAATAAAACACACAAATTATACAGAAATCATATACAACCAAGCTACAGGTATTTCTACACATTTTCGTGACATCCTAAGACTAAAAGATTTCAGTCTTGTCGTCCAATTAAGTTGTGTTCTTATGTATAATGTATGGAGCCTGCCGGCTCCGCTGATCAGAGTCATAGCAGTGCCAGCGCGCCCATATTGCGCGCGCCCACACCGCCAGACTATCGTCCACAGAGTCATCAAAGCAGCATTATATGCAAAGCACCGAGCCAATTAGAAGGCATGAGGTATCAGCACTGTTAAAATATGCACATCTGACCAAGGTTTTAAAAAGTTCTCATGAGAGGTCAAGTGTCGGAGAGTACATTATCAAGTATCCATTAGAATTACATGAGGACGGAGTACTTCGGCTCGGGCCATCTCCAAAGTAGGATTTACCACCATTTAGGATCGCTTGGACTGGCGATGACCTCATACGTACAATTCTCTCTAATACTGACCCTTTCATGAGCCTGCCACTTAACATATATGATGAGAGCATGTGGCTACATAATGCCATAAGCGGTGATTGGACTTTGAAGATTCTTTTATAAGTTGAAAGGATAATTTTGTCAATCACGGTTTTCACAGTGGGTATATTAAGAGCCCTCAGTAAATTACTGTGATGCGAGCGTTTTCCTATCCCAAGGAATTGTTTGACATGAGTTCCCTGAAAAGATTCTAATTTTTTAACAAATGTATCAGATATGTCAATTGAGCCACATCCATATTTTAATACAGGGACGCAGTTCGTCTTCAAAATAAATGATTTAACATCGGTAGAGAGACAGGGATAAGACAAGCCCACGTTACGTAGTGCATAAAAACTACGGCGACAAGCCGATATTCGTGCATCAATATGTTCCTTTATCGAATTACTACTGCCAAATTTGACTCTAGGTTATCAACACAGTCTAAAAACTCCAACATGTCTTTACCTAGATAAGTTTTTGGATCGTGACCCAGGAAACTTTTCCCGATAACAATACATTTCGACTTACTAGAATTAAAAGAAAATCTCCATTTATCAGCATACTGCTCACATATTTTAAGCGAGGCTTGCAGACCAGTTATGGATGAATTAACTAAAGTGACATCGTCTGCATATGCAAATACGTTGAACTTTTCAGAGCCAATACTGATTCCATTGTTCTGATTACACAATAAGGCTAGCACGTCATTCAAGAAGATATTAAATAATGAGGACGATAAGACACCGCCTTGTCTTACACCCCTAGTTATCTTGAATGACTATAATGTCCATTCCATCGTACAATTGCAGAAATATTTTTGTACCATCTATACAATAGAATCCAATGCTTAACAGGTAACAGTTTTTCAGTTTATATAATAAGCCATCGTGCCAGACACTGTCGAAACATTTTTCGGCACCCAAGGCGCCAACAAACACAGGCGAGTTTTTATCATTGAAGTAACATGTTATCTCATGTAGTAATGTGGTATCAAAATCCGCACTTCTACCAGGACGAAATCCGAACTGAACTTCACTGACATTATCTTCCGGTAACATCATGCTCTAAATCATTTTGGAGTGGACACAACTTAAGGTAATAGGCCTAAGATTAGAGGGCTCGTTCGGATTCAGAGAGCTTTTCTTCAGGATAGGTATAAATAATGCCTTGCAAAAATCACTAGGGACAACAGCATGGTAAAGGATACATGAGTAAAGAGAAGCTAATGTATCACATAATATATCTGACTTTCCAAAAATTAAATGTTCCGGTGTGATACCGTCACAGCCAGGTGAACAGTTGTGATTGAGCTTATCAGTGTATGTAGAAATATCGGTGAAAGAAATAACTATCTCATCAGATGTGGCATCAAGGTTATTCTGAAGATCCATGTACCCATCCCTTACTGTGTAACGAATTGCTGCCTGATCATCAGAGAAGGGCTCACTAAGATCATTCATAACTGAAGAATAATAAACGCCAATCTGCTGGGCAGTTAGAATAGAGTTAACATTTATATATTTTGATTTCTTGATACTATTCCAGAAACTAGACATTTTGTGCTCAGAAAACAAGTTACTTAACTTGTAGAATCTGGATTGTTCCTGTCGCTGATTGCACTGTCTTGAAGTATATATGCCGAAAAAGCTTCTTAACACCCTTCTAATAATCATAAATGATATCAGTATTAGGTCGATCACATTGGTTCCAGATCATGAACCAAAAACGTTTGCGATCTCTTAAATGACTCAACATAGGGCACCAGTACTTAGGCTTAAAGATTTTGCTTGGAGCACATCCTGCTTCACGAGCAGATGCATGCACGGCACTATTAATTTCACGTACATGTGCATCAACACGATCTGGTTTTTTTCCTGAACACTCAGATTAACATCCAATTCCAAGATATCAATTGCACTTAACTTCTCCAATAACAAATGCTTATACTCATCTCTACGTGATTCATTAGACCAAGACACAGGATGAAAGTTTAAAGAATTGTTGTCCTTAGTAAAACTTTGCGTGCTATGATGTTCTACATTTGACTTAGGGATACGTGTATGAAATTCTGTAAAGATAGGAAGATGATCACTTACATTCAATGGATCAAGTTCCATGATATAACACTTGTGAATACAATGAACATTATGAGCAGAAGAGAAAGCATGATCAATCCATGTGTATGTGTTACAAGTGTGCGAAAAATATGTGTACTTAATACGTTGTTTGTACATAAAATCAACCGTGATCAGGTCATTGGCCACTAAGAATTCATAGAACATACTACTATGCTATGTATACGCAGTATGCATATTAATTTCCCGCCACAAAGCACGGGTTTGACGCCTGGCGCTCACGGGGGACGTGCGGGTCGCATCACCGTCACAGACAGCCCATACGCTCCTTTCTCACAAAATTAGCATTTTTTTTTTAGAAATTCAAGTTCACAAATGCCAAACTGGTATTCTTCAAGTATTTCCCGAGCCATATGTCAGAAAAATTTCCATATGCCTGCAATAAGTATTCTGTATTTACAAAATATTAGAAATATCCCGCTTGTCCCCTACAGCTACCTACCCGTATCTCGCCATATCTCAGCAAGCGAAACTAGGCAATTAGGTTTGAAACTGGGGTGGGAACTGAATACGCATATCTCCTATGTAGAACGCAATTCCATTGGTTCTTCAAAATAAACAAATGAGTGACTGACACAGTTGGGCGAACTGCTAGACCCCCTGTCAGGGAGAAGCACGCAATACTCATTACGCTAAACATAAGGAAGCTCATCCATATGACAACTTTTTCGCACATTTCACTGTCTGACTAGCATGTGAACAACACCTTGTCGCGAAACACAGACGTGCGGAGCACACCAGAAAGTGTGTGTTGATATAGTTTTTGTACCTATAGTCGGCACTTTGAGAAAGCTGATAGCTATGCAGTCTGAAGCTGTTTGTGAGAATTATGCATTTGCTCCGCTGGATATAATTTAACAGATATCTGCACGCATGACTTGCTTGGAGCAGAAACCACAAATGACCAGAGCGCGGCAGGTGAGCATCATTCATTACAAGGCCCTTCCAATTTGCTCCTGGTCAAAAAGACAAACAACGGCAAGCAGGTTTAGCTCGCCAATTACCGAAGCAGGGTAAAAACAGAAAATTAATGATGCAGTTCCAAAAAGCACAAGAGCTCAAAACAAATGGGGGATCACTGTTTATCGGGAATGGGCTCGTTGGAGAAACGGCTTTGGCGAAACAAGAAACAGTGAATACTTTCCGGCTGATTTAGATATTACCGCGATGTCAGATGACAAACTTAACTGCTGGCTTTCTTATTTCTTACAAGAAGCCAAGCGTACTGACGGGAATCCATATCCTCCCCAGAATTTATATCACATTGTGAGCACCTTGCAAAGCCATCTACGTGATTATTCTGCACATGTAAATTTCTTCAATGCAAATGACCCTACTTTTTCGGGAATGTGGAAAGCATTTTCATTGCAGTTTGTTCTTTCCTTTGTTCTTTTCTTCATTCAATAAATGTGTTTCCCAGTTTTAGCTCAGTACATTGCAGGTCGTCCAGAGTGCGGTGGCCGCTAAACCGCGTGCGCAAGGATGCAGGCTGTTTTGGGTAGTCTTGCATGAAGTCACTCTGGGTCCAATCACAACGTAAAAGTCAAGTGGGAGAAAACATTTTCATGTACCGATGGTGTCAAGCAAGGCGGTGTGTTGTTTCCAATATTGTTCAGTGTCTATATAGATGAATTTCTCTATACATTGGGACAGAGTGGCTACAGTTGTCATATTGGCAACATCTTCCTTGGTGCAGTTGCCTAATAGTATGTAGATGACATTACCCTGCTCGCAACAACTACCACCTCAATATCTCATCTCTTGACTATATGTCCCACTTTTGCTGAAAAAGTTAATGCCCTTTTCCATCCTACTAAATCTAAAGACTTATCTTTTGATGAATGTACCAATCAGAGCACAAGAATATCATGTGAAAATTAGGAAATATAAATGTTTCAGCGTTTGAAGGGCCTTGGCCACATTGTTGGCCCTGATGTGTAATTAGAAATAACATACAAGAGCACATACCTACATTTATTGTAGATGCCATGGATCAATTCAAACGTGTATTCAACCACTAGGTATCAATTATTTCAGCCATATTGCATGACTCTATACAGAGCCCAATTATGGGATCTTTCAGGTAAAGAAGTTGAGACATTGTACACGGCATGGAGGAAAGTGATTTGGCACATATAGCAATTGCCCTATACATGTCACTGTAATTTGCTGCATAACATTTGTAATGACTTTGATATTGAATTGCAAATGTACATTGGGGGGGGGGGGGGTTCCACAAATTGTCCACCAGTAAAAATGATATTGTTCAATTAATGGCCAAAACTGTGTACGGCGGCAGTCAATCAACAGTTATTAAATCTTGTCTGAGTACTGTATTGGCAAACCTCCTGATATTGTGCAACTAAACTGTCTAAGTGTTATTGAAAGAATTCGACAGACCCCAAATTGTAATGGACAAAATTTCACTTAGGCCCACCTTGTACACGGACTCTGTCAAATAAGAGATGGGGCTGTTCAATGTATAATGACCAAACATGAGTGTATGGAAGTAATACATGAAGTAAGTACGGCATGATTATGTAGTAACCCAGAAGCCCTGGTCCTGTTAGGCGGTTGGGTTACTTTTCAATGGATAGTTGACTCTGCATTCATGGACTGTGTGTTGGTTGAATCATATTTTTATTTCCATAAGGATACAATTGGGAAACAGGGCAAGGCCCTATAGAATTCACTATTGCACATGAAAAAGATTAAAGATGAGATGTCACGTATCACAGAATAAAAGACAATTCACTATAAGGAATAATGCTACCAGATGAGGACAGATAGTGTCGCTGTCACACAAGCATAAGGGGAATAACACAAGACGTCGCAGATAGAGGGTAAGGAGATGAAGTCCCCCTTTACTTAACTATATACACAGCCGGGAGGCATGGTGTACTAAACCTGCCTGATTACCATCTCCAGAAAATCCTGCCAAATCTGGGCAGAAACTTTACATGTATGCACCAAAGACATCATATGTAGTAGATAAGACCTCCAAGAGTCTGCTGGGAAGATTTAAAGGACTTTAAATGTTGCCAAGTGGAGGACTATGACTAACTTTTTTACAGGTCATGCTTCAGACTTCAGGCTACAGTGTGGCATGGCTGACTATGATGGTCAATGTACAGTATTGTAGTGGGGCTTCAAGACTTTTGCAGAGAGACATACCCGAACTTTGATGTGCTGGGTTTTTATTACTGATATCTTTTGAATCTGTTTATGGACAGTGCACAATTCCTAAATTTTATATTATGAGCATCCAGAATTGAAGTAAGTGGTTTCTCACTTTAACTGTTCAGCTTACTGAGGCAGAACACTGTGCACTTTGAAGGGTGTGCAGTGCAGGGCATAGTCTAGGTGCAGCAGAGTGCACAGGAGGGTATAAACAAATGCATCAATGTTCAAGACTTAGTTCTTCCCCACAAATTGAGAGTAAAAAGCAGAGACAATATACATCCATAAGTTCCTGTGAAGGGGAGAGTTTTTGCAAAATAGAAGAAGAAGAATCAATTGTGACAATGTCAGTTACCATGGACCAGGTAGAGTCCAGACTGAGTGTGCTCATAGATGGTATGAAGACCGATATCTGAAGAAAAATCCGTACTCTTATTAAAGACACTATGCAGGAAAAAGGAGATGGTTTGGAGACAAGAATCTGTGCACCTGAAGGTTGAAATAAATGACTCAAAGCGAACCTCAAAAATCTGAAAGACAATGTGTTAAGAGAGTATGAAGCTATAAAGATAGCACGAGAGAGAAAATTTCATGCAGTCCATACTGAGCATTACTCTCGCAAATCTGATATAAGAATTTTTGGTTTAGAGGAGGAGACAGACAAAAATTGTGTGAATCTGGCACTTGATGTCCTCCAGGACAAGTTTAATATAGTTCTGACCAAGCATGATTTCAATGCGGTCCACCGTGTTGGAGCCGAGAAGCCAGAAGTGTCTTGAGGGTTTTACGTACAATTTATGACTAAAAATGATTGCCATACCGTCATGTTTGTCAGGAAACCCTGAAAGGGTTGGAAATCACCATTGTTGACGATCTTTCCAGGGATGTACACCAGATGCTGATCGTTGGAAAAAAGACACTGGCATTGCATGGTCATGGCCTGACAAAGTTAAAATAAAAACACAGGAGGGAAAGGTTATCAGAGTCATTTACAGCCAGACTCTTGAACAATTGCTTTGTATCTGACTTTCCTTCCTGTTATAATACAATACCTTATACATGTACTTGACTTGATCCATACCATATTCTGTGCCTTGAACTGTTTAGCTTGGTTCTGAGTTTCACAGCTACATAGCGAGTGGTGCCATGTGGTAAATGTAAGCTCTTTCACTTTATGCCACCGACTTTAAGACACTTATGACTCTTTATTACTAGGAATACCTTCATATTAAAAGGCTAAGTGGAAGCTGAGTGTCACAATTCTTACATGTTAACAATTATTGCCAATTTGTGTTAAATAACACCATTGGCAATCATGAATTAAAATGCTTTGATACATTTATCAATGACAATATTCCTCAGCTAAATAAGTTCACAGATAATGCAAGCTAATAACATGTGTGTGGTAGGTGTTAATGATAATGCGAGCCATTACATATGTCTAGTGGGTACTAATGTTTATGCAAGCCATAACATATGTTGAGTGGATGTTAATGATAATGCAAGCCATAACATGTGTCTGGTGGGTGGTGTGATATCACCACAGTTATAATTACGATCAGTATCAATTTTGACCATTACAGGATTGTTGTAAGGAAAGCTCACATTGAGACGCCAACCCCCAACCCAAACCTCTCCAACCTGGGTGTGTCATGTTGTAACTGTCATGATGCACCTGATAAGTGACCTAGTGGGTAGGGCGGACACCACTGACTATGGTATTTACCCCCAGTGACTTGGTATTTGTAAACATATCTTGATGCAGTATTCTGATTTCGGTCCTTTCAATATGAACAATCGATTTATGCATAAATATCAGTCACTTTACATATATCAATGTGTTTTAAAAGCATACTTTAGTACACTATAAGATTCAACCACAATTTTAAGATCTTCCAAGAGACTTTCAGTCTTTTGAAAAATAACGAAAGCATAATGTACCTGGTAATCAGGTTATACTATGGCCGTCTTTGTGGCAGTTGTGTGGCTTGCCGTGCGGAACAACGTTCAGGCAAACCCTCGTCACTGTGAATTTACATGAGTGGAAGCAATGTAGTATACAATTATTTGATCTAAATTTTGGTCAAGGCACATTTGGTTCCATGCATGTGTAAAGATCAAATACAAGGTTATGATGTAGATGGTTGTATCATAATCAAGGAGCATTGGAGCACTGCTCTATTTTTCTGTTAGCTAATGCAATGTCTGTACATACTTCAAAGATTTAGTTGCTGTTGAATGTGCAGATGCGGACATTGCAAACATAGTCTGTGCTGGGACATTTTTGATATTTTATAAGAATGTAAGTTGGGTTGGGCAACCCTACTTTTTGATCTTTTTGGAAAATTGACATAGATATACGAATGCCTAATTCAGAGACAATTTTATGCAAAAAAGTGCATTGTATGTACATCTGCTAATTCAAGGTTATAACAAGTTATAGTTTAGCCGTGGTCGGTGGTGAAGGGTTCGATGTGGAAATTAATGTTCAATGTTATTACTGTTAAGAATGGGCTTGTAATAAATAAATGGTTGAATGTGTCATGCATAGTCCCAAAAGGAGAAAAGCTTTTTTTTACATATTACGTAGATTTTCTACTTTAAAACCTTAAACTTGATGTCTGTTAAATGCATTTATGGGTTGGAGACATTGTGTGGACAAATGGAACATATCACTAGTAACTGTCGCGATACAATATGTTTAAGATGCAAGAAAATAACCGTTTTTGGAGGAACTGCTGTCTGGCGGAATCTTTTCTGTCCAGTTGAGTAAGGTTTTTCTAGGAGACTCACACCTGCAGTCGACACCCTGGTTTTCCAGGATGCATATATATATATATATATATTATATATATATATATATATATATATATATATATATATATATATATATATATATATATATATACACACATACATATATACATACATACATATATATATATTAAGGCTAACATGTATTGTGGTTTGAATATTTGGATAGTTTCAAATATATTATTTTCTATGAACTATATGGCATGTTGTTGTGTCAATTTAACATAAATATACTTATATTGCGTTAAGTGCAGTCACCAGAGGTGCCTGATGTTTCTTCAAGTCTTCGTTATTTTGATCAGTTCATTTTATTTTATCAATTTTTCTTTTTTTTTTCTTTTTTTCTTTTTTTCTTTTTGTTCCCAGGCAGATTTATTGTGGAGAGCGAGATAAAGATCCATTTTGTGTATGTGTTTGTGTTTGTTTCTTTTGTTTTGTCTTTTGTCCAAATAGTACGGTACCTTGACTGTGTATTCGGTTCACAGACTTACACTGTTATTACATGCTTATCATGGATAGAGAGGACTGTCCTGGGCTTTGTTAATAAGCAAAAATAATTCTTTTTCCTTTCTAAACCTGCAAATCTTAAGACAGTCTCAGATGTATGGTGCAAGTCTTGTAATAATGATGTTCACAGCTTTAATGTACTTATGTTGTGATCAGGTGCGATTCTGCATAATATATTTTCATTACATGAATAAGTTAACATCATTTAAATACTTGGGTTCAAGAAATAAATACGAAGCTATGGGTCATCATCAAGAAAGATGATTATTAAAGCTGACAAAGCCAAAATAATATGAATACCACTTTTAATTTCAAATTATCGTCTCCAAACGATGGGAAATTAGCGGACACAATCAAGTGCAGATTTATTTTTCACTGGCTGCGTAAATTTCATAGAGGTATATGTTTTTTCTCAAGAAACTCTTATTGTGGTACAAAAAGAAACTGCATGGAAAAATGAAAGGGGTGCCCGAATTTATTTTTTCATGGTTCTCATAACAGTAGAGATGTCGCCATTGTGATGCCAAATAATTTAGTTTATAAAGTCCAGGATGCCATTTCCGATGATAGGGGAAGCCTGCTTATTTTAGATATCTTGATAGAGGATACAATATTCATTCTAGCTAATATTTATGCTCCATCAAAAAAATTGGAGGAAGAACCATGTGAATTTTTGGACATTGTGCATCAAAAGATCTAGGTGTATCAAAAGCAGAATATAATTCTGGGAGGTGATTTTTATACGGTTTTGAATCCTGATCTTGATAAGCGAGGAGGGCAAAATATTGGTCAAACACAGTATATAAAAAATAGAAGATCTTCTCTTTGATGACCTGAATCTTATGGATATCTGGCGTCCTAGGAACCCAGACTCCTTTATGTTCACCTGGCAGTCAAAATCCTTCAATTTAGTGTAGACTGGATTACTGGTCGATCTCTTCTTTTTAAGTACTTTTGTTAGAGATGGTAAAATACGGCTATACATTAAAAGAGATCACAGTCTGCTTAGTTCAGAGTTAAAAGATAGTTTATTTTGTAAAAGGGTTCCTGAATTTAGAAATTCAATTCCACATTATTGCAAGACTCTGATTACATAGGGAAAATTGAAGAATTACTCGGATCATATAGAAAAACTATGTAATTTATAGAGATTAAGGTTTAGGGTGGGACGCAGTAAAATGTGAAATTAGAGGTGTAACTATTGAACACTCAAAATGTAGGAACAAAAATTAAAAGAGGAATTGGATGATTTATTGTTAGACAAACAGGATTCAGAATCACGAATTGAAGAGATAAGATCACAATTAACTGAAATAAATGATAGACAAACTAAAGGTATTATGATTAGTTCAAAAACCAGATGGATTGAAGCAGTGAAGAGGAGCACGAAGCATTTTTCTTCTTTGTAAAAAAAAATTGAAGTATAAACATAAGAGTATGTCCAAATTACAAATTTCTGACAATTGTAGTCTTAGCTGAACCAGAAACAATACTTCAAGAACAGTGTTCCTTTTAGTCAAACTTATACACCCCTCAAAGTAATGAAGAAGCAAATGTGGCCCTGAGATATTTTTTGGACAATCAAAATATTAAAAAACTGGGTGAGCAACAAAAACAGAAATGGGAAAGTCGGATTACAGAAGGTAAGTGTTTGGAAGCAGTACAACTTTTTGAAAATGGGAAAAGTCCAGGTTCAGATGGTTCACGGTACAGTTCTATAAGTTTTTTTTTTGCCTGATATTCAAGATTTTCTCTGTGACAACATTATCTATGCCTTTGAAGTAGGTAAATTATCTACTGAACAGCAAAGAGGAATGCTCCTTAAAAAAAAGGAAAAACAGCGAATGATTTAAAAAAAATTAGAGGCCCATATCATTATTGAACATAAACTACAAGACAATTTCAAAAGTATTATGTGTAAGAAAAATTCGTCCAGTACTAAAGACAGTGATCAAACTGGTTATATTTCGGGTAGATATATTGGGGAAAATATATGTGGGTGACTTAACCTACTTTCTCAAGGTCACAGAGGGCATGCCTGTTAGGAAATGATTTAAGGTGATATCTATGACATACCTGTAATAAATTGAAATGGAACTGAACATGTATTAGATCAATGGTCAAATCTTAATATTATGTGACGATGTGTTTTTCGAGGTCATTAAAGGGTGCTGTCAAAAGAAAAAAATGTACGCACACAGACGATACATTTCTGGTTTCAGGATTTTGGCCATAGTTTGAACTACGTCACTGCACCCAGTGTGCCTGTTGTTATCATAAAGTTATGGACTGGGTTAAAATAATTTCATTTTGCTTGGAGGTACATGTTTTGGACCCAAATAATGTCGTTGAAACCGTAAATGGTGCAAAAGACATAATTTTGTTCTGAAGTGTATTTCTCTGAGTTATATAAAAAGGACACATGCAAGAATAATGAAAAACATCTTCATTTTTGTTTTCACGGGACACCGAGGGAAGTCTATAAAACGCTTTCAGAACAGACCTGAGTTTAGCTTACTGCATCCCATATGCAACCGTGCATGGGAAACAACAAGCCTTCTGTCACCAATATAGTTTGTTTGCTTTTCTTCCCTGGTGTATTTTTTTCTTAAAAGATATAAGGTATTCGGAATTACGCATATCAGCTGGCAAGTTATTCCACATTCGAATAACCGATGGAAAGAAAGAAGTTTTAAATAGGTTTGTTTGTGTTCGAAAAACAAAGTCGTACCAGATCTGACATTGTACCTGTTTCTTTCATTGATCAGGTTAGGAATGAGATTGCGTAAAGATGACGGAGCTACACCGTGCATGATCTTGTAAAATACGATCAGCTTGCTTTTTTCACGGCGCTGAGACAATCTTTCAAAGCCTGTTTCTTCATAAATTAAATCATGACTCGTCGTAGTATAAAAGTGGTTCCATTAATAGCTCTTTTTACTGCCAATTGGGCATTTACTAGTTGTTGAGACTCCTGCAGCATGCAGTTGTCCCATACCACTGATCCATACTCCAAGAGAGGTCTCATTAATGAAAAATAAAGAATCTCCAAGGATTTCCTATTGAGACGAAGCTCCAGATATTGAAGAATATTCACCATTTTCATTCCCTTAGTTGTTAGATGTTTTCATATGGTTAGACCAGGACAGATCACTGCAACTTCTTAAGCCCAATTTTTATCAGAAACTTCAGCTAGCTTTTTGTTCATGAAAACAAGATCGGGATAATTTAAAGGATTTCTCTTCGTGGAGATAACTATACTAGTAGAATTCACAGGGTTGAATGACACAAGTCATTGCCGCGATCAACCCTCAACTGCCTGCAAGCCAGTATTGAGAGCATTGGTCGCAGCGACGGCGTCATCCACTCTGATGAACACAGTTATGCCATCGGCAAAAAGCCGAATGGATGAACGAACTATATCTACTATATCATTTATATTTAAGGAACAGAAGCGGTCCTAAAAGAGAACCTTGGGGGCGCCTGTTATGACTCATTCCTAATACAATGTTGCACATGGGCAACAACTCAGTCATTGCTTGCGTCCATCTAAGTAATCACTGAACCACTGCAGCAGTGGGCCACTTGATATCGATTTTTCTTATTTATGTGTACGTCCCGGTTGATAGAGGCGATCAATAGACCTGTTCATAGGACTCGGGTTTATTCAGTTCACTTTGGGAAGAGCACCCTGCTTTGTTCACATTTTGTGCTCGGCTTCGATGACCGGATTACACATGGAAGCACAAGAAAGTAAAACACAGGAAGTACTTCTAATTAACGAAAAATCAAACCGTCAGCAATCCATAAATGCACGTTTCACCACTGATGTGACATTTTAGGTGAGATTTGCACTGTTCAGCACAATCCTTGCTGTAATCACTGGCGTTAATCGCATCCGTTGTAAACATATGATGGCATGGCAGCCCACCATCACCTGTTGCGTTCAGATCATCACAGGATGACAGCCTGCTGTAAAGACGGTTCATTGTGGCTCATGGTGTGTCCATTGCGGTACGGGTACCCCAGTCATGAGGGATCATGGATGGTGTTCTTAAACTTTTTGCATTCTTTTATGTATTCGATCTTGAATATCCGTGCCAATTTGCCATGTTTATAGCGGTCTTGCATACCTTCCTAATGGATCAACACTACAAGGCGGCGACAAGCCACAAGGTTTTTTTTTATTTATTTATTTATTTATTTTTTGTAGAGAAGCGGAGAGAAGTTTTTAACAAATTGCCGTATCCGTGGTCAGCACAAACAGCAGAGTCTGCTGTTTGTGCGGCTGGTGACTTTTCCTCTAGCGGAGGAATTCCTCCTTTCTTGTCTTAAACCAAATTTCTATAATTGTCACTGTGCATACATGAAGATTTTGCTCATGTGCTCATTTTGTAAACAAAGGCCCTGAGTAGAATTACTGTACTTCATGTATATTGTTTCTTGTCACAATACCTCACCAATGTGTTATCCATTGACTTTAAAGTTAGCCATCAAAAAGGGGCGCTAATCTTGATAACTTTCACATATTTTTCTTTGTTTTCATATTGTCTCTTGACAAAGTACATCATCAGTGCACTATTCAGTGGTACATTTTGATCACTACATAACACTTTTATCTTCAGGCATATCGTTTCTTTCAATACTATCACGTGAATATACGATTTATTGACTAGACAGTTTTATCTATCAAATTAGGGTGCTAATTGTGATTGGTTCTAATAGGTTTTAGGTATGCATGTTGTATTTTGCCAAAATACTTCCTCAATGTGAGACTAATTGGTATATTTTTCCATGGCAATTATGGTGCTACTTGAGGTATACTGTTTCTTGCAAACTACCTCAGCAATATACGGTTTATTGGCCATACAGTTTTATCCAAAATTAGGGTTTTAATTCCAATTGGTTCTAAGAAGTTTTATACACGTATGTTGCCAAATTACTACCTCAATATGAGATTCATTGGTATAATTCCATGATAATCATGGCGCTACATATAGTACATGTATGACTAAAATAATACCATTTTTATCACTTCAAAGGAGTTGTTTGCAAAGGAACTCAGACATAAAAACAATTTATATATTCAATCATACAAATTTGTCCATGATCAAGTCAAACGGTCTAACCACATATAGGTTCATTGATGATATGTTCTTGCAAGGCTGTGTAAGATTCAAATCTTGGTCACTTTAACTAGCTGTATTATGTAAAAATTGTATTGTGTCCTGCCAAAGTATCTCATCAGCGTATAATTCATTGGTACTGATATATTTTTTCAAATATGGTTGCTTGTTCATACAGGAATTAAGTCTGACAGATAATCTTGATTAATTCTAAGAATTTTGATCATGCATATATATTGTTTATGGTTAAATTTCTTAACATACTATACATATTGTATGATCCATTGGTATAGATATATTAATCAAATACTGGTGCTAGTTCAAGTCAGAACTGTAACTGGTGAGCATTTCATGCATAGTTTCGGTGTATAATGTTTGTCTACAAAGTGGACGTTCATTTATTGGTGCTAAAGATATTTTGTTTCATTCAGTTTGTAAATCAGTAAGATGTGTTATTTACATATATATTTTGTGTGTAGATTATTAGTTCGCTGGTTTTAACGAAACAATCCGGTATTTTTAGTTAGTTATGTCAACTTAAATCCACAGTGTCTGAATCGTCAGGCATGTACTGCATTATGCTGATGTTTAGTTATCTATATTTTGTCCATTTATCCATTTATATGCAGGACTCCCCAAAGCATTTCTTGTTAAAAATTTCAACTTAAATTCATAGTGACTGAATCGTCAGGCTTGTATTGCCTTGTGCTGGATGTTTAGGTACCTGTACATTGTACATTTACATGCAGGACTCTCCAATTATTTTTTCTTATTTGTCCACAGTGATTGTGCCACCGATTGTGCAACATGACATGCAAATTGGTGATCCCTGATATGTAGCTTTGCAGCCAGATGTATGTCGAGCACATTTCTTGAGTATCTGAATTGTAGTAGTGCTATTTCTGTTGCATTGCATTTATTTTCTAAATTGTAATAAAATATTTCTGTATCCAACTAGTAACAATTTTTGTTTTCTTTGACGCTGATGTTCCAAAATTCCATTGAGAACACCAGAACGCCTAGATTTAGAGTGTGGGGGCATGAAATTTGTATCATTAACTTTGGTTTTTTCAAGAAAGAAATCATTGAGAATTTGAGCTTTAGCTTTGTTGTCAGCAAACGTTTCATTTTCATGAAACAGCACTAGAAAATCAGATGCTTCACTTTTGTGATAAAAAAAAAGAATTTAACAGTCTTTAATACATAAATAGATATCATTCATGAAGAGATTGAAAAGCACCGGACCCACAATGGATCCTTGGGGCGCCCTTTAGTGACATTCATTCAAGTATTATGGATGTCACCAAGTTTAACCCTTTGCTTTATATCTGTCAAATAGCTTTCGAGCAATTTTACTGAAGCATTGCCCATGTCATAGGTTTCAAATTTGGCAAATAGTAAAGAATGAGGTAATTTGTCAAAAGCACGCGACAAGTCCATTAGGACCGCGACCAAATGTGGTGCTTGTTGTCTAATGCTTGTTTCCAATCTTCAATCAGTTTGATATAGGTTCATTGGGCCCGATGGAGTTAGCATCAGACTACTCAGAGAAGTTGCCCCTGTAATATATAAATCATTAACTAGACTTTTTAATTTATCTATCTATAAAAATTCCCTACTGACTGGAAGAGAGTCCATGTAACCCCCTTATTTAAAAGTGGTGATACAAAGTTATATAATAACTGTAGACCCATCTCTCTGTTAGGCTGCGTAATGGAAAAAGTAATATTTAAGTATGTCTTTAATTTCTTTCGTGACAATCTTGTAATAACAACAAATCAATACGGATTTATGCCAGGTGACTCTACTATAAACCAACTTCTTTCGCTGTATCATGAACTTTCGCTGTCAATAGATCAACACAAAGAAGCACGAATTGTCTATTTAGACTTAAGTAAACCTTTTGACCAAGTTTGGCACGATGGTTTACTTTACAAATTAGAAACGAATAGTATCAACGGAAATTTACTAAGCTGGTTTTTTAAGACTACTTACACAACCGTCAACAGCGTGTTGTGTTGAACGGGCAGTCTTCCAGTTGGGGGACAATCACTGCAGGGGTGCCTCAAGGCTCAGTGCTCGGCCCTCTCCTGTTTCTTATTTTATCAACTACAAAGTGAATATTTTAAATTCTAAAATTAAACTATTTGCGGATGATACATGTCTCTATATTTCTGTAAATGACGTTGCCGAGGCCGCCGGTACTGTCAATTCGGACCTTTCTTCATCAGAAAATTGGGCCAAAATTGAATTGTAAACATTCAATGCTTTAAAAACAGACACCATGTTAATTTCACGCAAGCACCAAACTGTCAACCATCCTCCACTTGTCTTTCAAGGTCATCACTTGAAAGACGTACAGCAGCATAAACATTTAGGTATTGTATACAAGTCAGATCTAAAATGGACATCACATATAAGTCAGATCATTCTTAAAACTATGAAACAGCTGAATATCATGAAAGCATTAAAACATAGATTAAATCGTGAAACACTAGAACCTATTTACTTTTCATTCATTAGACCTGTTCTGGAATACGGCAATGCGGTCTGGGACGGCTGCTCACTAACACAGGTACAATTACTGGAAAACGTTCACCTGGCTGCCGCCCGCACCGATAGGGGTGTATTGAGTACCACTGCAAGTGCCAAACTCGTACGAGGAAACTGTTTGGGAAACTTTGGCACAGAGAAGAGAATGAAAGAAACAGATCCTTAAATACAAAGTAGAAAATAACCTTACCCCTGATTACTTGAGAAATTTGATACCAAATATTCCAACAGCAGAAACACCGAACATCTACAATACTCGTAAACGTCGTGACCTACCTCATTTTAGGGATAGAAGAGATCTCTTTGATAAATCCATTTTCCTATCTGCTGCAAGATTATGGAACTTATTGCCTCTTGATATTCGGAATACTCCAACACTGTCTCAATTTAAATCTAAATTAGTCAAAAGACCCACGTCGTCTTTGTGAAGTACCCATCTCTTTTAAATGTTGGGAATCGATATCTTTCAATTCTTCATGCGCGGTTACGAATGGGCTGCAGCCAGCTGAACGTTTATCTACTTAAAATTGGTATCAAAGACTCCTGTATGTGTTCTTGTTGTCAAGGGATTGAAAATGTCTGGCATTATATTTTTGCTTGTTCATTATACATCGTTCACAGAGACTGTCTTCATGCAGTTATTTCTAATTTTGCTTCTTTAAATATCGATACAGTTTTATATGGACATGAACTTTGCACCTTGGAAAATAATATTAAGATATTCATGGCTGTCCAAGAATTTATCAAAAGCTCTGGCAGATTTGCCCGTCAAAATTGACACTTATAAACCTAATAATATATAAACAAGCTTGTAACAGGTACAATTTTCCCTGATCTACGACAACCCTCTATCTGTCTTGTTTTGTGCTGGCCCACGTCTTCATTATGTTACCCCCGCATAGTCGCGCACCAGGGGATTGTGATGTTTTGTCTGTCCTGTTCCTTATCCTTTCTTTGGCAAAAGGAATTAATATAGGGCCCCGCCCTGCGCTTCCAATTGCTAAATAAAAATATGTTTAAACCAATCAGTTTGATAAGCATAGCTTGACAGCTGTGATATTTTTTGTCTGCTGATATCACAGGGTTATATACGTTTCCACAGAAAATCTGCAGTTGTTCCACCAGAATTTGTTCAAAAATTTTAGATAGACTTAGAAGTCTATAGTTGTTTCTTAAAACTTCGTAGAATTTCTGCTTGTTTCATTGCAGTAGGAAAACATAAGGTTTCCATCCCCAGATTTAAAATGTTAGTGAGTGGTGGTGCAATAACATCAGCTGTAAGTTTAAGCACCTTGGCTGGGATTTTATCATGGCCAGTAGCCTTTTTGGGATTTAGGTTTTTGAGGTTTTTGGATACTTCATTCACCGTTCCTGTCTGAAAAGAAAAATGAGTCGGTGTGACACGAGTTTAATGGCAGTCACACTGGGGTGATTACCGAAATTTAATGCCTGAGTGTGAGATTGGGCACTGTCTGATAGTTGCAACCTGCCACATGACCATTATGGCACCAATGTCGTCGGAATCAAAGCAGGCGTCCCAATAACAAGACAATAGTTTCTCTCTGAAGGTGTCGAAATCAGCTTGCGTCTGAAAAGAAGACTTGCGCTCACAAGGCAATGATCACAGTTCGCTATCGGAGCTGTTACATTTATAT
This sequence comes from Hermodice carunculata, assembly GCA_964020975.1. Lineage (NCBI taxonomy): Eukaryota > Metazoa > Annelida > Polychaeta > Eunicida > Amphinomidae > Hermodice > Hermodice carunculata. The sequence continues at coordinate 23,077,686 of OZ026613.1, forward strand.
TACGAAAGATATTTGGTAGTTACTCATGATTTGGTCCAAGCATGTCGCTGAGTTTTCTGTAATTCCCGTGGGTTCATTAACATGTGCAGTAAATAAATTTACAGTGCAAAAGCTTGTTAGTTTAACACCATGATTTGTAGGGGGGTCTGCGTTAAAGTCCCCTACAGTTTTGATCTTATCTAGGCTATGTCTTACGTTTTCACATTATCTATGTTATCTTGTAACTTGTCCCAAACATTTACCGGAGAATTTGGAGGTCGGTATACCACAGCCAGAAGAAATTTATTGTTGTGTAGTCGAACCTCGACCCACAGAAGAACTTTTATACACTGTAGCTTATCTGATGTTAAACTATAGGGATATTTGCATGGCTTATCGTAAAATCAACAAAGTGGCCGTTGGGGCCTGAATTAGGGTGTTCGTCACCGCATAAACGTAACAGAATGGCTCTTATGCAGAAAATATAATCGACAGCTCGATCTGCCTGCTTACCAATGACAAATAAATAGATAACATTTGATATGTCAATATCAGAATAATACAAGTCATGAATTGCATGTAATAAAACAGCCTATGTTGATGTATTGCGCCGGATGTAACAAAACAGCCTATGTTTATGAATTGGTAGACATAGGCCTATGTTAAAACATTTGCTGTAAAAACCGTCTATCCTCGACACTTTCTTAAAAAAGAAGCTGTTTTGGCCTCAGTGACAGTACAATACTGCCCCTTTTGGTCATATGAGTGGAACATGAAGAGAAATATTTTGACTCCTGTCAGCAATCGTGCATACATACTTATCATGAGATAGGTTAAAAAAATGATTTAAAAGGAACACATAATGGTACTTTGACGGTACAATCAATTTGCCAAGGCACAACTGAGTTAGAATACGATAAGAATTATGACACAAATGCCTGGCCTGGGTACAATTGTATGAAACTATCTAATAAATTGTGTCACCTTGGCCGGGTATGCAAACACCTGTGATGTGACATGTTCTGTGTCGCCGTGAGTCAATAACTTGGACTGAATGAGTCAATAAGCACTTAAGCAAAACTGAGTACGTATTTGCAGCGAAAAGCTCGTGTCGCAACCGAAACGATACGCAGAATAATAATACATAGGTACACTAATGAAAATTCTTTGTTAATGAACCATCCTTGTACAAGTGGCTCTAAAATCATAATGTAACCCATTTCAACAGCCAACAATATCATGTGTACTATCAAACACAATGATTATGACAACAAAGAATGCGATCCTGCTCATGAATGTAGGGGGAAAAAACAAACAAACACACACACAAAAAATCCAAACAATTACCCAAAAACATTGTTGAATTTCACGGACTGTGTGTTGCAAATGTGACATGTGTAGGATTTCTTCTTCATCTTCGACTGCATTTTACTTAGTGTACGAATAAAGATACAAAAAGTAATAAACAACCAAGTCTGCAGTATTTCAGGGAAAATTCAATGTTGCATTGCCAAAGGCTCATATGTTACAGTATCACAGAAAGAGCGGATCAGCTAAATACAATTGTAGTAAAAAAATGCATAAAACAGGATCAACAATGTGGCAATTATGACATCTGTGTGGGCATTTCATACATTAAAATCACCTTAATCCATCAAGTGTTAATGAAAGGCTATGTTTTTAAGACTGTATAATTTCAGCTTTGCCACACATTTAGATTTGAAAGAAGTCAAACTTGAGGCATTTTTAAGTGTGTGTGGGGGGGGGGGGGGAGGGGAGTTTATTATAAAGGGAAGCGCCCAAGTTTGTAAAGGATTTTTGCAGTGACAAAGCTCTTAGGGGACATTCATAGTTATCATTTTTTTTATTTGAACTTTTTTCCAAATTGTGGGTGGGTGGGTGCAAGAAAAAAATCGATTTATAATCCAAATTCCAAAACCCATCAAATAGAAATGCACACCTGAGACATGTCTTGTCAGAAGAGCCCCCCGACTTCAGAACTCTTTGGTCACATACTGAAGTGGGGTATTTTGTCCCATCCCCAGTGCAATTAAAGGAAGCTACAAGAGCTACCTTCAACTGAAAATTGAATGTATTGTCAATGGTTCTATCCCAGAATCTGAACCAGACAAATTTTGTCCATCCCTCAAAGAACAGTTTCAGTGTGAAATTTGTGGAAATAGCATATTTACATCCAAAACCATGAACTCAAGGCACGCATTTCTTTGTCACAGCAACCCTAAAAGACATCACCAAGATGCAAACACAGATCGAAGGACATGTGTGCAAATTTAAAGGCTGTTTTCTGGCTTTTCCATGGTACTGGTACCAGTTGAACAAACACAAGAATTATCAGAACCATTTAACCAAGAGGGGTCGGAAGTCTCAAAATTAATAAGTAATATGTCAATATGATGGAAAAGCCAGAAAACTGGTCACACCAGTTTGGAAAAAAAGTCGAAATTTTAAAAGATTGAAAATTATGAATGATTCCTTACTTGGTTCATGGTTAGACTGTTTGCCTGTTCTGTTGCATGGGGATGAATTTAGGAACAAGTAGAAAAAAGGCAAGATAGGTAGGCAGGCTTAGCCTAATCAGGGGTAAATCGTGTGGAGATTTGTAGAGCATTGTGACTATATCACAGTGTCCATAGTACTTTGTGAGGAATTGTTAAGTTACCAGAATTGATACGGAGAATCCACCGGATGTTACGGAGAATCCACCTGCAGCTACGGGGAATCAACTCGATTTTGCACTCGACAGGTTGTGTTGATGATTATAGCCTGAATACGTTTAGATAAGCTTCAGGTAAGCATACTTTTATGTCATATTTTGTTAAGAACACCTATGGAAGCTTATACGTCTGGCTAACACACTAAAAACAAAACTTGAAAGGAAACATTACAGGCAATGACAGGAAACTTGCCTTGCGTATAACACGCTGCTAATTCCTTCTGAAATACGTTGCTGATTCTTTTTATATGTAGGTAAACACACGTATTGACGTTTTGAGACAAATCGTGTAGTTTAATCCCCGAAAAAAAGCTTGAAGTAATTTTTTTCCTGAGTTGTTCCTTGCGTTATGTTACGGCTGAAAAACATCCTGTAGTTAAGGCTTGGCAACCTGCAGCTGCGGCTTAAATTCATCCTAAATTGGCACAGCTACGGTTCACACACCAGTTGTTTTATTTATTTTTTTTATTATTTTTTTTTTTTTTTTGCTTTCCCCTTTTCAGTGAGGAACACCTACCTACTGCCGCCAGATAAGACAATCTTTAAAGGATCTTCTAGTACATTCGTTCTGAAGTCACATAAATGAAGTTGTTTTGAGACCACATTTATCACAGAGAGAGAGAGAGAGAGAGAGAGAGAGAGAGAGATATTGTTTTGGTGGGTCTTTCTTTTTTGTCGTTAAACAGTCCAGAACGACTCTTAAAGTACTTACCACATTGATCACATGTAACGTGGCAGGTTGCTGTGTGATCCTTTCATGAGGTTAAATCTTTATATTCCTTCCTTCATCCCTGTAGGCCTATACTGTATTTAAACTTTTGTGCAAGGTGGCGCTTGCAGTGTTTTAGTAGATTGTGCTTTTCTGGGTAAGATTCATTCTATTGTAGAAACTGCAGATACGACAAATATCTTAATATTAGGTGACATGAATGCAAAACCTGATTCTATTTTTTGGGAGAGAGCTTATGGCTTTCTGTGGTGACCATGCTTATATTATGTGTGACGTAAACAGGCTGGAAATCGACTCATTTACATACATCAGTGAGGCACACGATACTGTATCTTGGTTAGACCATTGCACAGGTACCAAAAATGCTGATGAATGTATTGAAAATATCTGTGTTCCATATGACTATATAGGCTTTGACCACTTTCCACTCTCTGTCAAGTTCTCAATGTCAAATCTGCCAAAGTTTAGCGGTACCCATGATGTGCTTAAACAGCATGTGGACTGGTCCGATGCTGACCTGTGTAAAATTGAATTGTATAGGGCATTGTCAGACAAATACTTGTCCTCAGTTAGCCTACCAGTTGATGTTTTGTTATGTAAGAATGCTGACTGTTGTGTCTCAGACCAGACACACGCTCCAGATACGCTGTATAATAATATGGTAAATGCATTGTCTCAGGCTGGCGAGGAGGCTTTGGGAACACGTACTAAGGGTAAGTTTAAACAGGTTCCAGGGTGGAATGAACATGTTCAAGAGTCTCACAACGAGCCGAGGAATGCTTTTCAGGTTTGGCGGGTAAATGGTAAACCCAAACACGGTCCCATGTATGAGCTAATGCGCACCACCAGAGCACAGTTCAAATATGCACTGCGGAAATGTAAACAAAACGAGGCAACTCATGGTGCTGATGCTATGGACCGAAGCCTGATGGGCAAAGATTACAACTCTTTTTGGAAAAGTGTATCTGTCTTAAACAATAAACACCTACCTTTGGCGTCCTACGTAGGGGGCGCGTCGGGTTGCAGTGGTATTGCGCATATGTGGGCTGATTATTTTCGTGGGTTGCTTAACTCTGTTCAAAATGATAAACATAAATCACATGTCCATGATCGCCTTACTGGTATGTTATACCATGACGATATGCATGTATCATCCTGTGAAATACATGAAATTATTGGCCAGTTGTCTAATGGTAAATCTGCAGGAGCTGATGGCCTTGTAGCTGAAAATTTGAAGCATGCAGGTGACTGTTTACGTACTTTGTTATCAATGTTATTTAGTTCATTGTTGGTACAAAGTGACATACCGGAGAATCTGTCGAAAGTAATACTTGTTCCACTCATTAAGAACAGAGCTGGAGACGTAACCGACCGGAACAATTATAGACCCATTGCTCTGGCTACAGTAGTTTCTAAAGTGTTTGAAAACATTATGCTTAGCAGATGTGAACAATACCTGCATACATCATGTTATCAACTCGGGTTTAAGAAGGGACAGGCTACCGACATGTGTATTTATGTTCTAAAAGAAGTAATATATTACTTTAAATCACGTAAGACCTCAGTGTTTGCATGTTTTCTTGACGCCAGAAAAGCGTTCGACAGTGTTAATCATTGGACCTTATTGAAAAAGTTGCTTGAGCGTGGTGTTCCAACATATATTGTCAGATTCCTGATGACATTGGTTTCAAACTCAGACTTTCTGTGTAAGTTGGGGAGCAGACAGATCATATTATTTTAATGTGTCTAACGGCGTGCGTCAGGGTGGGATCATCTCCCCTCGCCTTTTTAACGTATATATAGATGAATTAAATTATGTAATGGCCAGCAGCGGAGTTGGATGCAATATTGGTAGCACTTTTGTCAATAATCTTATAGCTATGCAGACGATATGGTTATCCTGAGTCCATCAGTAAAGGGTTTGAGAGTACTCTTGGAGAAATGTGAACTTTTGCTGCCTCTCATGATATTATTTATAATACCAAGAAGACTGAGTGTATGCTTTTCTACTCTGGTAACCACATGAATATTCACCCTACTGTAAGACTGTGTGGCGACAATTTGAAGGTTGTTGAACGATTTACATATTTAGGACATATGCTTGTCTCCTTGCTTTTGGATGACCAAGATATTGAACGTCAGTATAGATCTCTATGTTGCAGAGCAAACATGATGAAACGTAAATTTTATGCATGTTCCAATGAGGTCAAAACACTTCTCTTCAAATCATACTGCACCTCTCTATATACATCACAGCTGTGGGTCCATCATACTATCAAGTCTCTCTGTAAATTTACTGTCTTATACAACAACGCCTTTCGTTGGCTTATGGGACTCTCCAAGTGCTGCTCTGCAAGCGGCATGTTTGTCTCAAATCGCGTGCTGTCTTTTGGGGAACTAAGAAAGAAGCTAGTGTACGGTTTTAAGCGTAGACTTTTTAAAAATGACAACTTCATTATCAAGCAACAACTGTGCGCAGATGTCTTATTGGACTCTGCGATTCACAGACACTGGCGTCAACTCTTATACTAGGTGTACTGACTTGTGATATAATTTTCCAACCTCATCTACATATGTGCTTTTAAACCTACTCTGATGATACGTGTATATTTTACATGAACATATCTATGTATTTTATGTACTGTCTACTATGGACTTTGTTTTAGTCTGAAAGAAAACTTAATTACTTACTTACTTACTTACTTACTTACTTACTTTGCATTAGTGTTATAATGACACCTTTCATGCCTGCACTTAAAACATTCCCCAAGTTTTGCTGGAGTGCTTGAAATAAGACCAGTTTCGTTACTGTATGATGGAGGCTCCGGCGGTGGCAACGATGCGGCCTCTGAGGTCATTATTTAAACCTCATGTGATACATCGAGACAGCTGTCTGACTTGATGCTGACAACTGTGCGCTCTAAGGGTCATATAACAGATTCATTCATTCTTCTCTTCAACTCTGAAAATCTGACAGGAAAATAAAATTGACCCTACAGTATCAGCAACATAAAGGGTAGTAAAGCACGATAAGTACTATGAGGGAAGGTGAAACTGCACACATATGTACACAGAAAACAGAACTGCTTGACCTTCTTGATAGTAAAGTGGTGGTCTATATATGTTAGCCTATAGTATAGAAAGTCCACATTTACACAGCTTGGCTGAAATGTCGTCTGCTTCACCCAATTAAGGAGTGTAACTATCATATAGAGTAGATCAAGTAACTCAATATATATGTATATGTGCCATGAAAAAATATAGAACGCCTATCCTCCTACCAACGATATAATATTTGACGTTTGTCATAAGTATCCAACCTACGTATTTTAATTCAGATGAATTGCCTCCATATCTCACAGAGGTTAAGATTTACAAAAACAAAACAAAAAACAAAAAAAAAACAACAAAACATATAAGTTTATGTTGCAGTGCTGGTTAGAGGCCTATATGTGACTGTATATGAATGTTCAAAAATGATGTACTCTGTTTCAAATAATCAAGAGAGGAATTTGTACTTTGTTTATACGGGTAAATACTTACAAAAACAAAACATACCCTCATAGACAATTTAGCACAATTCAGTACATATCTTAACATTAACAGCTGCTTTACGAGAAAAGATTTATTGATGAATCTATCAATGAATGAAAGTAAGTGCTTTTGAAAAGTGCTGAAAGCGGTGTGGGAAACAACAGTTAATATATGTAAAACAATACTTACATGTATGCATTTAATTGTTTTCAGGATCCAGGCTAGTAGCCGTCAGGCCAAATTTGGAACTGAGTTTTTCAGCTAATTTCTGTTTATGAAGACGATCAAGTTAAACTTCTAGACTTTCCAGTCATATGTTGGTCTCACTAATCTAATCACAAGGTTTCAAAGTAACTCATAAGGTTACAAAATAGATATAACATCAGGGTTTGGTGTTTGTGAGTTTTCTCTAATAGCGCTAGAACATCTCAGCCAATCTATGTATATAGTCCTTACCCATGAATATCATTACGCAAACGCAATCCAAGCTAGGTATATCAAAAATATACTTGTAGGACTGTACGGGTCATATGCACCAGAATTCTAATGTCAGAACATTCTCACAAAATTTTATAAAGCGGTTCATGTAATATATTATAAAAGCATAAAATCACCAAAATAATCTGAATTGACTCAAAAAGCAGAGTCTTGGTATGTATACTATAAAAAATAGTAGGCCTATTAACGGTAGCAGGCAGGTTGTTACACCTGAGCGGGAGGTGTATACCCCGTAGCACGCAGGTGTATAAACTCAGGTGCAATGTGCGCAGGTGTATAAATCGTAGCATTACCAAACTGAACTTATTTGAATAAAATCAAACAGGAGCTGATTAGGATGTATTTTTAAAAAGTATTTAACTCATATACGTCCAATGAACAATGCGTGACATTAACCTCACATACAGAGGTCTCTATACAACTGTATGATGGATTTTCTGTGCATGCAACAAATACGCCTATTCTGAGGACAATTTTTGTAGAGGTAGCCTAAGCTCATTTGACTCTGGATATTCCAATGAAGTGTATTTATTAAGTTTACAGCATTTGCACGGTGAATATTTAGGATAAACTCGAACAATTTGCATGACTTTACCTAAAGGCTGCTTTCTGCCTGAACACAGGTTAATTCACCGTGGCTTCAGATGGGTTCTCCGGAACATCAAGTGGATTCTCCGTATCAAGTCTGGTGGCTAAACAATTCCTCACAGAGCAGTATGGGCACTGTGTATGTGAAAGTCCCGTCCAGTGGATTAAGGCTGACAGCCCAGTGTGTCAAGTGAATCTGCAGAGTTCATGTCTCTGATATTGCGCTCCAGTGTAATTCTAGCTCCTCTCCTTTAAAGTCTATCTATAATCTAGTCTCGTCAAATTTGCCTTGCTACACGTTCTCCAGGCTATGTCTGCGTACTCAAAGAGAGGCAATATCATTGCATTGAAGAGAAGTGCACGGTATGAGCTAGTCTAGCAGTGTCCTGTGTAAGAAATTTCTTACACCGACGTTTACAAGACACCTGGGCGCTGAGAATTTTTCCACAAATAAAATACAAATGAACATTCCAAGATAAGTTCTGGTCGATCCAATCTCCTAAATATTTAAAAGTTGAAAATGCATCAATTTTAGTGATGACCCCGTTTAAAATTGTTCGATGTAAGCACATTATCCAATTTGTCGACTATTGAACGGCGAAGTGGCTAATGCCACGACCAAAAGTAGGCCTACTTCTTTCTGCCATGACAGTCGTGTCACTTACCTCATGCTGCCACGACCATTCTGGTACCTTCTTCAATATAACGATCTAGTAAAAAGTATCTTAAATAATACCGGTTGCTTTTCTGTACTATTGTAGAAGCAGGCCATTTTGATGCAATACCACTATTACCAGGAAATTTTGACGGTCGTGGTAGCATTGACTAGCAAGACTCGCTTGTTAATGTTGTTGCCGCCACGACCGTTTCTTTAGGTCAGGGGGGATATGTTATTAAGCGTCGGTTTCATGAATCAAAATAAAAAACATCATCAAGTGGACATGCTTGTTATGATTTTTTATTTATGATGTTGCTTTCCTAATATTTAAACTACTTGCTGGTGGATGTGCATACGGCCATCGCCTGGGAACGTCATGCAGCCATGTTTCCCTATTATCGAGGGATCCGTCATTATGTATAAGTGTCTTGCGACGTCCCGTCTGGTATAGTAATTGACGTCATAAGGAAATACAAATTACGTCATAATGGGGGCCATATGATTTCCACTGTCATCATATGCATCATTTCGGATTTATTTTAGTAAATAAACAGACGTGTTTTGGGCCCATCATTTCTAAATTAATATTTTAGTCAAATCAAAATTGAAACATTGAAAAAAAGTATGCATGGAGAATGTAGATGTTGTCCTGTACACAGGAAACAAATTTGTAATTACTGAACTGTACATGGTCCACTTTCCTCACATGTTGTGAAGTGCATAGAAGTGCAAGGTTGGGACTGAACCAAACACCAAGTGTTTCACATGAAACAAGAACAGAACAAGAAGAGACTGAAATAGCAGATGAAGAAATAGGAGATGTAGATGTGTCATCCGATTGTGAAGAGCAACGTTTTTAAGTCTTCATCCAGTGATTTGACGTCATAAAGGAATGAATAAGAATTACGTGGTCATTTTATTCATAAATATGTATTTTTTCATATTACAATACAATACAATACAATACAATACAATACAATACAATACAATACAATACAATACAACACAATACAATACAATATGTACAATGGAATTATGGATGCAGGCTTCTTAAAGCCTCTATGTCCATATCTGGGATTAAATTCCTCTCTGTTTACTGCTTGGTAAGTGTCATCATTCATGAAATTGATAGTTCCATTTCAAAGGATGCCCTTCAAAATGTTTGTCCAGTTTTGATTTAAAAGCGTTAAGTGACTTTGCCCACACAACATTCCATGGTAAGCTGTTCCAAATTTTTGCAACGCGGAAGGTAAAAAAGTTCTGTCTATAATTGTGCCCCCCTTCAGCTCTTCGTATTTTGAGTTTTCTCCCATTTCCTCTTGTGTCAGTTTCCCCAAGTATATGCAAGTCTGGTGCAGTTTCTGGGTCTAGTAAGCCTGTTAGAATTTTGTATACTTCTATGAGCTCACCTCGCAATCTTCTATAATCCAAGGTATAGAGTCCCAGTTTTTTAAGCTCTTCTTCCTATGACAGCTCTCTAAACCCTGGTATCTGCTTTGTAGCCCTCCTTTGCACTTTTTCCAGTAGGTCTATATCCTTGGCTTTGCATGGTTTCCAACTGAATTTGCGTACTCCAAATGTGGTCTAACCTGGGCTTTATATAAATAGTGAAAAGTGGTCTCATCTAAAAATTTAAATGTTCTCCTAATGATTCCCATGTTTCGATTAGCCAGATTCACTTTTTCAATTAAGTGGTTTTTAAATGACAATTTTTCATCTATAATAACACCCAAATCCTTTTCTTCACTTGTTTTTTGGAGGTTGACTACATTTTCTACGATGTCTTTCATTGAATATGATGTCACCACAGTTGCCTTCCCCAGACTCAACACCGTACAATTTTGGGGTGGAACAGTAACAGCCACTTTTTTTACCATTCAGATAGTGCATCTAGGTCTTTCTGTAGCAGATCCATGTCTTCCCTTGATGAGATCTGTTGGAATATTTTTGTATCGTCTGCAAATAAAAACACACTTGAATGAACTGTGTTTGGCAGGTCATTAATATATATAATAAACAATGTTGGTCCCATTACTGAGCCTTGGGGTATACCACTCGATACTGGGGTACTCTTTGAACTTATTCCACTCACACTCTTGTTGTGACCTATTTGAGAGAAAGTTATCCAACCATCCTACAACTTCCATGTTGATTCTATAACTTTCACATTTACCTATCAGCCTGCGGTGGGGGATTTTATCTTCTTAATTTATTTTATTGCCTTCATGAAGTTCAAAAAAACTGCATCAACTTGACCTCCACTATCTAGAATTTCAGTCCACATGTCAAGCACTTTAAGTAATTGGGTTACTGTGGAGAGACCATCGATAAATCCGTATTGCTGTTTGCTGAGTAGTTTGTTAACCTTCATGTGGCTTATTATTTTATCTCGCATTATTGACTCATGTGGCTTATTATTTTATCTCATATTATTGACTCCGTGATTTTACAAGGAATGCTTGTTAAGCTCACTGGACGGTAGTTTGCAGGTAAGTCTTTTCTTCCTTTCTTATGTAGAGCTGTAATATTTGCTTTCTTCCAAATATTTGGGACAGTTTTATTTCTCAATGAAGTTTTATATGTGATAGATAATGGTTTCGCCAATACAGCTGAAAGATCCTTGAGTGTCCTTGGTAATACCATGTCTGGGCCCGGAGCTTTGGATGGCTTCAAATCCCTAAGTTTTTTTCATAACTTCTTCATCTAATGTCAGCTTACACATTTCTTCCCTTTTTGCGAGTTGTGGCAATCTTGGTATTGGACCATCAGGTTCCTCTGTGAATACAGATGCAAAGTAGTCTGCCAAGCCATTTGCCTTTTCAATATCATTTTTGACCGTACTTTTCCTGTTTCTGTACTAAGCACCAGGTCAGGTATTCTACCTTTAGTTTTGGTTTTTGACTTTACATAAGCCCAGAAGTTTTTTGGATTGACTTTTATTTCCTTTGCTATCCTGTTTTCAAAGTCTTTTCTTTGCTTTCGGATTAAATTTTTCATTTGGTTTCTCTCCCTACAATATTTCAAATGTTCCTCTCCCCTTTTTGTTTCCATGAACCTTTGCCGCGTTCTATGCTTCTTGTTTATCCTCTTTATGATTTTCAAGTTCAGTGGAGTTGAATTCCTCTTTGGTCTCTCATTTCTTTTAATTGTTTTCTTTGGTACACATAAATCAATAGCTTCATTATACTTCTGTAGAAATACACTGTACTGTTTGTTGACATCATCTTGACATCCTTGCCTTTCAAATTCTTCTTCTTCATAATTTATGTCCAGCATTTTTTTCAGTTGTTGTAAATTGGCTTTCTCATATGTATATATATATATATATATATATATATATATATATATATATATATATATATATATATATATATATATATCGTGTTTGTAATTTACTGGCAGGTTCAATGTAGCTAAAAAACTCAAAAAATTTGCTCATGTAAGCTATGACTTTTTCTTGCCCTTCTTGGATCTGTGACAAGACAGCTCCAAGAGCAGAATCGCTAGAATCTGTGTCCAGGACATACTGTCCTTCAGGTCTTTGATAGGACAAAACAGGTGTTGATGTCAAAGCTCCTTTTAGAGTAGTGAATGCATTTTTGTAATCCTCCAACCATTTGAAATGGGTATTCTTTTCTGTTAATTGATGGAGTGGTCTTGCCTTTTACAAAACGACAGTAATATGAACAAAGTCCAAGAAAACTTCTAACTTGTTTCTTGGAAGTAGGCCTTGGCCAGTCCTGCACTGCAGCAATTTTAGATGGGTCTGTTTTTACTCCATCGCCAGATACTATATGTCCAAAAAACAGAACCTCCTTCTGAAAGAAGGAACACTTTTGGCTTTTCAATTTCAACCCAGCTTCCCTCAAACGCTGCAAAACATGATGAAGTCTTTCCAGACAGACACCCACAGATGATCCAAAGGCAATTATATCATCCAGATACATCAAGCATTCTTCCCATTGTAAACCACTCAGCACTCTGTCAATCAATCTTTCAAATGTAGCCGGAACGTTGGATAATCCAAAAGGCATGAGGTTGAAATGATATAGCCCATGTCTTGTGCTGAAGGCAATTTTCTCCCTATCCGAAAGCAAAACGCCTGTCTGGCGGTATTGTAGTTCTCATTAAGAAAGAAATCAGTGATGGAATTACCTGCATAACTAGTGAGACGCCAGATATAGTCTGGTTGTGTTTAAAAAAGTCTTTTTTCCAAACTGAGTCCGATATCTATCTGGGTGCAGTATATGCCAGTCCTAGAAATTCATCTTATGCTGTTAGACAGGATGAAAGTGTCTTCCGTTTCTTAGAACATGGTGTGGCAAAATATTCACAGAAAGGCATTGTTGCCTTGATTGGTGATTTTAATGCCAGAACTGGGGAAGAACTTGACGACAGGATAGTGATAGGTACATTGTAAACAAGGTATTATATAATTGTGATGATGACTCAATCATGAGTAGACAGAGTAAGGACAATTCAGTTTGTACACAGGGCGGGGAACTGTTAGATTTATGTATTTCCTCTAGTTTAAGGATATTGAATGGTAGAGTTTTAGGTGATCTTAGTGGTAGTTTAACTTGCCACCAGTACAATGGAAGCAGTACCATTGACTATGCTATGATTCATGAATCCCTTATCCATAATGTGGTGTACTTCAAAGTACATGGCTTTTATGCTGACATTTGTGATCATTGCATGATTGAAGTCAAGCTTAAAATGCCTCATGTGATTAAGAAGAGGAATGATGAGACAGGCCTGATTCCTGTTGAAAGGAGGTTCATATGGAACAACACAGCAAAAAGACATTTAGAACTGATGAGCAGTACTGACAAGGTGAAATGTAACATTGATAGATTGGAAAAGATGTCTTGATGGTGATATCAATGAATGTGTCAATGGGGTACAGCAATTGTTGCTTGGATTAGCAGATAGAGTGCTTAAACGCAAGAGGAAATCAAAAGTTAAACCAAAAAAAAAAAGGTGGTATAATAAAACCTGTACTCCCTTAAAAATATTGTCAGAGATCTTGGTAAACAACTTCATAGTGACCCAGATAACCCCTTCTTAAGGGGGCTGTTCTATTCGAAAAAAAGCAGTATAACAAACTAGTAAGATCTACCAAGAGACAAATTAAACATCTGCTTTTATTTAAATTAGCTAATCCCGATACCAAGGATAGCAAAGCATACTGGAATACTGTGAGCGAAATCAGATCTTCAGAGAAAGGAAGAGTTAATGAAGCTGATAAAATCACACCGGGAGAGTGGGTCGAATATTATAAACAGCTCTTATGCGTAGATAAGGTAGACGAGAGGGATACCGACATTGTCGAAGAACTAAATAAACTGGAGAGTGAACCTTTTTTCTCCGAACTGGACTTTAAGATTAGCAATGAAGAAATCAAAATGGTGTTTACCCTAATGAGTGGACAATGGGCTATATTGTGTCTATACACGAAAAAGGCTCTAGCCTCAAGCCAAATAACTACAGAGTCATAACCATAAACACATAAACAGTTGCATGAGCAAAGTTTTTGGTTTAATTCTTGACAACAGGTTAAAACAACTTGATCATAAGTACAACATTATCAACAACTGTCAGATTGGGTCTCGACAAGGGGCACGTAGTACACATCATCTTTTCGTCTTAAGAACACTTATCGATAAACATATCCAATCACCCAATGGTAAATTGTATGCTTGCTTTGTAGATTTTGAGAAAGCTTTTGATCGGGTGTGGCGTCAAGGTCTAATGTTGAAGTTACAAAGAAGTAGTATAAGAGGCAGATTCTACGAAATCATCAAACAAATGTATAAGAATGTGTCTTGGTGTGTTAAAAATGGGAACAAGTGCACAGGTTTATTGAGGTCCAATATAGGGGTAAAGAAGGGGGATATAATCAGTCCTTTCTTATTTAATTTATATATTAATGATTTACCAAATGCTATTGAAACGAATGAAGACATGCCCTCTCTGTCTGGTCAACCTGTAAATTGTTTATTATATGCTGATGATTTAATTTTACTTTCTAAAACTCCCAATGGGTTACAGAAATCACTTGATAATCTTCATACGTACTGCTCTCAGTGGTATCTGAACGTCAATGTTAACAAAACAAAATGATTGAATTTAATAAAACTGGGAGAAGGTGTAGTCGCATCTATTCATATGGTAGAATAGCTCTTGAAAATGTTAAAAACTATGAGTATCTTGGAGTGTGTGTTAGCAACAATGGAAACTGGGCCACAGCTAAACAACATGTACATAATAAAACACAGAAAGCCATGTTTGCACTGAAAAAATCACTGGGGTTTGATGGGGATACCAAACCAACCTTGGGTTTAAAACTGTATGATCAATTTATCGGGCCAATTAACTTGTATGGATGTGAGATGTGGGGGGTTCATAACATTCCTAAGGTGAACAAAGAGCGGTGGTTTGAAGAGAAAAACCTGGGTGAAATCTTTGAACGAGCCCATGTCCACTTTTGTAAATATGTTCTGCAAGTAGGCTCAAAGACCTGTAATGCTGCGGCATATGGTGAACTAGGCAGATTTCCACTGTATATAAATGTGTGGCACCAAATTATTAAATTTATACTCCACCTACAGGGTGCAGCAGATGACACTTCACTACACGCTTTTCCTGAATCTCTGACTATGGTCAAAACAAAGAACACATGGGTTTCAATGTGAATAGCATACTCGCTAAACATGGTAGTTCATTGTCCAACTGTGATTTGGACATCTTAAATTCTATAAAGAGTGATTATGTTAAGATGTGGATGGACCAGCTCAATAAAAACCAAGTCAATAACTACGCTGGCAATAAACTACGTTTTCACAGGACCCTGCAATCAGAATTTGAATTCGAAAATTATCTGGACATCTTGTCCAATCCCAAATATCGAAAAGCTCTTACCCAACTCAAAGTTAGCTCGCATAAATTACAAATCGAGGTTGGTCGGTACCAGGGGGTGAGCTGTGAGCAAAGAATATGCAGTGAATGTAACCTAGGTAAAGTTGAGCACGAGCTTCTTTTTCTCCTCAGATGCGAAAAACAAGCACACTTTCGTGCTCAGCTACTGGCAGAGTGCAACAGAGAATCAAAAAATTTTTGCATGTTAAGTGATGCTAATAAAATACATTTTATGATTTCTTCATCAGAAAATCTATGCAAAAAGACAGCAGAATTTTGTTACAGAGCTTTTTAAAACTGAGTGTAACGTAACACATTCTAACAGGGTATAATGTAACACACCCTATTGGTGGTAAATGTGAAGCCAGAGTTGATCCAAGGTAGCAACAAAGACATTGTGCATTGGTGGGGATGCTTTGAAGCTCCATCTGGTGGCAAACATTAGTATTACTCTGTACATTATTTTGATTCATGCCAAGTCTGGTATTATTGTGTAGGTGGCCTGTAAGGCACAGTGCGAGATCACATTCACCTAGATGTAGTGACACCCGCACTGTTTGTTTTGTTCGCTTCTTGTATTTCTTGCCATGGTCCCTAGAGGACGCTTTATGCAATAAAGATTATTATTATGTAAAAAATGATCGATTTTGGGTAGATTTGAAACCTGAAAATATGAAAAACACGCGTAGTCAGTTATAATCGGGGCGTGGCATTATGGATTTGGTCATATATAGATAGCAAAAAGTGTTTGGGGGCCAGAATATGGGTCCAAGTTTCAGGGGGCGTGGCTTCATATTTTCAGGAGATTGTCAAATATGGTGTAAGCATATACACTTTATTTGCAAGTATTATGGCGAAATAAGAGCTAGAGGACATGGAATGCAAAGTCATCGGTACCTGGCCATGAAGTATCCTTGGGAACTTGCACTTTCCTATCGTAAAGATCAAGAGAACTCGTCATCACAAAATTTTTTGACAACCATGCACAACCATGCTGTTGGTCCAGATAGGTGCAAGTTTTATGTTAATAATAGAAAAATTCATTCTGATGTTGCTGAAGAAGCCAAAACACAGTAAGAGTTAGGAGCTAATGTTAAGCAAGTCCGACAGCACATACAGGAGAAGACCAATGAATCTGTAATTCTCAAAGATATACACAATCTGAAACAAAGGTGCCCTTGGCCTAATGAAAGGAGAAACCTTGCTGCTGCCATTAATCATCTACGCGAAAAATGGCAGAATGATGGTGGTAATTTATCTGTATTTAACCATGACGATGACCATCTACGTTGTCTATTCTACATGTCAGGAGGCTGGTACATGGAGTGGTAAAAAAAGGACTTTCAACATGTTAAAGAAAAATCTGTTCGTTCAGGATTCCCGCTTCACGGAAAATTAAAGCAAGCAATTTCATGAAACACGTGGAATTAAAAATAGCCTTCATGTATCACTTGTTTATCAAATCACCAATGTCGTTGAACTACAAAGAACAATTACAAGAGCAGCTGCGAAACATGTGCCAATGGAGATTGGCAGATGCTTTTCAATGCAGACAAATGTGCATGTCTCCACGTGGGCTAAAATAACATGCAGCATGATTACTTCATTGGCGATGAGCTGGTTCATAGTTCAGAAGAGGAGAGGGATCTGGGCGTCATTTTACACAAAACTTTTAAGTTGTAGCAAACAATGTGCTAAGGCTGCCAAGATGGCAAATAGCAAGTTAGGACAATTTAACAGAACTTTCACATTTAAATCAAAGGACATGATTTTGAAATTATATAAATCTTTGGTGAGACCCCATCTAGAATATTGTGTACAAGCTTGGCGTCCTTGGCTCCAAAAGGATGTCGATTTACTTGAAGCTGTTCAGCGCCGAATGACCAGAATGATACCAGGTTGGGCAGAAAGATATTCATACAAGGAAAGACTCCAGATGCTAACTTGACGACCTTAGAGACAAGAAGAATTCGTGGGAACCTCTTTGGAACATACAAAATTTTTTATGGGCTAGAGGATATTAATCCGCAAAAAGGCGCAAGACTTCTTTGTACTGCAGTCAGGAAGAACCACAGATCATGCATATAAACTCAAAAGCATTTTAATAAGAGTGATATAAGAAAATACCCCTTCTCACAACAAATAGTTAGTGAGTGGCACCGTCCGCCAGTAGACGCAGTTAATGCGAACAGTAGGCCTATCACTATTTTTAAAAATAAAGTAGACACACATCTTAGATACAGACGGTGGGCTTATAACTAGGCTATAAGAGTCAATGTAATGTTGGCTCCCTGCCTTTACGACCAACCCCCTATAGTATATATGTGTTATTGAATTGGGTAGTCATACTGAACAACAGCCAAACCGCGTGTCACGCCTGATAAAAAACACCAATTTCACGTTGAACGAAAATAGTATACTCCCCCTGTGTTGACAATAAGACCGACAAACCAACAAAACACGCCAAGTAGACTGAATCAACCAACAGACGACATCACCATCCTTCTAAATTTTCACCCAAAGCTGTTCGCTGTTGTCTTTTGTATTGACGGTTTTTTGCACTCAATTCAAAGTTCCTGAGGAGGCCATATTATAAAACATAGGTGTGTCATAGGCCTATGCTCCTCCTCAGATAACAGTTGGCTGTGAGTTAATTTAACCCTACATGGTATTCGCCGAATCACATCGGGTCAAGTGGAGGTCCGTCAAAGTATACGGACATGTGGGATTAAGAACCTAGGCTATAGGCCTAGCTACTAAGTACTAGGAACATTGAATATAAGCATAGCCTATTGCAGCAAAATCATGGGAAAATCATACACTTAGGCATACCTATATCAGCCACAAAAATTCCACGCTGAAAACTGCAAGAATGCAACCTATAGCAATAACATTGCGTTCGTTTTCCCTGATTACTTTGAACTTATCTATCTTCACCGGTCTTTTGTCATGGGAATAAGGTCTGTGTGACATCACGACATGAACTTTACGTCACGGTACCATGGCGGCACCGTCTTGCAAACGTACGGTATGTAAACTGGAGGGCGCCGTAATTAGCTTAAAACGGGGGACGGGTGGGGGATGGGGTGAGGCGCCTTTCATGAATATTAACTCAAATCTAGCAGGTAACGATCATGTTGTTAGATCTGACTGATGCAATACAAATTGCAATGATTTCATGTGGAAATTTGGGTGGGGTGGGGAGTGAAGGTGTCACGTGTTTTATTTTTATTATTATATGTATTTTTTAAGATCAATAAATTTTTAAGTTTAGATCTGTATCAATATTTCTTAATGAGTTTATTAACCGGTTAACCTAAATACAGATTTTCAATACCATGAAGTTAATCTGTGAAGATACAAGTTTATTATGTTGATGAAACAGTAATGTTTTGAAAACAAAAAGACAATCTTAAACGAACTGGACCCTTTCTCGGAGTGGTAAATATTACCACTGTACTGTTTGCTCAAAATGACTGAGAAATTCACTATTTCATATTTTTCAATTTTCAAGGTTTGCACCACAGATCCTTAAACCTCCGCACGCCCAATAACAAAATAAATTATTAAATTAAGGTTGTCTTGCTCCGTATCCAAATTCCTGAATCCACTTGTGACAAGTCCATTGCATCTCTATTTCAGTCATGAAAAGATATTACAATGATACTGGTGTATAAATTATAAAGCTTCGATTTTTTTTTTATTTGAGCTACACCTATCAATGTCTGACTGTTGATGATAGGGCCTTAGCATGTATGTAATGCAATATATCCATGATTACAGTATCTTTGTCATTACATTTTCCACTGAATGCCTGAATGTTAAAATGACCGGTCCTAGTACAGACCTGTGATATTGGGTTTATCCTTTTTTTTCCGTTTGACAGGTTCGTTAACTTTCAACTGTACTTGTGTAAAAACATTTTGTTTTATTATTTCGCACTTGCAACATGATGCTCATGATTTGTCAGGTTTTGCAGACCCACTCGAATCACTACAAAGAAAAATTAAAATGCAGAGATGTACAAAGTATACACAAAACACCGTATCTCGTATTTTGTACTGGACGTTAGGGCTTATAATTATATACATGGTCAAATATATACCCCCCCCCCCCGCCCCAAATAGTATTACTGAATCTTTGGATATATGTACTTGGATTTGTATATGTTTATATTAAGCTTATTTCCCGTGCTGTGTACCGACACGTTTTATTTGCTGTGCTGTGTACGAGGGGGCTATTACCTGTACTGGTATACCAGGATCCTACCTCTACTCCCACCCCTACGCCACTCTCATAACGGCTCTGTTAACTAAGCATTTCGGCTTAGTATTAAACTTGCGTATCAGTATATTCGATTGTCGGCAGGGAGTGCAAATACTGGTTTGATGCCCGGAGCCGGGGGAGCACTCTCGTTAGTGACCACGATTGGTACATTATGTACCGCTAAGAATGGCAGCTAAAATTCAATCAATTTTCCATAACAAAAGTCGAAAATTTCGCCGAAAATCCCCATAATAACGGGAGACTTTTGGCGCAGATTGCCCCAAATTGCGGCAATTTTTTTCCTTATTCAAGGTCACAAGAAGGAGCAGAGCCCCCCTCCCCCCCAAAAAAAATTCACTCTTATCCTCAAAATTTGCTAAATAACGGTGGTTTTTTTCCCCAAAAAAGTTCCCTCAATAAAGGATAGTGTTCGGAGGGTTCACGTGGTACACACTCACCAAAAACCCGAGAAAGTACCCCTCCGCCTGAGTTGACGACCAAAGTTACTCACGTTAGAGCCCAACTTAAGCCAAATAAGAAAATAACTTGTTCTGTAGAGACGGTCGTGATAAAGGAGGGCATTTTTTTTAAAGTGTGTGTGTCAACGCACACTTTTCTGTTTTTCTAGGAATTCTTTCTTTCTTTCTTTCTTTCTTTCTTTCTTTCTTTCTTTCTTTCTTTCTTTCTTTCTTTCTTTCTTTCTTTCTTTCTTTCTTTCTTTCTTTCATTCTTTCTTTCTTTCTTTACAGGCAAATTTGTCCGACATTTCATTTGAAAAGTATTATATGTAGAAATTCCAAACTTGGCACAATTATACTTCTATGGTTAAAGTCTGGCCTTTTTATAATGAGAGGTTATGCTTTTCAAAATTATGCAAATGAGGGCTAATTAAAGTTTTAAATCTTCAATATCTTATATACTATAGCAGATGTGGTTCCGAGTGTGTAGGAGTTCGATCATAGCAAGGTAAAGGTCATCTCAAATGTCAAGGTCATGTCAAGGTCAAAGGTCATGTCAAGGTCAAAGGTCAATTTTAAGCCAAAATGTCATTTTTGAGGTCAAGGTTAACTTCAGGTAGAGGTCATCTCAAGGTCAAAGGTCATTTCAAGGTCAAAGGCCACTTTCGATGGTGGCTTTCTTCTAGCCATAACTTGGTCAATTTTTATCCAATTTTAATCATGTTGGACTCAAATTGTAGCTTTTGTAACCTTGCACATTTTTGAAATTTACATGTGACCTCTAAAGTTCAAAGGTCAAGGTCCTGGAGACCTTTGAAAGTTTCATCCATTCATAACTTGGCCAATCTCAAAATTGGACTCAAATTGTAGGTATTGCTACACTGGACATTTTTATAAGAACATGTAACCTCAAAAAGGCAAAGGTCAAGGTCATTTGGCCCTTCGAAATTTCATCTTGCCATTACTTGGTCAATTTTACTCAGATTTGGTTCATGTTTGACTTAAATTGTGGGTATTGTAACACTGTGCAATTTACATGTGACCTGTAAAGTCAAAGGTCAAGGTCATTTGGACTTTGAAATTTGCATGCAGCCATAAGTTTAATGTAGTGTGAAGCATTAAAGGATGAAAGTTGTAGCATTTAATATTTACAACTTTTAAAGGCACACAGACAGATTTGCTTTCAAGTAAATCTTCTTTTCCAGTTTCTTTCTTCCTCCTTTCTTTCGTCTTTACCAGCAAATTTGTCCGACACTTTTCTCGGACACTATTATACATAGAAACTCCAAGCTTGGCATGATTGTACCTCCATACACGGCCTTTGGCCGTTTTATACACAGAAATGAAGATGTCTAAACTTATGCAAATTAGGGGCATTTCAAATTTTAAATCTTGAATATCTTCAAAAGTATAATAGATAGAGATGTCATTCCAACTTCTACTAGGGGGTTATTGACCAGTGCACATCTAATTAATTTAAAACAAGAGTTGTAGCAATTCAAATTAGGCTAATTAGCAGCATTTGAAATTTTAAATCTTGAATAACTTCAAAGCTATAATAGCTAGAGATGCCATTCCAACTTCTACTCCAGTGTGATGGAATAGTTGTATATTGCCATACCAATATGCTTTGAAGACACACACACTGATTTGCTATGCAGCAAATCATCTTTCCTAGTTGTTTTTGTTTTTGTTTTTTTTCCCCGAAATACCATGACTATTATGGGTAGGGCCTATAAGGACAGAAAAATTTAATAATATTTGTCAAGGGCTCTTTCCAGATGCTCAGTATATACACATGTGTCTTTCTTTTAATTCTAAACTCAGAACTTTGAGGTATGAAATGGCATTTCTGATCGAAATTAACAAGTGTCTATTGTATTGTACATATATTGTATTATATTGTGCTTACAAGCAGAAGATCACTTGAATTCTTTGAAATACAAGGAAAGATTTACAGATAGATACAAAAACAATACTTCATTTAACCAAAGAGGGTGATTTAACACATTGATTTAACATACAGTATATATGTGCACAATGTACAGCTGAAGGGATGCAAACTTCTAGGGCTTATATTCCCTCTGAACTGGAGCAAGTACATAATATTCAGGCTACTATATATTGAAGCATAAGAAGTCGAAGATATTGGAAGAATTACTATTATTGTTGACATAAAATGTAAACTCTCTTCTTCTTTCTCTTCCTCTCTGTTTTAGTATGTGTACCGCTTTATTTTTCTGAATATAGATGTGGAATGAATTCCGGATGGTAGGTCCAAGGGATAGAAAACGAAATATGCCCAAATAAGTATTAAAGCTGTGCATATAGAAGTATTGACTTTTTTTCCTTGTGTTATGGTTATGAAAATTTGAGGTTTTTAATATACAAATTTTGCAGTATAAGAGAAACAAGATGCACTTTAACCTTAAACATAGATAATCCCGTAGGCTATATTTCTAACTTAAAGAACTTCAAGATATTAAATTTTGTAGAGCAAGAAATCAGTGTGATATTATAGCTCGAGAATGTAATAACTGGTAAAATTCTTTTCCTAAATTTAAGAGTCTTTTCCAACGAGGTTGAATAAAGTATGTGATAGCCCATGTCGTTTAACAATAAAGGAATTAGGAATACACCAGAGCATACTGCAACTGAATTGAAACATCTTTTTTTGTACCAAAAATCTTGCTCGCTTTACTAGAAATATATATGTTGTGTCCAACTGAAGTCTTTGCTCAACCTGACTTCTAAAAATTTAGCAGTGCCGACTTTTGCAACTCAGTAGCGTTAAGGTCTACAGAATAATTGAACAAATTCTATTGTTTTGTGAACATAATACCGTAAATTGGTTTTCTCAATGTTAACAGATAATTTATTCGTATGGAACCATTTTATGATATCATTTAAAACATTGTTGACTTTGCTCTTCAGTGCGTCAATACTAGTGTCTCTGAGAAAGAAAATTTGCGTGGTTACCAAAGAGCATTCAGAAGGATTCCGAGGACACGTAACCTAGCTCGTTAATGTAACGGAAAAACAACACTAGTCCCAAGACCGAGCCGTGAGGAACACCACCGGTAAATGGTAATATACCTGAGTCGTGATTTGCATAATTACTAACGCGGTGGTCTACCTGACAAATAACTACGCCCATTGAATCAATCAAGAACTGTTCTGCGAGTTCCATTAAATGATACCTTCTGACATAGAATGGCATGATTTACATTATCGAATGTCTCAAAAAGGTCAAGAAACACACTGAGAGCATGCTCTTAATTTCCTCTCGGTTGCCTCTGTTATTTCATAAGATAAGTAGCTCACGACATATTTATCTCTGTGTGCCAACACAGACAAATTGTTTTTCTTTCTTTCTTTCTTTCTTTCTTTCTTTCTTTCTTTCTTTCTTTCTTTCTTTCTTTCTTTCTTTCTTTCTTTCTTTCTGTCTCTCTCTCTCTTTCTCTCTTTCTTTCTTTCTTTCTTTCTTTCTTTCTTCTTTCTTTCTTTCTTTCTTTACAGGCAAATTTGTCTGATATTTCATTTGAAAAGTATTTAAAAAAATTTTCTGAAACTACTCCTTTACAACGGGGGCACCGTGAGCAAGGTAGAACCTACGGAGCGTCAGACACATTTAAATAAAATAGTAACATAAACATACTTCTAAAAATTGCTAACTAAAAACACAGAGGACGTTCGTGTGTATATTATTATGACCGCGCCTGACGCCACAGGGAAGCGAACAGTTTGCCCGCCCCCCCCCCCCCCCATGACAGGGCGGAACAGAAAATGTGTTTTATGCTGGCTCAAGGGGCACTTGCCGAAAACGCCAGGCCTCAAGCACAAACTGTTTGCTTACTTTGTCAAATAGATCCCACATATTGGCACTAAATGAGTACCCGTGGTATTTTAAAAAGCACAGTTACCAACTAGAAAAGAAGATTTGCTTCAAAGCAAATCTGTCTCTGTGCCTTCACAAGTTGTAAATATTATATGCTACAACTTTTATCCTTGGGTACTTCACATTACATTAAGCTTATGGCTGCATGCAAATTTCAAAGTCCAAATGACCTTGAGCTTTGACCTTTGCAGGTCACATGTTAATTGCGCAGTGTTACAATACCCACAATTTAAGTGCAACATGAACCAAATCGGATAAAAATTGACCAAGTTATGGCAAGATGAAACTTTCAAAGGGCCAAATGGCCTTGATCTTTGCCCTGTTGAGGTTACATGTTCTTATCAAAATGTGCAGTGTTGCAATATCTACAATTTGAGTCCAACATGATTAGAATTGGATGGAAATTGGCCAAGTTATCACTGGATGAAACTTTCACAGGTCCCCAGGACCTTGACCTTTGACCTTTAGAGGTAACATGTAACTTTGAAAAATGTGCAGGGTTACAATAGCTACCAACATGATGAAAACTGGATAAAATTGACCAAGCTATGGCTAGAAGAAAGCCACCATCAAAAGTGGCCTTTGACCTTGAAATGACCTCTACCTGAAGTGAAAGTTGACCTCAAAAATGACATTTTGGCTTAAAATTGACCTTTGACCTTGACATGACCTTTGACCTTGACATAACCTTGATATTTGAGATTACCTTTACCTTGCAATGATCGAACTCCTATACACCCAGAGCCACATCTGCTATAGTATATAAGATATTGAAGATTTAAAATTTTAATTAGCCCTCATTTGCATAATGTTGAAAAGCATGACCTCTCATTATAAAAAGGCCAGACTTTATCCATAGAAGTATAATTGTGCCAAGTTTGGAGTTTCTACATGTAATACTTTTCAAATGAAATGTCAGTCAAATTTGCCTGCAAAGAAAGAAAGATCGAAAGAAAGAAAGAAAGAAAGAAAGAAAGAAAGAAAGAAAGAAAGAAAGAAAGAAAGAAAGGAAGGAAGAAAGAAAGAAATAAAGAATTCATAGAAAAACAATATGTCTGTGGTGGCACACAGACATAAAAAGAGAGGAGATACAATAAAGGGCCCATACATTTTCTGATCCACAGTCTCTTAATTCACTTTCCAATTCTGTATTACACGACATTCTTATGAAGTTTAGGCCAAGGCATAATAACATAAAATGACATCAAATGAGTGGAGCCTTTTTTGCCATTTTCACACAATGCACATTTACTGTTATATATTCCCCATAAATCTAAATTTCCATTAATACATAGACAGCATGCGCGTGCCTTGAATTTTAGCTGTGAGTTATGGAAAACAGTTGTGTTAAAAAGATACTTTTCTTCAAAATGTAGATGTTTTTATTGTACCTTATCGATAGAGAGAAGAGCTTTCGTCAATATCTTAAAAAAGGGAGATTTTACAACTATCAAGGCTCAATGTCATATACGGTTGTAACCAGCTTCCGTTATTGCTACGGAAAGCCCGATCCAAACCATGCAGCATTCATTAGTGGTCTATGTATGTCAGAGCAGCATGGCCAGGCCACTTTGGAACCATTGAGATAAATTTATACCAAGTCTTCAGAAGACAGCCTAATTGTCTTAAAGAAGCCGAAATCGCTGGATTAGAGTTGATATTCACAAGTATCTTTGCTATGTGGCATACTGGATTGATCTCAAAATAGAGAGACTTTTCTTTGTATTATTTATCAACACTGCACAGCCATGTAATAATGAAGGTAAAACACTTTTCCATAAGGTATTTCCAAAATCAATCCGATTAATATTTTCATGCGAGGAAAGAATTCCACCCATATAATTCCTTAGGTTGATCAATTTTGTCTTCAAGTAGGTCTTGAAATGGTCTGTATCGCTTAGTGACTGTGAAAAGAGGATGCCTATATATCTATATAGAGAACACTCTTCTAAAAAGGAACTTCCCAATCTCCATATTTTCTCACGGTTGACTGTCTTGCCGATAACCATTACTTTCCACGTTGTATGATTAAATGACATGCCCCACTTAATGGCGAACTTGTTACAAATATCCAACATTTTGATAGGGATTCCTCACTGTCAGCCATCAGACACAAATCGCTAGCGTACAGAGGCATGGGATACAGGGTTCTTTGGAGGGAATACGTGTTTTAGATCCAGCATATCAATTAAATCAGACATAACAAGTGAAAAAAGAGTCGGGGACAAAATACAGCTTTGGTTCACACCGTGAAAAACTTCATACCATGAACTTTGGAAGGGTCCAAAATTACCATTTGGGTAACTTTGCGGTACAAACCTGTAATAAGTCTCTAAACCTTTCATTGAATACCTTTGTCCCACAAATGAATAAATAAGAGATCTCTATTTACCATATCAAACGCCTTTCTTATGTCCAAAAAGCCTAACCACGTCTTCGAGTTTTGAAATTTACGCAGAGAACAAATTCCTTTAAGAGTAAAAAAATTGGTGTTCTGTCCGCTGGTTCTTACGATATGCTCCGTGGAGCTCATCCAAGATCCCCTGTCTCTCTATATAAGAAATAAGTTGTCTCTCGATTATCGAAGTGGACACTTTGTACACATTAGAGGTAATAGTAACCGCATGATACTTCGTAAGTAATTCCCTGTTTCCTTTATATATTGGTTTCAGAAATCCTTGGTGCTGGTGGCCAGGTAACATTCAAGCAATTTACAGTCATTAAACAATTTTACAAGCGACTTAATTAAAATTGGACCACAATATTTTGAAACATCGTTTGATATAAAATCTGTGCCACAAGCTTAACAATTTTTAAGACTTTTCAAATGCAGTCTCAACACTCCCGAAATCTATACTGATTTCAGTGAGAGCATTTGCATCCCCGACTTGTGACTGCAATTCTCTTACTTTGTTAAACACTCCATTGCTTGAAGTATTTTCTCAAGTAATACTGGCTCCAAGGCCACGCAAATATTCATAAATAATTTTACGGATCTCCTCGGGATCGTCAACAATTCGGGCTTCATCTCGTGTATCGGCAGTTCTCATGGGCTTATCATTATTATCTTTTAATCTTTTCAACATTCGCAAATATTACCTTGAGTTTTTGGCACCCTTTTGACGATTTATTGTTGTAGCATAAATCTGGCTATTCACCCTCTTCGATTTTAATTGTTCCTGGATTGCATGCTTTCTTGTCAAGTATCCATCCCACAAACCCTGTACCAGGATAGGGTCAACTTCCCCTTTACTAGACCAGTATTTGAAAAACTTGCTTGCAAGTATTCGGCTTTTCATTAGATTTCCGATTTCGGAGTCCCAAAATTTACGATTATCACCTTTGGTCACTTTCAACCTGACCACATCCTCAGCAATACTACCTATCAAGCCTTTCCGTGACAACCGAGCCTCATTTGCCGTGTGAAAAACATTACAACCCCATGCACTTAAAATGGCTGAAACATAATTCTAGCTTAAACGCACACCAATCAGTCTTTTTGTTAATGTTCCACCTTTTGTATTTGACCTCTTTTTGCTGGTTATGACCTTTTATCCCGTGATTGCCCTGACCACTTATAACTATTGTGTTGTGGTGGTTACCTGTATCATGAAAACCCAGTTCATCAATAAGGACATTACTAATCATCGCGTTACAATATCATAATCAATGGAAGACTTAAATGGACCTCTTTGCCACGACTATTTACCTTGACACATTTCGGAACAATTCAAAACAGTTTTATTTGTTGAATTTACAACGGATTTCAATAAGTCGCAATCGTGTCTGTTGCTGCATGTTAGTATAGATTATTTCTTTAATGAGGATAGGAACAGTAACCTCTGGCTAATTCAAATTCCCCTCCTCGTGTAAATACAAAACAGCGTACATTTGTAACCCTTACAAGTGCAAGGCGAGAAGAATTTAAATTAAAAAAAACAAACAAAAACAAAACAAACAAACAAACAAACAACAAACAAAAAAACAACAAAAAACAAAAACAAAACCCATACACGCACACGCGCGCACACACACACACACACACACACACACACACACACACACACACACACACACAAATGTATACCTATTTGAAAATATCATGGACAAAGCCATTGCCCTAAGAGAGAAACCAATGTAAACATGTAACACCGTGCAAATTTGATGACTGCATTCTATATTCATTTCAGGTGATTTGTGTTTTATGTAAATCTTTTGTATCTATTGTACTGTACTGTGCTGTACGTGTCTGTACTGTTTTTGTTAGATTTTTCTTTTGATTGTGTGCATATTTTAATGTGATTTTCTTCTTCTTCTTTTTTTTTTCTTTCATACTCTACATGTGTACATGTTGTATATTTGACATATTGCTGTATTTTATGTAACAGCGCAGTCAATAAAGATTCATTCATTCATTCACATTACCAGTAGTTAGGGAAAGAATCAGTGTGAGCGTAGAATTATTACGTGAACCGGTTCTTGTATTAACATATACATGTACATATGTCAAAACACCAGATATTGGCGAGCACAATCGAATTACAGTACATAGACATGATACTGCTCATATGCCTAATATAATGATAATAATAGCCATTATCATCAGTATCGTGCCCCTTTAGAAAACGCTGAAACTTAAAAGTGCTGACCATATATTTCCCTGCTGTGTCTATTGTAGAACAACTAGTAGCATATGAAGTAGATGGAGCACCGTGCAATTATACATTTACTTTTTCAGACTGATGCAAGTTGTCAAGTGAAACACCAGTATTATTTATTCTGAGAATTTCACAAGCCCTTGTCAAGAGAATCTGTCTTTGTTCATTAAAAGGTGAACACTGCAGCATAAAATGAGTCACTGTTTCAGTCCAAAAGCCACAGTCACAAGCTGGGGAGTTACAAAGATTACGAGAAAACAGATGGACGTTTAGAGCACCCCACTCTCAGCCGGTTTAATAAAATGTTCAATCTACCTGGCCCATATCTCCGATGGAGCTGTTTTGAAGAAAAGTGGATTAATTTGATTGAAGGTTCACCAGAGGAATTCATATAGGCATGGTGCCTGTTTTCCAATCGTTTTTGAAATAAATATGTTTAAACCAAAAGTATTTTATGTAAGAGCATTTCTCACATTTAACGGCAGTGAAGCCCACAGACAACCAGTTGCCGGAATGAACGAGTTTTCGAAGGCCAACCTGCGTAAGACTGCAAGTATTTGGTCACGAACATTTCGAACGTTGCGCATGGCATAATTTGCCCTATTCATATTAAAATTTGAAACATTTGAAATAAATTTTTTTCAGATACTCAGGACACACGTCATTAACAATTTCATAATAAAGGACGAGTTTTAAATATATACGTCTGGCTTCCGGGGTGGCTCTGCCTAAACAATTTACTACTTTGGATTGGCCATACGATTTCATTGCTCCAGAAACGTATATTATATATAAGGCAGCTTTGTACTGGACTGACTCCAGCATCTATTTACATATGTTTGAACAATCACTGAAGCCATCGTGGCTGCGTTTGTTTGAGGGTCTAAAACAATCGAGACTGCCATTGAAATCACCTAATAAAGCACAACAATACCCTTTAGATTTCATGGTACATACAGTAGCATTGAGTTCTTGGGCGAGATTTTTACTCTTATTCCGATCAGTGCCATCAGGCATCATCTTGAAAATATGTTATCCCAACCAGGGCAGATGCACTATCTTCGGCCCCCTCCCCCCCCCCCCCCCCAATGTTCGGCCTTTTGGACTTTGAACCGAAGTAATTTGAAAAATATGCTCCCTTCCTTTTGTTCTCTAGAAAAATCAGTTCTCACTCTATCGACGCCATTTTCAGCAGTTTTGCAGCAGACAAACTTTTGAAGAAACAAGGCCTGAAAAACTGAGGTATGTAAAAAGCATGCATGAGGCCTATCGCATAGGGCACTTAAAAATGCTAATGAATTACTTGAGGTCGGGAAATTGCCTTTTCTGATGATTTCTCTTGATGGATAAACAGTTAACGGGGGCGATAAGTAATAGGGTAAGTTCGGGTCCACTGTGTTGAAGTCAAACTTACCTCTTGCACGTGTGGTTAGGCCTACCGCAATTCAAGTGGGGGGGGGGGGGGGAGGGGGGCGATTACTGGAAGTGGGAAAATACACGCTAACCAGTGAACAGCAGGGGAGGCCAATTACCGCATTGTAAATATGTCTGATAAGTTGTTATACACTTTATGGCGCATTCTTGGCAATACACTACATGCCAAATTGATTGCCCTGATTTAAAAATCATTTAGTGAAGTTTTCCAGTCATTAGCCGGGGGTGGACGATTGCTGGTGAGGAGATCCATTTTTATTGTACCAGTAATAGTTGGACAGGAAGGGGGGGGTCCCCATGCACCCTATTGATACATTTTTTAAACTTACATATTCTTAATCCTCAAGAGGTCTAGTTTACGATTTTTGATGTTCCCGAGTCGAGATTTTGTCCCATGAGTCTCTTTGGCAGCCATTTTGGTGGCCATATTTGATTTTCGACAAAAGTCGATCATAATCATAACTTTTGAATGAGACATTGTATAGAGTCAAATGACCCCATTGTTCTGTGTAACCTTGCCATGGTGAGTTGATATAGGTGGTTACCTTTATGATTGGAACAAGCTTTATAAATTTAAACTAAACAAAACGTGAAATATTTTGGAAATGTTGGCAAAATCCTGCATGGGAACATCCGTTTCCTCTTTAACTAGAAGGGGCAATAATAAATTGCTTTTAAGGCAAACATGTGTGTTTACTTTTATGTATACAAGTACATATGTATATGTATATCTGCATATATGCATAAATATAAATATATATATATATATATATATATATATATACATATATATATATATATATACATATATATATATTGGGAATGTTTTTGCATTGCATGATCTATTGACTATTGCACTCTGTATTTTTTCCTGTGCTTTTTGTAGAAGTAGCTACAACTCCATTTGCTTGGTGATGGTGACCATGTAGTACAGTTTCATGTATATTGTGGTATGATGCCCAAGTGAAAGAAACACAAAAGTGATACCAGTAGCAGTGGTGGGTCAGAGATACCACAGAAGCGCCCCCCCTTGTTATTTGCATCTTGCATGTGACAGGTATTGCATGAGCACCTACATTTCTCCCCATTGAGTCAGGCCAAAGGGTCGCCACTAAAAAGTTGACTCAGCTACATAGTATTCGTGACAGACTTCTTGCTGAGCTTCAGGACTCATCTTATTGTATGGAGGATGTCTGTAAGCGCATTCCCAACTCTCTCTCTGGTGCATATTTAGATAGAATTGGTTACCATCGAGGCTGCTACCAAAACTTTACTAAAAACCTGAAATGTTTGAAGTGTACTACCACTTCTGATGATGCCTCGACATCACACTTCGTAGAAAACCTTCATCCTCTGTCCTGAACCCATTTGCTCCAGAATGTATCTTTTGTGGAAAGCTCGAAGTGAACGTGTCTGGAAGAACTGAACGTTGCATTAAGTTCCCAGTATTCAAAGATATGGATGGAGGCTTGAAGGAACCAACATGGAAGCAGATTGAGCCCAGAGCCTTAGAACTTGGACTAGTTTCTCTACATCGCATGGTACAAGGAGAGGACCTGTTGGCTAAGAAGGCCAATTTCCATCAGTCCTGTTCCAGATCATTTAATCTCAAGACACTAACCATCTGCGTAATAAAGCCCAAACTATGAACTGTTTCACTGATACACAGTAAAATCTAAAGGCTGCTACACACCTAGAGAGTTTCAATGCTGTGTTTGATTTTGTTCATGATGTAGTAATTGGGCAGAACAAGGTTGTGCAGCTTGCAACATTGCGCCTTCTCTACATTCAGGAGGTAGAGAGGAATGGTTTCCCAAATGCAGAGTATAAGAGTGAGAAATTGAAGAACAAACTTGAGAATCATGACATTCATGAGTCGATTGCATTTGCCAAAGTCAATCAGGGTGATAAAGGTTGCATTTCCTATAACCTTGTATACAATGCTAACATATCTGTCTTAGATGCTGTTACCTATGCATACAAGCTGGGCTCCAAAGACAAGTATGAGGATGCTGCCCTGTTTCTTCGTGGTGTTATCCAGCAGGCATTCAGTGAAGCAAAGTCTCTTCCCTGGCCCCCTAAAGCTGAAAATCTCGAGGTCAAGCCATCAGAAAAACTCATTTCACCTCACATCTTGAAGTTCCTGAACTTCCTCATTTCTGGTAATTTAGATGACAAGTGTGAGAAGACCAGATTGTGCTGTCAATAGGTCAGGCATGACATAACCTGTCACCCTGATATGTTGTCAGCTTTTTGTCAAAGCAGTAAGTCTGTCAAACTTTGTAATTGTTTTGTATCATGCACTGAGACCCAGCTCTGTAATGCTAAAAAGTCTTTCTTTACTCTTCCAGGACATGTGTCAAGCTGTATGCATAGGTAACAGCATCTGAGACAGATATGTTAGCATTGTATACCAGGTTATAGGAAATGCAGCCTTTGTCATCTGGATTGACTTTGGCAAATGCAATAGACTCATGAATGTCATGGTTCTCGAGTTTGTTCTTCAATTTCTCACTCTTATACTCTGCATTTGGGAAACCATTCCTCTCCACCTCCTGAATGCAGGGAAGGCGCAATGTTGCAAGCTGCACGACCTTGTTCTGCCCAATCACTACATCATGAACAAAATCAAGCACAGCATTGAAACCCTCTAGGTGTGCAGCAGCCTTTAGATTTTGCTGTGTATCAATGGAACGGTTCATAGTTTGGGTTGTATTATGCAGATGGTTGGTATACTTGTGAATAAATGATCTGGAACAGGATCCATGGAATTTTGCCTCCCTAGCAAACAAGTCCTCTCCTTGTACCATGCGATGTAGAGAAACTAGTCTCTGGGCTCAATCTGCTTCCATATTGGTTCCTTCAAGCCTCCATCCATGTCTTTGAATACTGGGAACTTAATGCAACGTTCAGTTCTTCCAGACACTTTCATTTCGAGCTTTCCACAAAAGATACATTCAGGAGCAAATGGGTTCAGGACAGAGGATGAAGGTTGTTTATGAGGTTAGTGTGATGTGGAGGCATCATTAGAAGTGGTAGTACACTTCAAACGTTTCAGGTTTTTAGTAAAGTTTTGGTAGCAGCCTCGATGGTAACCAATTCTATCTAAATCTGCACCAGAGAGAGAGTCGGGAATGCGCTTACAGACAGCCTCCATATGATAAGATGAGTCCCGAAGCTCAGCAAGACGTCTGTCACGAATTCTATTTAGCTGAGTCAACTTTTCAGTGGCAGACCCCTTGGCCTGACTCAGTGGGGTGAAAAGTAGGTGCTCATGCATTACCTATCACATGCAAAATGCAAATTACAGGGGGGGGGGGGGAGGCGCTTCTATGGTATCTCTGACCCACCACTGCTGCTGGTATCACTTTTGTGTTTCTTTCACTTGGGCATCATTAACCACCACCACCAGCACAATATACGTGTAACTGTACTATATTGTCACCATCACCAAGCAAATGCAGTTGTAGCTACTTCTACAAAAAGCACAGGAAAAAAAAGAGTGCAATAGTCAATAGATCATGCAATGCAAAAGCATTCCCAATACATATAAACATACATACACACACACACACACACACACACATACATATATTTATATATATATATATATATATATATATATATATATATATATATATATATATATATATAGTAAAACCTCCACCACCGAGCACCTCCGACTATTTAAACCTCACACTTCTGAACACTTTTGTTTAGTCCCAAATGTTTACATGTTATTTAATAGGCACCTGGGTGTTCCTGGAAGCTCATAACCTCTCACTACCAAACACCTCTCACTTTTGAACACTGAACACCTTTTTTCAGTCTCAAAGCCACAAATGAACCTCCCACTACTGAACATGTGCTTTCTCTGTAAGCCATAACCAGGCCCAAGGTCAGCTGCTAGTTATTTGTCACTAAGGACAAAAGCTGGCACACTGTGTGCATGCTGGACCAACACAGGAAGGTTGATAAGACATACCTTTGCTATGACCTGCTCCCCACCCTGTCTCTGTGGTAAACAGAACACACCTTGCTTAGTACAATTTATCAAGATTACGAGAAGGTAACACGATTTATTTTCGTTTTTGTTTATTCCAAGCAAATTATCAAGAGTTAGAGTAAAGTTATTTTGGTTTGTACGGGGGGGGGGGGTATGTATATTATTTCAACTATCATATTGGAATCATCAGAAATATTATGTATTTCAACAAAAAGAGATTCCATATGAATTATATCATCAAAAATTACAGGTCCCCTCGTCAGGTGTTCTGAATATTAGTGTCCATGAATAAGGAAACCCGATCTCCTTCTCTACCCGATCTTTATTTGGGATCGTTGACAATCATCAAGGCTTTAACTTTTGTTTATGTTTAAACGTCTTTATATTGGATTGTCCAGTAGTACAAACCATTGTCTTATCCCGGGGTTTTCCAGACACGGAGACGCACAATAATATATGCAAGACTCGCAGGACAATACATATTATGATAAAATGAACATGAAATTGCTATGATATAAATAAGATTATAGATACTAGACTTGGAATTGATATAGAATAATTGATATTCATGCACACATGCATGTAAACAAAGTTAGGCACGTGTTTATACACCCATATGCAATGGCCATGGGTGGTGACTGAAAGGGAGATACTGACCCGACCATTTCTCGTCCGCACTCCCACCGTTCCACGACATGTCCTCCTACCCCCATCCCTCTCCCCCCCCCCCCCCGAGGGGGTGCGGCTGGTGAGCATTCGACGCATGGATGCACGAATGCGTGCCGCTGGGCGCGGCCAACGCACTGTGGCAGCATACACACGCTGCCACCGTGGAACCACCATTGTACTCAACAGCTCGGGTGTTCCTTCCCTGCCTCAGTGCTTGGCAATCGTCCACAACTGTGGTCATATAGGAACGCGAGGGATTTCTCCAACATTAAAATGAAAAGAGAGATACGTACAGGCTCGTGTATGTAAGTGAGACACTAGGGCCTATATGTAGGATACCATGCAAGGAGGACACAGTTTCTATGCTTGAACAGCAACTTGAACAAGTTCGCTGAGACCAGCGGTGCGCAGTTTATAATAAGCAATAAATACAAATGAAGATACTCACTTATGAGATGAACCGTCTCGTTTCAACGATAATACTTTGCACTGCTCCAAAGACATTTGTGTTACTATCATTCAAAAACATCCTTGGTGCCAAATAAGAGTATGTTAGCTAACCTATCACTTGCTTCATGTGTGATTATATTTGGATTGACCCCCCCAGCTGGAGTACTGTATGCATGTTTCAATTTGTTTGAGTTTCTGTGCACATTGTGGACATAGATAACCACCATTTCAGATGAACCGAAATGGAAAGAATAACGTTGTATTACTGAGAAAAAAAATATGAAGATAAAATTGAAAGTTGGTCTCTGCTAGATTTACTGCCAGAAATGTGCTAAGATAGTAAACATTTTTGATACTAATCCAATATATTCTTAGTGTATGTTATATATTTTTCAACTTGTCGATATTGTGTTGCAAAATAATTTCTCTTGGCAAATATTATGTGAATTACAGGCATCCCCAACCACTTTCGCCAGTAGTAATTGATGTCATTCGGCCACACTTTCAGAAACTGGCGGATCCAGAGCTACTGAAAAACTAGAGCAAAATAATTTCTCTTGGCAAATATTATGTGAATTACAGGCCTCCGGCCCAGCCACTTTCGCCAGTAGTCATTGATG
The DNA here is from genome assembly GCA_964020975.1 of Hermodice carunculata. Lineage (NCBI taxonomy): Eukaryota > Metazoa > Annelida > Polychaeta > Eunicida > Amphinomidae > Hermodice > Hermodice carunculata. The sequence goes on from OZ026613.1 coordinate 23,113,787, forward strand.
TCATTCGGCCCCACTTTCAGAAACTGGCAGATCCGGAGCTACTGTGTGTATTTTTCTAACGAAACCCAGGGTTTTGTGATAAAACCTATGGTATTGTTAGCAAAACTCAGATTTTTGAAAAGCAAAACCCACGGTTTTGAGAACAAAACTCAGGGTTTTGTGAATTATTGAACAGTACAACTTCCATAAGTGTAACAGTAACGGACAGAGATCTATCAGGTTATGTCATGCCTGACCTATTGACAGCACAATCTGGTCTTCTCACACTTGTCATCTAAATTACCAGAAATGAGGAAGTTCAGGAACTTCGAGATGTCAGGTGAAATGAGTTTTTCTGATGGCTTGACCTCGAGATTTTCAGCTTTAGGGGGCCAGGGAAGAGACTTTGCTTCACTGAATGCCTGCTGGATAACGCCACGAAGCAACAGGGCAGCATCCTCATACTTGTCTTTGGAGCCCAGCTTGCATGCATAGGTAACAGCATCTGAGACAGATGTGTTAGCATTGTATACAAGGTTATAGGAAATGCAGCCTTTATCACCCGGATTGACTTTGGCAAATGCAATCGACTCATGAATTTCATGATTCTCAAGTTTGTTCTTCAATTTCTCACTCTTATACTCTGCATTTGGGAAACCATTCCTCTCTACCTCCTGAATGTAGAGAAGGCACAATGCTGCAAGCTGCACAACCTTGTTCTGCCCAATCACTACATCATGAACAAAATCAAGCACAGCATTGAAATCCTCTAGGTGTGTAGCAGCCTTTAGATTTTACTGTGTATCAGTGAAACAGTTCATAGTTTGGGCTTTATTACGCAGATGGTTAGTGTCTTGAGATTAAATGATCTGGAACAGGACTGATGGAAATTGGCCTTCTTAGCCAACAGGTCCTCTCCTTGTACCATGCGATGTAGAGAAACTAGTCCAAGTTCTAAGGCTCTGGGCTCAATCTGCTTCCATGTTGGTTCCTTCAAGCCTCCATCCATATCTTTGAATACTGGGAACTTAATGCAACGTTCAGTTCTTCCAGACACGTTCACTTCGAGCTTTCCACAAAAGATACATTCTGGAGCAAATGGGTTCAGGACAGAGGATGAAGGTTTTCTACGAAGTGTGATGTCGAGGCATCATCAGAAGTGGTAGTACACTTCAAACATTTCAGGTTTTTAGTAAAGTTTTGGTAGCAGCCTCGATGGTAACCAATTCTATCTAAATCTGCACAAGAGGGAGAGTCAGGAATGCGCTTACAGACATCCTTCATACGATAAGATGATAAGCTCAACAAGACGTCTGTCACGAATACTATTTAGCTGAGTCAACTTTTCAGTGGCAGACCCCTTGGCCTGACTCAGTGGGATGAAATGTAGGTGCTCAATACCTGTCACATGCAAGATGCAAATTACAGGGGGGCGCTTCTGTAGTATCTCTGACCTACCACTGCTGCTGGTATCACTTTTGTGTTTCTTTGACTAGGGCATCATTAACCACCACCACCACCACCACAATATACGTGAAACTGTACTATATGGTCATCATCACAAAGCAAATGCAGTTCTAGCTACTTCTATAAAAAGCACAGGAAAAATAAAGAGTGCAATAGTCAATTGATCATGCGATGCAAAACATTCCCAATACATATAAACATATAAATACATATATATAAATATAATTATATATATATATATATATACAGTAAAACCTCCACTACCGAACACCTCCAACTATTAACACCTCACACTTCTGAACATTTTTATTTAGTCCCAAATGTTTACATGTTATTTAATAGGCACCTGGGTGTTCCTGGAAGCTCATAACCTCTCACTACCAAACACCTCTCACTTTTGAACACTGAACACCTTTTTTCAGTCTCAAAGCCACAAATGAACCTCCCACTACTGAACATGTGCTTTCTCTGTGAGCCATAACCAGGCCCAAGGTCAGCTGCTAGTTATTTGTCACTAAGGACAAAAGCTGGCACACTGTGTGCATGCTGGACCAACACAGGATGGTTGATAAGACATGCCTTTGCTATGGCCTGCTTCCCACCCTGTCTCTGTGGTTAACAGATCACACCTTCGTTGTACAATTTATCAAGATTATTGTTTAATCTTCTGTGAAAGAAAGCCTTAGCTCAGAACTGACTTTGCTTGGTATCTCTGCTGACCAATCAGCTATCAAAACCAACAGCCATTGAGTAATCTAAGCAGGCAATTGAAAATCCTGAATGCTGGAATTGTCTCCAAATACAATGGAAACTGTATTGTTTTCATAGCATTTTTGGTGTGATATTCCACCTTGCTCTTGAGTGTATTTGATTTTACCAACAGTCACACATTGTCTTAACCCTTAAAGCGCTGATTTCAGACTGAGTCAACAGCTTTCCTGCGGGCACTTTGTGTGCAATGCGTGCAAAGTGCCCCCAGGAAAGCTGTTGACTAAGACTACTTTTTGCTTTAGACTAGGCTTGCTGGTATTTGAACAAAAGGTATCTTCATGAGGAATTTGTTTCTTATAACCATTCTATGTTTAACAGTAATGAGAAAACTACTATAGCAGTGATTAGCACTTTAAGGGTTAATAAGTTGACATGTTTGCGTGAAACTGGTTGTGACTGAAACAATTTGATGTTTTGATAGCAAGAAGTGGGACAGTACAGATGTTAACTGTGGTATTAGCATACATCATGTGCATGTAATGTCATTTGTGTGAAGAATGAATGGATACTTTTGCAGAAATAGCTATAGACACTTGTAATATTTCAAGTTTATAACCAACCAGTTGAACAGCCCACCCTCATACTTCTGAACACCTCTCACTACAGAACACTTTCACTCAGTCCCCAGGGTGTTCAGTAGTGACAGGTTTTACTGTATATATATATATATATATATATATATATATATATATATATATATATATATATATATATATATATGTATACATATATATACACATATATATACATATATATATATATGTATGTATAAGCACATTAACAGATATATATATATATGTATACTTGCATACATAAAAGTAAACAAACATGTATGCCTAAAAAGCAAGTTATTATTGCCCCTTCTAGTTGAAACGGAAACGGGATGTCCCCATGCAGGATTTTGCCAACATTTCCAAAATATTTCACATTTTGTTTAGTTTAAATGTATAAAGCTTGTTCCAATCATAAAGGTAACCACTTAAATCAACTCTCCATGGCAAGGTTACACAGAACAATGGGTCATTTGTCTCTATAAAATGTCTCAGTCAAAAGTTATGATTATGATCGACTTTTGTCGAAAATCCAATATGGCCAAAAAAAATGGCCGCCAAAGAGACTCATGGACAAATCTCGACTTGGGAACATCAAAATTCGTTAACTAGACATCTTGAGGATTAAGAATATGTAAGTTTAAAAAATGTATCAATAGGGTGCATGGGGATCCCATTTCCTACTAGACTATATGAGATTTGCTGTAATCTTCCGTGCCCGTCGATCGAGCCGCCATTTTGACAAAGGGCGATCGTCAAAACGGGTCATCAAGAGTTATTTTATTTCAATCATAAACCATAAGATAAAACAAAAAGAACTGAGAATTTCTCGGTCGATATAGGAGGGGTAGAAGTAACATCTTTTCGTCTTCATATCATGTGGCAGTGTCAATTCACTCAAGCGATGCCCATTGTCTCATCAGTCACAGTCGACCGCATTTCGGCGTTGTCAGGGCCACAGGCGGCGGCCGAGTGTTATCTAAACTTGGGGATTAATGAACATAATTCAACAAACAGACCAAGCACGTGTAATTGACAGCCAAACTTGGTGATGTTTTTCTTCATTTTTCTCCTATAAATATTTATTTTGTTAAAGTCATTTTTGCTGAGCACAAAGTTTAGATAATGGACTTCCTGAAAAATGGAAAAAGTCATTTTATGATGAGTCACCATATTGCCGCTGTAGTCGAAATGTGCCCCTACCTTAATTGAAATTTGATCGGTTGCCTGTACCTATAACAGTTTTGGAGATATTCAAGATTTACATTGAGAGAGAGAGAGAGAGAGAGAGAGAGAGAGAGAGAGAGAGAGAGAGAGAGAGAGAGAGAGAGAGAGAGAGAGAGAGAGAGAGAGAGAGAGGAGAGAGAGAGAGAGAGAGAGAGAGAGAGAGAGAGAGACGAGAGAGAGAGAGAGAGAGAGAGAGAGAGAGAGAGAGAGAGAGAGATAATAAGGGCCATACAACATTATCAACATCTTCACATATCAACCCGTTACGGTAAGCTTGGGAGGAGGGGGTCAGGACTCATGTACGTTCTAAAACAAATTTTGAAAATGTTGATCAAAATAAGGGTTAAAATCAACATTTTTAAATTTCTCTTTTTGGGAGGGAGGGGGTTTGATGAAAGTGTACTCTCTGGACTCTTGTGAAAATGTTGCCAATTTTGAATGACCCCCAGCAAGAGAAAGGTCAAGCATAAATAAGTGTATGAGGAAAACTAATTACATGTAGGTCTTTGGATATCAGAAGGAATGTTCAAAATGCATATTTCACAATGCAAAATTCAAAATTCATAATTCAAATAATATTGGAGCAGAGCCTCAGTAATGATGTGCAGTATTTTATAAGATATTGTCCGTGACAAAAATTCTGCTGTCATCACCGGTCATGTGTCCACGCATCTAAATCTTCCTTCCATGATTATACATATGAGTCGTTCGACGTTTGGTTATGTCACCATTTTGGTAAGTCCGTCTCTCAGTAGACAGACTGTCTGGTACACTTTCTTTGAGTTTCCGTTTGGCATGTCTGTGTGCCAACACAGACATATTGTTTTTCAAGGAATTCTTTCTTTCTTTCTTTCTTTACAGGCAAATTTGTCCTACGTAATATTTGAAAAGTATTATCGTAGAAACTCCAAACTTGACATGATTATACTTCCACACATGAAATCTTGATTTTTTTAAACAGGTTCAGCAGTTTTGAAATTTATGCAAATTAGGGCCATTCGAAAATTTAAATTTTAAATATCCTGAAAACTATTACAGGCGTACGTAACCAATCCAACTTCAAATAATATGTTTGTAACATTGCACATTTTTGTTATTTACATGTGACCTCTAAAGGTCAAGGTCATTGGACCTTTGAAATCTTCATCCGGCTATAACTCTGTCAATTTTCATCCAATTCAGACAATGTTGGATCCAAATTGTAGGTATTGTAACACTGCACACTTTTGTAAGTAACATGTAACCTCTACGGGTCAAAGGCGAAGGTCATTTGGCCCTTTGAAAGAAGCTTCATCTAGACATAATTTGGTCAATTTTCATCTAATTTGGTTCATGTTGGGCTTAAATTGTAGTTATTGTAACACTGTACATTTTTGTAGTTTACGTGTGACCTCTAAAGGTCGAAGGTCAAGTAATTTGGACTTTGAAATTTTCATCCAGCCTTAAGTTAAATGGAATGAGAAGTACCAAAGGACAAAAGTTGTAGCATTTGATATTTACAACTTTTGAAGGGACACAGATTTGCTTTGCAGCAAAGCTTCTTTAATTTCTAGTCTGTCATGAGTTTCATTTTGATTCTGTATGAAGTAAAATTTACCATCAAGGGACGGGCTTTGTTGGTGATTTTTTATTCAACGCGATGGGATCCGGTGATTTCTTCAATTTGTAGAGGTGTTGCTTAGTAGCTACAGACAACACAATATATCATCAGACAATTGGTGTTCTGGTAGGATTCATCAAGACCTAGAATCCTTATATTACATTCGAGCTGCCACACTGCTCAAGATCATCACATTCTAGTGTTAATTCCTGCACCCCTAGCTCTAACCCCCCCCCCCCCCCGTATTCTTGCAATGTTTCGAAGTGATCACCAATATGTGCCCTTGTTTTATTTGAAAGTTTATCGGCATCAGGTTCCCCAGCTTTCTTTATTTTATGTAATATCGTCGGATCGATCAATACTTCGATCAAAGCCACAAAAAAAATCATCAATTGACAAATCTGACATGTGGACCGAAGGACCTTGTTTTGCTAGATGGTTTATCCATGTCAATAGTTTAGGTGTAATTTAGAGTCAGACACGAGTAGGTCAAGTTGACTCCGGAGTCAAATAAATGTACTCTTTAATCATTAAAGGGCGGGGGGGGGGGGGGGGGCTAATATCGGTCTGTCCCAAAAGGCTTCGCAGGATCGCGATACCAATATTATAATTCATATGGGTTAAGGTTCCCCGTTGCAGTACTACTGTTGTAGACGATAGCGTTATACAATCACATGCTTCTATCGGCTTTATAATAATACACCAGGAAGATGCTTTGTGCCAAATTAGAATATAATACTGAAATGTAACAGAAACAAGACGGCCATGTGGACAGCCCATGCTCAGCTGATCTTGAGATTCATCACACTTGTGGTTCTGTGAACTTGGGATAAGATCAAGGTCACCCATGTACTGAGTAAGTCTGACCTCTATGGAAGAACACTGACATGTGCAACATCCATGTCCCGGTTCAAGTAATTCTCAAGTTATAGTGAAGAGTAAAATTACTGTATGCTGCACTGTTACCTCAGAAATGAGGTCAATGTCGTCCTTCATAGAGAAACAGTAACATGTGCTACATCTAGGTCATAACTCAAAATAGTTTTCACGTTATAAAGTGAATAGTAAATTTCATGTCAGTTGTCTTGTGACCTTGGGAATGAGGTCAAAGTCACTCATGTACTGTCTGAAAGTGGCGCTCATAAAGAATCATAACCATGTACAATATCAAAGTCCAGGCGGAAATAGTCCCAAAAGTTATCATCTGTAGAGTTACATACACCTAAGTGATCCTGTGACTTAGAGAATGAGGTCAAGGTCAGCCATATACGGTCTAAGTCCCAATCTCAAGTCTTCCTATGCAATTTTGAATCAGTTAGCCAAGTGCTTTTGGAGAAGATTTTTCTAAAGATTTGACAAAAAAAAAAAAAAAAAAAAAAAAAAAAAAAAAAAAAAAGAACCAAAGAAATTTTAAAAATTCCAAAAATCGTCGGAGCATGACCACTCAAAGGTACATCCCTACCAAATTTGCCACAAATTTGGCCAAAATTATTTGTTATAATCATAACAAAAATTCCCATGCTAAACTTTCCAATCAAAACTTTTTTAAAGATTTCCTAAAAAGAAAATAAATACTACTTCTACTACTACTACTACTACTACTACTACTACTACTACTACTACTACTACTACTACTACTACTACTACTACTACTACTACTACTACTACTAATAATAATAATAATAATAATAATAATAAAAAAACCCAAATCACCGGAGCGTGACCATTTGAAGAAACTTGGCAGAGACCCACCTAAGGTACATTGCCATCAAGTTTGAAGTCATCTACTCAGCCTCGGTGATCCATGTAGACGAAAATGTTTTCAAAGCCGCCCAAGCAAGTATATATATATATATGTCAATTCATATGTGAAAAGTCTATACCAAGGGTGAAGAAATCATATATATATTATATATATATATATATATATATATATATATATATATATATATATATATATATATATATATATATATATATATATATATATATATATATATATATATATATATATATATATATTATATATATATATATATATATATATATATATATATATATATATATATATTATATATATATATATATATATATATATATATATATATATATATATATATATATATATATATATATATATATATATATATATATAATATATATATATATTATATATATATATATATATATATATATATATATATATATATATATATATATATATATATATATATATATATATATATATATATATATATATATATATATATATACATAAAATGCTTGGCGGGACTTTCGAAGCATATAGGAACCAACAACTGTTCGGGAAATCTGTAGTGAATTTCTGTGGTTTAATCCCTTCATTACTATTGACAGAAAAACTGTATTTCACAAACATTGGTACAAACCAGGCATTAAGCGTACGGGTGACATCATTTATGTTTATAGCACATTTTAAAGTGAAGATGATGTTAACAGACAGTACGATTTGAGAACAATTTTGGAACATTAATATTTAGCCCCACGGCTGTCTATCCCTGGTCAAAGGAAACACATGCTGTGTGCTAACAGAATCAGAAATACAAGACCACCAACTGTTTCTATGTTTAAAATTAAGGGTAAATTAAAATCTGTATGTGATATAAGTTGCAAGGAATTTTATTGGAATTTAATAAATGTCAATATGAAAGTTATCCCACTTGCATCAGTATGTGGCAAATGAAATGAAATTTGAATCTTCAGAATGGAGCCAAATCTATATAAAGGCACTATGGAAAGTAATATTGAAACATTCCAATTTACTGCATTTGCATGGTTTTATGGCACACAACTCTATATTGTTTAAGATGGGATTAGTCGATTCTGAGTCATACCATCATTGCACTCTTAGAGACCCATTGCTTCATCGTTTTTGGCAATGTCAAAACATTCAAGACTGCTGGACCAATTTTCAAGATTGGTGGAATAATATTTATCCTCTTGATATTATAGCGCTGTCAGCAGAACATGTTATTTCTGGTTATTTCAATTCACCATGCATGTAAATGTTCATTGAACATTTTTTTGTTTGTTTGTTTTTGTTTGTTTTTTTCTTTTTTTTTTTTTTTTTGGTTATTGAGCTTTAATGAGCAGTACATCAAGATAAAAGGAAAATAAAACATCACAACACATTAAAACAAAAATACTGCCGACTTGGAAGAGTCAAACAGGTTATTACACCTACGCAAGTTGACTCCCCATCTATGATTGGCGATAAAGATGAGTACAGCTACAACTGGATAATAATGGTGATGATTGATTAAAAAGGGCAGAGACGATAAAACAAATGTTCGTGTTTAAAACACAAATATAAAGAGCTCGAGTAGACTATCTCATGTTAAATAATTTGTCAAATTAAGATACTTACTATCATTTGTACTTTTAAAAAAGTTTACAAAAATCGCAAGCAGTCCATCACAATAATCCGTTACCTGCATTTTGGACAGAAACACCTGCTCAGCCATGTACATGTATTGGACGAGTCAAAATACTCTTGTTGCAACTTGCTGTAGTAATTATTCAGTCTACTTTTCAAAATATGGATCGTTTGAGAATCACGGATATGGAAGGGTAAGATGTTCCAAGTGTAAATATAGAGCGATTTACATAGGATGAACGGAAAGTTTCTGTTTTACATTTGTTTGTTTTTTTTTGAAACGTAGACTATTGTCGGAAGTACGTAAATTTCTCAAGTCTGTTTGAATGGGGAACATATTGGAGAAATCTACCTCGTAATAACTATTAACACATTTGTACAAGAACACAAGATCCAGTTGTTCACGCCTATAAGATAACGGGAGTAAATTACATTTGGCAAGGCGTGACTCGTACGATTCAGAGAAGGGAGACCCTAAGATGTATCTGGTCGCTCTTCTTTGAATATTTTCCAGCGCCATTAGATTTTTCTTGCTAGTAACACTCCACACAACCGTGCCATATTCAAGATGACTCCGCGCCAAAGTAACGTAGAGTCTTTTAGTTGCTTCAGGGGGAGATTTGTACCGGCATGTTCTTTTTATTACACCAAGGGCACGGTTAGCTTTAATGCAACACTTGGCAACACGCTTTGACCAGTTGAGGGAAGCGTCTAATTCGAAGCCAAGGTCATTTTGGGAGGATACCCGATTTAGTGGGGTATCGTTCAGACTGTAGGTAAAAACAACAGGAGCGTGGGACCTGCTGACTGTACGGATGCTGCATTTGTTAGCGTTACACTTCGTACCCCATAATTTACTCCAAGAGACTAGTTTCTCTATATCATTTTGCAATACACGTGCATCAGCTTCCGAATGGATTTTCCGAAAGCATTTGGAATCGTCTGCAGAAAGGAACATGGTTGTGCCGTTTGAGAGAGTTGTTGAATTGTCTCTTGTTAGATAAGTTCTATATTCATCGATTGGGGGGGGAGAAGATTTTTAAGATTTGCCCAAAAAAAGAACAACAACAACAACAACAACAACAACAACAACAACAACAACAACAAAATCACTGGAGCATGAACATTTGAACAAACTTGGGGGAAACCCACCCAAGGTACAACGATCCCACCAAGTTTGAAGTGAATCTGGCTGACGTTGGCTTTGGAGAAGTCGAAAAAGTGAATTGTGGACAGACGGACGGACAGACGATGGTCGACGACCCACCCTATAAGCTCAGCTAAATGACAAGTCAACCGAGCCGAGAAAATGATGCCCTGGTAAAATTTGGTGCGCGCGGAAATGAGATTTTTTTGCCTTGCCTTTGTATTGCACCATCGTTTGTAATCGATCATGAGGACATGAAGAGCAGACATAAGTCCAAACCATTTCCACATTTAAACGTTAATATATGTAAAATGTCTAGCCCCGATTGAGAGAATAAAATTTATTAAGTATCATACTGTCTGATTATCTTATTGACGACATGACATCCGAAAGTCTAAAAGACATGAATTTTCCCGCGTTTATTGTTTATCTGTTGAAGTAAAATAATCTTGTGACACAGCCTCTGACGTCACAGGCATGTGACAACCACCTGTTGGTGACAAGTGTGAGGAGGAAGTCTGCTGAAGTTCGCAATTTTGCACGGGACATGACATATAGCTTTGTCGGATTATTGAATTAAGTGTACAGAAACGGTGAGTATATGACACAAGCGTGAACTGAATGAAAATGAATAGCTGTCACATTAATTTTATGGAACCGAACGAACAATTATCCATAACTTACGGCGTAAGTATCGATAAGGAAAAACCTACACTACAGACAGTACAGTGGTCAAGACTGCGATCATTACACATCAAGCGAGGAAGCATGGGCATTGTTATTGTCTAATACTAAAGGGTAATGAAGCAATGCTAAAATGGCCAAGATTGTCGGACAGTGGTTTGAGTGACAAGTGACAGATGGAACATACATTATAAACAAAAAAATGAAATAACGCAGGATTACAGATTTTTAAATGAAACATGCTGTCTGGAAAGCGGGCGCAGCCAAGTAAATAAGTACAGCGTACAGACTCAGACATAGTTTTATTTGACTGATTACAAAATCATATAGGCAGATAATACCAATACAAAATTGTAAACAAATATATGACTTACATATAGGAAACGGAAGAAGTTATTTCAACACAAAAAGTCAGGATAAACAGCTGGCCGAATGATGCATCACAATCACAATAATATTCACATCATCACAGGAAAGCATAGGGTCATGTAATTGTTGAGTAACATGGTAATGTCAGTTTGAAACACAGAACACAGAGGAAAATGGAGTGCACAGTTGGATAATGACACATTCATAAGTATTCCAAGTAGAGTAAGGCAAAACTGAATTCATAAACGGGTAGTCTGCTACTTGAAAATTAGGCTATGTCTGACTCGGAGTATGTGGAAAAAGCGAAGAAAACTTGTTTCTCAATCACACTGTTATTGTGAAACAAGTTTCTTTCGCTTTTTCCACAGTAAATTCACTTGCAAAGGAAGCATGGAGTCCCTTTCAAAAAAAAAAAAAAAATGGAGAAACCAGTGGAAGACCTGACTTGCTGTCTCAAAATTCATCAGGAATTGGGTCCAGAAAATTGAACAGATTGCATAAATGAATGATGGGAACATTTGGAGGAACAAATAATTGTATTCACCTACACACATTATAATCTATGGTAGTGGGTCACTTTGCAGGCTACACTGGCAATTACTGGCCTACATATCAGGGATCGGGATTCTTCCTGATGTAGACACACTGCACCCAGTATAAAGTTTCATTAAATTTTGGGTAGTAGATCTTTGATATGATTGGTTTAATGCTATCATTTGACCAGCCTTTACAAATGCTTTGAATTGATGCGCTAGGCAAAAGTCTTAGACTATTGCCCTGCTTTGTGGTTCCCGGGAATGAATGTGCGGTTATCTGCTTTGCTTGTTTTAAATTAAAATAGTGTCGCCTAACTGAAGTGGTGGCAACACCACTCTGACTGCTATTGTTACTTTTGCAAGCCACATGTTCACTGGATACTGTTGTTTAAAGTGCGTCTTCAAAACACGGAAATGTCTATTTCCATATATATGTTGAATTATACTCAAAATTTAATAGAAGTATAGCCTGTTTCACTGGGCAATAGTCCAAATCCATGTACCCAAGAGGTGGTGGTGTCCCAGCTTGACTACAGTAGTCCATGTCTTGAACGACCCCTCCTATGAGTGACTACCTGGTTTGAACGACCATATTTGGTCTCCAAAGTTGTTTTCTTCAATGATTTACCTCTTATGAATGACCACATGTTAAATGCGACCAGCGACCATGCAAAATGAACAGATTCTGTGACCACATAACAAAAATTTGAGTCATATCCAGCCACTACGCCTCAAGCTGGCCAACAAAATTCAGCACGCAACTCCCCAATTGTTATGAAATTGACAGGGTTCTTGTCGAATTTAAGTGCAAGCAATAAAGGATTTCTTTCTACAGTAAATTTCCTTGAGAAGGTATTTAATTTGATCAATCTGTATCTGTTCCTCGTTATTTGAAATTCTCATGAGCGTAGGGTCTTTCCATTTATTTACATTTTTGCAATGGAACATTGCCATTGGCATTGACTGTGACATACTCTGCATCTATATGGCCTTTGAATGGTGAATCTCAAAGGATTTCCACCATCATATTTCTTTCTCTGTATGCTGAGATATTATGGATTGTCTTCTGAACTAAGCTTCGTAATGATCGGCAGGAATTTACTTGTGATGGAAACTTGATTGCTCCCACTCATGATCATGCACATCGTCCATCTTGAAATGCTTCAAATAAAAATGCATGACAAAGGTTGCTGAAGCTTGATCTCCGTAAACGTCCAGAATAATCTTTATTGTTTCCCAGAGATCATGGACCCATGTGGTCATCTCTATTTTGCTTGCAAACCTAAAGCTAACCTTGGCAGATAAGCGGAAAGCCACTGAAATATTTTTATTTAGTTTTCTCATTTCTAATTGATTGATGTTTGATCATAGTATTTTCTATAAAAGAAATGATGATAACTTTCTCTAGGTCAAAATCACATGTAACCCCAATCAAACACATGCTTGTTGGTTGACTGTACGACCGACACTGACGAAGTGGCCTGATCTTTTTTAATCATGGTTCAGAGCAAGATAAACATGGCACCCAAAACACACGTGGTGGAAGTGGGAAAATGCCGAGTCTTATTTTGATCCATAACTTATGAATTACGGTAAGTTTAATAGATTTAAGACAGTGAGTTACGCCATCAAAACAATTTGACGATAGTTCAAGCTGATTACTTCACAAGCAAAGGCTCCGTACTGGGCGAATGGCCGATGCATGAGGCCCGTTGATTTGAGTGAAATGAGAAAATTACAAAACTCGAGACCGGCAAATATTTTCAAGTTGGGAAACACATTTTTCAGCACCCAAAAAGTTCTTTATTGAAATAAACATTTGAAGGGTTGTCATTGTTAAATTTGATCAATGATTTCTTTTCAAAGCATGTGCAATTGATAATGAACTGGTGGTGGCAGAAATTTGCGTACCTCCCTACCTGGGAAAGTCCGCCCTGGATTTGAGCTGTTGAGGTGGTGCATGTGGGGTTCTTCCAATGAGCGACCACCTGCATTATCAGACTGCTTATCATCTTTGCTAGCGGTGGTTGCTCAAAAGAGGAACTATTGTATTGCTCGAGACCAAAGGTCTCAGGCAATAATTAAGCTGGGACACCGCCACCTCTTGGGTACATAGATTTGGACTTTTGCCCTGTAAAACAGGTAATATTTCCATAATGTGGCCTAATCCAGGGTTTTCCCCAGGGAAAGATAGCTTTAGATTATCACCAGTGTCCAGTTGTAGGTCTGTGCCCAAGAACAAAATATAGCCTGTTTTACTAGGCAATGGTCCAAATCCATGTACCCCAGAGATGGTGGTGAACCTGCTCGACTACAGTAGTCCCTGTCTTGAATGACCCCTCCTATGAATGAACACCTGGTTTGAATGACCACATTTGGTAGCCAAAGTTGTTTTTCTTTAATAATTTACCTTTTGTGAATGACCACCTGTTTTAAAAACGCAACCAGTGACCATGCAAATTGAACAGATTTTGTGACCTGAAAACACAAACTTGAGCCATATCTGGCCATTACGGCTGAAGTTGGCAATGAAAATATATGCAAACAACTCCCCCATTTTTATAAAATTGACGACGCTTGTTGAATTAAGTTGGTGCAAACAATGAAGGATTTCTTTCTATTGTAAATTTCCTAAAACAAGTTTTTAATTTGATCAATCTGTATCTCTTCCTCCTTTTTCAAATTCTCAGCGTAGGATCTTTCCATTCATTTACATTCTTACAATGGCACTGAATGTGGCATACTCGGCTTGTATTGGGCCTCTCCATAGCGGATCTAAGAGGATTTCGACCACTATATTTCTTTCTCTGTATGAAGGGATAATATTGATTGTTTTCTGAACATAAAACAAAGCCACATAAATAAATTTTTTTATAAATATTATTATTTAGTGTTCTCATTTCTAATTAAACAATGTATCATCATAGTACATGTATATTCTATAAAATGAAAGATAATAACTTTTGCAAGATCAAAACTGCAATCAAACATGTGCTTGCCTGCATGACTCGGTGACCGACACTGACAAAGTAGGTCAATCTATTTTTGCCAAGGTTCAGATCGAGGTAAACATGGCGCCCAAAACACACGTGGTGGCTGTGGGAAAATGCCAAGTCTTATTTTGATCCATAACTTATGAATTATGGTGAGTTAGGCTCCACCAAAACAGTAGAATAAAGTTAAGACAGTGAGTTATGCCATCAAAACAATTTTACGACAGTATAAAGCTCATTACTTCACAAGAGAAGGCTAAGTACAGGGTGATGCATCAGGCCCATTGAGCATGATGGGAAAAAGACAAAACTCGTGACCGGCAAATATTTTACAGTTGCGACAGACATCTTTCAGCACCCAGACAAGACTTCGTATTGAAATAAAGATTTTAAGGGTTGTAAATGTTGAATTTAATGAATGTTTTCTTTTCAAAGCATATGTAATCGATCATGATGAACTGGTGGTGGCAAAAATTTGCGTACCTCGCTACCACCAGGGAAAGGCCGCCCAGGATTTGAGCTGTTGAGGTCGTGCATGTGGGGTACCTCCAATGAGCGACCACCTGCATTATACGACTGCTTTTTGATCTGTGCTAGGGGTGGTCGCTCAAAAGAGGGACCACAGTGTTAGCTCTCTTGAGAGACTGCATATCTCTTTAAGACTGCTCTCTCAGAACACTGCGCTATCTTTTCCAGATGGTTGTACCTCTAATGAAATACCCCCTGTTTTGAGAGACCGCATTTTGACCTGCCGTATGGGCAGTCTCTCAAAAGAGGTACCACTGTACTGTAATCTGTAATATGCAAACTGTATGTCAGTTGTTTACTGATGTTTTTCCGTGGACATTTAAATGTTATTTGACTTTGGTACATACAGCTATCATAACTTTAAAGTTGGGCCTATGCCAGTAACCCTGAAGCAAAAAAAAAAAATCGAGAGATTACACCTTGTTGTGAAGGTTTGTAATTAAGTAATAGGCCCATAGTACCACTAGAAGACAGCTCACTAGGCCTAATTCCACGGTGACTTATCAATATGGCAATATGTAGGCTGTACACATGGTATTAATCAGTATTCTCTCACACAACATGTGCATGCAAGGTTCACAAGGTCATTCATTACCAAGAATCAGAATCAATTTTTTGTGTCAAAGTGTGTGAACCCATCTGTACAGAGGCTGGCGTGGTTGTGGGGGATACAAGATTGCAACTGTAACACAACTAGACCAGGAAGGACAAACATACCACATCCGCATGATATTAATAAGTTTTGGAAATTTTAGTTCAATAATATTTTGGAAAAAGCCAAAAATCCTCTATGGTCAGCTTAAAATTCATGTCCCTTACTTTGTATTTAGACATAATTTTATGTCACATGGCCTCCTTTCACTGTTACTTAATAAATGAAGAGAAAAAAACTTAAACCCTGCAGTATATTAACCATTGGTAATTTCAGTGGTGTGAAAAAAAAAATACGCATTTTTACATATGTCAGGTGATATTACAACTTTCAATGTCATTTCACTGATTACCCCCATTACCCAATTACATGCTGTCTCCAATTGCAAGTGAAGCTCTGCATTCTGTGTGAAAGGCCTGCACGAAAGTTTTTTTTTTGCAGTAATCCAGCCAACTCAAATGCCTGCAAAAAGGATGTTTACAGCACTTTCACCATGGTTTTATTGATATTTATGTTCAAAGAGAAGCATTTCGCAGTGTCCTCTTTGCTTGCAGACTTTGCACCTGCTGTACATAGCCACAGCATGTCTTAACCCTGAAAGCACGGATTGAAGACTGAGTCAACATCTTTGCTGGGGCACTTTGCATACAAAGTGTTCCAAGGAAAGCTGTTGACTAAGACTACTTTTTATTTCAGGCAAATAAGACAAGGCAAGTAGCCAAGGCAGTAACAGCAAAAGTGCAATGCATTTCGATCTTGGATTGGTCTCATCAGGCACTGGCAGGAATTTGAAAATGCTACCATAAAAGGGTGACCATTGCATTGCTACGTTGTGCATGTCTATGCACATGTGCATTCTAGACTCAGAGCCTAGTTTCAATTTCGTTACTACGCAACTCAAAATTTCAAACAAATGTTTGAACTGTGCATAACCAATAAAGAAAATGAAAGTACTGGTTTTGGGTCATCCAGTGTGAAACTACGGAGCTCTGTTTACCACCTGGTGAACTGTGTACTTTTGCACCTGATGTCCTGTCACATGGCTAGCAGAAAAATTCTTTGTCCTGCTGTGGTAAAAAAAACCTTGAAATCCCTGTGGCTATTATTTACACTGATGTGAGAATAAAGGCACTAAAATATATGTTAGGATGAGCTGGATACAAAATTTTAGCATTTGACAGAGTGAGTGAGCTCAACTCCCCATGAAGTTGAGGCCAAAAGGCTCTATGGAACGAATTGGTGAATCCAATGTTTCTCCCTTTCCTAGCGCAGAACTTTAGTGCGCTCAAGGAGGGGAGGTGTTTGGATATATTCAAAAACCTGCACTTGTAGGTCAAGTCCATTGTGGTCTGGAATGGCAAAATGTCTGCCCAGGGGTTGTGAGTCCATTTTGTTCTTAATGTAACAAAAATGTTCTCTTAATCTTTCTCTGAGTTAGCATTTTGTTTGACTGACATACTGTTTGTTGTGCACATTGCAAGTGAGGAGATTAACTAAGTTTGAACTCTCACAGCATTATTTGGTCAGGGACGCCATAGGTCCTGCCAGTTTGTGTGCTTTTCGCACGACCACTCTTGTTTAGGTGTGTGCAGTATCTGCAGTTCTTGCGTTGACAAGAATTCTTCTGCTCAGCACCGGACACTCCTGGATGTTGTGAATAATTTTCCTGGTATCTGATCCTTGAATTGGTCAGTACATCTTTTAGATTTTGTGCAAGTTTGGAGGCCATCACCACTTCCTTATCCACTGATGAGGCTGCATTGTGAGAGGCCTCGAGCTTTCCAGTTATTTTGGATGATTTCCCATATGATCAGGAATAGTTTAAGTCCTGGTCATTGTGATTCTCTGTTGGTGTTGTTTTCAAGAGATCGTCTCTGTCAGTGGAGTGTATTTTCTCCAGTGCAAAGCATAGAAGTTCTGGTGGATAGCCTCTATTCTTGTAATAGGCTAGGATTTTGTGTGCATTGTCATTAAAATCCTCAGGCTTGCTGCACATGCATTTGACCCTATGCAACTGACTGTAGGGACCACCAGAGATGGAATGCTTTGGGTGAGCAGACCGGTAGTGTAGATACGTTTGTGTATCTGTGGGTTTTACATAAAGGGTTGTATACGCTTTATGTTGATCGTCTATCTTGACAGCAGTGTCAAGGAGATTCATCTTCGAAGTGGAGAGATTTGAAGTGAATTTAATGGAGGGATGGCAAGAATTCAGATGGGAAATGAATTTTTAAATTAATTCATCTCTACCAAAAGTCCAGATGCAAAACAGGTCATCTATGAACCTGTACCAAACCAAAGGTTGTAGTGGGTATTTTAGGAGATGGCTCTCTTCTAGATCTGCCATGAACAGGTTGGCAAATGAAGGAGTGACCCAGGTGCCCATCGCGGTCCCAATGATCTGTTTATAGTGATCACCGTTGAACTCGAAATTGTTACCATTGAGCACCAGACTCAACAGTTGGACCAAATATAGTATGCTCGGTTTGTCAAGGGAATCCCTATTGTGGATCAATGCTCTTGCTGCCTACAGTAGGCGCTCTTGAATTGGGATATTGGTGTACAGAGATTGTACATCCAATGTCACCAGAATCGTGTTATCTGGTAAAGCTGGGAGGGATTCAGTTTTGTTGATGAAATCTGTGGTGTCCTTGATATAGCTAGGTACATGTATATCTTTCACTAATGGTTTCAGAAAGTGATCTTCAAAGGCAGATATTCCTTCTGTGGGACAATCATTTGCGCTCAAAATAGGACGACCAGGTGGACGGACAATGCCCTTGTGGATTTTTGTTAGGAGATAGAACGCAGGCACTCTTGACTCTTTGCAGTAAAGATGTGCATACATATTGATGTTGTTGTCACGCATTTCAGCCAATGTGCATTGTATTTGTGAATTGTGATTGACTTCTGTTTTCTTATAGTGGTCCAAAACTTTTTATCACATGTAGGGTGAAACTACATGTGATGAAAAGTTTTGTAGTGCCTATGCTATGCAACCATTTATGGTCGGATCCACCGGCAATCTGGATTGTTTTTGCCCAACTTCTGCACTATGCGTGAGCATGAAATCATATTAATTCAAGTATATGTTATTTTCAGTGCGTTGCTGAAAAAATATATTCCTTTGATAGTTATCATGAATAATACATAATCATGAGGTAGTGTCATTGAGTTATGACTGTAATGAGGTTTTAAACAGAGGATAGACCACCAGTGTTATTGAATATTATACACACCTGACATCATCCAGTAATGTGCTGGCCCCTGAAATTGAACCATTCCAAGTTGAATTGCCCACCAGTGGTACTATTTTGGTTTGAAAGTTGTGCATTATGTTTTTGTAATGTTAAATATTATTTGGGTTTGCATATCAGGGTTATCACTAGTTACATGCTGGAAGAGAGGGAGGTTTGACAGCTTTTATGGGACATGCTCTTTAAATTTCAGGAAAAGGCGGGTGTGTATAAATGAGTTCCCATAGTGCACATGTATACATTTTGATGGACTTAAAGACATTCGGTACACCGCGTTATGCGCAACCAGTTATGGTCCAATGCCGCTATGCAGTTAGAGCTGGTATTTGTCGGTACCTGCACTAGCTGCTGTTCGCTTTTCCTATTTTGCACAGTTCCGTTCCAGAAATATGGATTGTTTACGAAGAGTGAAAAGGAAAAAGAATGGGCGGTTTGTCAACAAATGCCAAAACAAAGGACTAAATACTTTAAAACAACGCAGAATACGTCGAAACACGACAGTGGTAGACCAAAACGCATGTACACAATCAGCGAACGCTGACCAAGCCACCGTCGAAAGTGCCATGCCCACCCCCCAAATGCCACATGTACATGTAAACACTGACAGTTATAACTGGGACGAAGGTCGCAAAATAGTGGAACTAAGTGTACTAGCCGATAATCTTGTATGCGAGGAATGTGAAAAAAAACATTGTCCCTAAAAAACACAGAATCAGAAAAACGATATGGCTTGGCCAGTGTGCTGTCCATTTCTTGTGAATGTGGTACGATAAACGCTGTCCCAACTGGAAAAAAACAACAACAGAGTAATACCCCAGCGTCAAAAGGTGGCACAGGCATATTTGATAATGTGCTACCTGTGCTACCATTCGACACTGTATTAAGGCAACTATAATTTTGATATTCTTATATTTACCTCTTTTTTCCACATTGCTGTATTGCACTATGGAGAGAATCTTAAAATGTTTGCCTCGTCTAAGTAAAACTATGAAAGTTTATATTATGACTGGAATATAAAATTAACGACGTACTGCCGTTCATTTGAGCTACATACATGTATATTGATATGGTATCGAAGTGAGACAATGAATGGATACCTTTACCTATGAACTTAGAACAAATTAAGTCAACATGCATGAATTCTTTGTACAATTGCTGAAAAAATAGCACCGTATGATACCTTTTTTTGTTAATCAATGAAATCAGTACATATTTTGGAAACCCCCTACAATTTTTCAGGGATTTGTAAATATTTTTTCTATTTCAAATTTACAAAATACTGTGAGCACTTATACATTTTTGCAAGACGAGATGAATTTAAAGTCACATTCCAGCATGTTTTTTCTACATATTTGTTATTAAAAGGCTTGATATACATTGCAAACACTCATATCGAGGTACTTTATGCATAGTTATGCATCCTTAATTTGTTTTTTGCTTTTACCCACATATATAATGGCTGCTATCAAATTTCTGTAGTCCTCACATGTATCGCCACCTAGCGACAAAAGTAGCACTGTGACATGCCAATTTTTTGCTTGCATTTTATTTCAAATGCCAATATCTTTGTTCACACCAAAAACCAGAGATTTCTAAATTCTTTTGACCAGTGTACCGAACGTCTTTAAGATGCTCTCTCCATGACATAACTTACTGTCTTCATTATCAAAATATTGAATAAACTGGTTGCATTTGTGGTACTCTAGAAATGAACATACTTTCACTTAAGCACTAATTTTTACCCTTGGCACATTATGTGCTACAGGGTATTGTCCTCCCCAGCCTTGTCCGTCTGTCTGTCCTGGCAACATTACCACAACATCTCAAAAAATATTCAGTGTAGGTTTACCAAATTTTTATCACAGATGCACTTCATAATGGACCAGGTTCCTATCGAAAACCGGCTTTCTCTGATCATTTTAAAACTTTTTATGAAACTTTTCATGTATTTATTTAAAGGCTGTCTGAGTGGCGTCAACCCTTTAAAAAAAATATTCACCATAGCTTTACGAAATTTTTATCAAGAGATGCGCCTTATAATGGACCAGGTTCCTATTGAAAACCAGCTTCCTCTGATTATTTTTACCTTTTTTTGAAACTTCTAATGTATTTATTTAAAGGCTGTCTGAGTGTTGTCAACTGTTATGATGTTACTGGGATATCTCATAAAATATTCACCGTAGCTTTACCAAATTTTTATCCCATATGCACCTTATAATGGACTAGGTTCCTATTTAAAACCAGCTACCTCTTTATATTTATAAATTTTAATGGAATTTTAAAGTATTGATTACAAGGCCGTCTGAGTGGCGCACAAGGGGACTGAGTTATGATATCTCACAAGGATGCATTGCAGCTTCACCAAATTTTTATCAGAGATGCACATTACAATGGAGCATGTTCCTATTGAAAACCAGCTTCCTCCTAATATATTTAAAAGTATGAAACTTTTGAATTATTCATTTGAAGGCCGTCTGAGTGGCACACACGTCGACAATCTTGTTACCATAATATCGGAAGGATTCGTCACAGCGTCATTAAATTTTTGGTGCAGTTACACAGTATTATGGCACATGTGAAGTCTCCCAAAAAATGTAAAATTGAGGGAAAAAAATTGTGAGTGCTGAGGGTAATCCGTTTTCTGAATGCTGTTTTCATGGTTTTGCATTTCAGCTATTTAACTGGAATTTTAATTTTGTAATTTTGGATATAGTTGCTTCCTGTGTTAAAATGTTATTTTCATGCATTTTTTATAAGCAGGACTTTTTGTGTGCATCAGTTAAATAATTGAAAATAAAAACAGTTAAAATAAGTGATTTTACAGTGCTGAAATGTATGTATTGTTCCATGCAGTCCTATATATTTATTGTGCAAAATGTGGTGGTGTAGCACAGAATTTTTTTGGAAAACAAATTCTGATAAAGCAGGCAGTAGTTTGCTATTTAAGAGCATCCTTACAGTAAAAGACTGACAGTAAAGATCAGGAAGACTAAAGGAATAGTCTTCTGAGGAAATAAAGACCTACATGCGCCTTCTTGTCCATCTCATTAATACAGTTACTGCCCTTTATCCAAATGAATATAATAAAAGATGTGCAAACTGTTGCCAATTTTTTTTTATGCGAATTCACTTTGCCATCTGAGGCAAGTTTCTTTTTTTTTTTTTTTCTGAAAGTCAAACAAATGCATCCAGCACCTCGAAACACCATTTTGTTCATGTAATACAAGGATTACTGTGTAGTTCACACGTACATGTGCTTGTGTGCATGTGGACAGGTGTTTCATGGAAAGTGCCAACCTTAAATATGACTGGGGTCCCTGGCTTGTCAGACCACTCCAGTGAGGGATCACCTGATTTCAAGGCCTGTAGACCTTTTCAATACGTGCATCTGCTTTGCTGTGTACTTTTTTTTTTTTCATTATTTGCAATTGCTAGATGAAAGACCACATGTCTTGAGTAACCACAATCTGGTCATCCCCCTGGGGTGGTCTTCTCAGAGAGGTTTCACTGTAGTAAGTCACTCCCACAGCAGGTGTATCCTTGTGTTGATCCACCTGCAGTGCATGTACAGCAGTTTAGTGATGATACCCCATCAACCTGGAAGGTTATTGTGTGGTTGAATGCCTGCAACAGGTGGTTTTTTCCATGTAAATTATGTGGGGGTATTGACAGCAGTTTTGATTATTGCTTCTAAGGCATTTGCATGTATGTCCACACGTGTGCTGCATGCAGTCACACTGTCATGTAACGTGGTACATATTATCGTCGGGCTGACTTCCAGTATGAGTGATACATTATTTGTATAGAGACTGGTGTTTTTGAGTCACTCGTGATCCAAAATTGGGAGAGAAACAGCCGATTTTAAAAGAGAACTGGCTAATGTCAACTCCATCAGCCCCACCACCAGAGAATAAGGTACACGTAAGTCTACACATTAATGTACATTTTATGACAAGGAAAGCATGATTACAAGTACCGTGAAACCTGCCTTTAAAGACCACCTCTAGGGATGACTAAATTGTGTTATCTCAAGACAGTTGGTTGTCAGGAGGAAGTGTAAATATGAAGAGATGATATAAAGATGAAGAGTATAAGGCTAAGTATCCTGAAAAGGTATAATTTCAAGATGGGTTGTTTCTCAAGGCAATTGGTCTCATTGGGATGGGCTCTCAAGACAGGGACCACTGTGTTGTGAAACCTGTGAAGAAAGACCAACGGTGAGCATCACATTATCATCGCTCAGCCCCTGGTGAATGGCCATTATATGGGACCAGGAGGTAGCACACAAGTTGTTCCAACAGGTGGACAGGTCTTTTGAGACAAGGAGGGTCTGTTGCTTGTGAAAAGGTCAGTAGCAGAACATGCATGTGTCATTGTCGTTATGCTCATGTATCTTCTCGTTTTTTTCAGATGAGTGGCTATCAACAGTTCAACAATCCACCCCCTCCATACAACCCTGGCTACCCTGCTGCAGGAGCAGTCCCTCCAGGGTACCAGCATGGACCCCCTCCGGCAGGCTGGCAGCCCCCTGCAGGCCAAGTCCCACCTCCAGGAGGGTTTTACCAGCCACAGCAAACCTATTCCACTACCACAGTTTATGCACAGCAACCCCCACCACAGACCACAGTGTAAGTAGTTGCATGGATAAAAAAATCACAATTTCATGTAGGTTGCTGATGGCCACAGTCAACTTTGCTGAAGCAGCCAACATATGGAATTTTCTTCACTCTGGGCGGTATTTGGGATCGGCTAGAAGACATGTCATGGTGCACTTTTTTTAGGAAGTTGTGTAACAAGCGACATGCTCAGGGGACAGTGACACTTGTAACTGCAATCCACATGAAGGTGTGCATGTAAAAATTGTTAAAAATCACTTTATATCTGAATTGCTGTGGAGCTTTTGGGTCAGTTACAACCCCCCAAAATACAACTTACAGAGTAACTATGATAATTATTCATTGCAGTGAGAAGTGCATGGATGAACATGCCTGCATGTTTATGCATTTACAGTGAACCTTTGACCCCCATGTGGTCCACGCATTTCCCTGAATTGCCTTCCATATTGAATTTTGACTCTTTCTGTTATTTCAAAGATTGGGCAGATTTGATCATTTTCATTAACTCATTCCATACCAGTCGCTGATTTTGCTGTATATTTATCTAGATTTAAGATGACAATTGCATATTTTAAATTCTTCATGAAAAGAGCTTTCATTCAAGTACCAACATGCCTGTAGTCTTCAGTCAGTAGTTCTGGCATTGCCTGGCAAGTCATGCTGCAGCTGCCGCAAGGGCAGCTGCAGCATGACTTGCCAGGCAGTGCCAGAACCACTAACCAATGCCTGTCAGCATAGTATAGAATAAGTTAAAATCCAGTATTAATTTCAGCTTTTTGTTACCATAAATTGTCAAGTTTCTTTGTATGTTCGGCATTCGTTACCACATCTTGCATCTATTGTCAAGCATGCAGACGTATAACCTTGTCGCTGAGGTCCTAAAGAAATTGGATGTATCTATCTGATCCATTGATTGTTGAAGTGCATGATTCATTCTGACAATTGAGGGGCCTGTAAAATGTGGGTGACTTGATGTCTTTGCAATTTCCGTGTTAATCAACAACCACCACATTTGAAAACTCAGATATCCTCACCTTTTGAACAGAATCATCTGCACACGGGTTAAACAGGATCGACTGAAGACTGTATGCCTGTGGTGTGAATCAGTCAAGTGTTTGTGGTCATCCAAACAAATTTGCCCAATTTTTTGACAAGGTGCTGTTAGCATAGGCCGCCCATGTGGTCACATTGTCTGGAGAGATGGATCATGCCTGTTGGCACAAACTCACAGGGTATTTATAAAAACTATTGGAGCAAGAAACAGAATCTATACTGCTGTATTTTAATGCAAGTGATTACATTCAACAAATATTGATGATAAGTGAAACACAGATAAAAAGTTATGATGGAACGTAAGGAAAACATGTGGCTGACATACACGTGTAAAGACACATTACCCATGACTGACCATGCATCAATGATGTTCTTAATTTCAAACATGAGTCCATATACATGCACCAAATATGCAAGTGGTGCGTGTCTCTAAACACATACAGAATGTCCACTGTTGTGGAAAGAGAGGAAACTACATGTATTTACCGGAGAAGTGTAGCCTTTGTGTGACTATATTTGCAGATGTATGACTTGATTGTGTACACATTTATGTGAAAAAATAGAGAATCTCAGCTTGTCATCAAGATCAGACACATTATTTCAGAGTATGCTTGTACTTTTTGTGCTTTGTTGGGTGCCCAAATGTGGCCACGAACAGTCAGTGTGAAACATGAATCATATGGACTGTCAGCCACTTTTTTTTTTTTTTTTTTTTTTGTATTCCAGGATGGGAATGGCCATTTGACCTTTAAGTGGGTGGTGGCCTCACTATTATCCACAAGTTTCATGAACTGATGATATATGTATGTGAGGTAGCAATTAGCTTTGTGCACAAAATCGAAGTTCAAGCCATGCTAGAGTAACCCTTTTCTTGATCTCTTAATTTCCAGGACATTTACCCTTTAGTCAGAGTGGCTAATACACAAAAGATTTTGTGGCCACAGAAGATTTTTGTGTGCCTGAATAATTTAGACCTTTTTACCTCGGCGGACTTGTCGATCAGCTGAGGTTATAGGTGAACAGCAATCTCAACTTTTGTTTTATGCGAGGAACGCAAAGCAGGAAAAGTTTCATGATAAAAAAACAAGGTGGACCTTGAATGGTATATTATTCATTAAGAGACTCAGTGGAACAGTGGTTTTAAGTGAGGATTCCCCCCAAAACTCTTCCCCAGCTTTCATTTTTATGCCCCCTCCTACCGGAGGAGAACATATAATTGCTTTTTCCGTGTGTCCGTGCATCTGCTTTTCATGTCCGAGCTATATTTCACTTGTCCTTTAAGGGATGGTTCAACATTTTCATCATTTTTGAATTAGTACTTACAGTACGCAAGGGGGGAGGGGGTTAAATGGGTCTGTACACTTTCACAGGATATGCAAAATGATGGTTAATTTTTGGCCTGTTTTGTGCAATTTTGCTATGATTGGGGGGGGGGGGAAATCATCATTTTCAAAGTACTAATTTGGGGGGAGGAAGGGGGTCATGAAATTTAGTACCCTAAGTACTAATTCAAAAATGATGATAATGTTGAACTATCCCTAACTTAGATTAATGAAGCTTTACACACAGGGGCATTAGGACATAAGGATGTGCCGTTTACCAAAAGTAGGTCAGTAGGTCAAGTTATTGGGGTAGGTAATACAATCATGTAAAACTACGTTGTAATTTATGTTCGGGCTGTAATTCTGTCGTCCTTCAAGTTAGGTTGATGAAACTTTGCGCACAGGTGCATCTAGACATATGGGTGTGTCATGAGCCAAAAGGAGGGTGCTAGGTGACAAAAGGTCCAAGTATCTGGGTCACAGTAACATATCCTTGTAAAACCTTGTCGAGGTTATTATTCCTTTACTGCTTAACTTGCTTTCTAAAACTTTACACACACATATATCTTGACCCAAAGGCGTGTCATGAAACAAAAGTAGGTCACTTGGTCAGATATTTGGGTCTCTGCTATTCATGTCTGGGTATAATTCACTTGTTCTCCAACTAAGATTAATGAAACTTTACACACAAGTGCACTGGAAATAAGAGTGTGTCATGTACCAAAAGTAGGTCACTAGGTCAAGTATCTGGGTCACAGTGATATACTCTTGTAAAACGGTGTTTGAGAATTCCTTTACTATTTAACTTAGATTAATGAAACTTTACACACAGATGCAGCCACACATAAGGGTTTGCCTTGTACCAAAAGTAGGTCACTAGGTCAAGTATGTGGGTCACAGTGACATATCCTTAGAAAATTGTGTCCGGGCTATAATCCCTTTACCATTTAACTTGGTCTCATGAAATTTCACACACATTTATCTTGGCCTAAAAGTGTGTCATGAAACAAAAGTAGGTCATGAGGTCAAGTATCTGGGTCACGATGATACAATCATGTAAAACTAGACTACACTTCATGCCCATGCTGTAATTCTGTTGTCCTTCAAGTTACTTTGATGAAAGTTTACAGGTTACTCAACTGTAATAACTCAGCCATAGAGCTTCTATATAAAAGTATAATTGCAATGGATAATGGCAAACCCCTGCTCGGTTTTGCCTCAGATTGATCTGAAGCTTGTGACACTTAGGATCACAAAATACTTCTAGAAAACCTAAATTACTATGGTATTAAGTGTACCAGCAAACTTTTCCAAACATACCAGACAAACCATTGATGTGCATTTTTCTTATATATGTTTATATATGTACACCTTTTATGGGTCAAATAAAGTTGAGTCTGTCTTTCTGTCTGTCTGCCTGCCTATAGGATGGCCCACCATCCCTCTGTCATCTGTCAGTCCACAATTCACATGTTCAACTTCCTTCTCAAAACCATCAGCAAGATTCATGTCAAACGTGGTGAGAATGTACCTGGGGTAGGTCTTTACCATGTTTTTACAAAATATCATACTCCACCGATTTTTCGATTTTTTAATTTTTCTAATTTTATCTCTGCTGATCTAAGGTTGCAGAGCTTCTAGCATAACTCATGTCTGTCTGTCCATCCGGCCGGCCATAAACTTTAAGTTTTTGAGCGCGATAACTTTAAAAGTTTTGATGTTAGCCCAATTTAACTGTCAAGACTTATAGGGTATGTGAACATCAAGGCTTCTTTGTATATAGGTGGTGCCACCTACCATATTATGTAATATAGGGGTCAAAATGTTAAAATTTTGTGAACACTGTAGCATCTTTAATTTTTAGTGGATCTTCACCAAATGGGGTGGGATTGTGCAGGAGGTCAAAGCCTAAGTTACTAATGATACTAGTGGCACCACCTATAATTTGACAAAAATTATGAGCTAAAATGTGTTTTAAGATATAAAATTCCATATTTGGAAAAGTAATTGGATTAGAGTTGCCAAGTTTATAGGATATGCCATGTCCAATGGCAGAATGGTATGTAATATCAGTGACCTATTTTTGTGAGGTCACCATGTATGTAAAGTTGAAATAGGTGATTTTGTAATTGCAGGGTGTAGTTTGGGCATCCATGGCAAAGTCAGGACAGCACCAGGCCCATGAGCCTCTTGTATGACATAATGTGGGTGACCTGGATCTATTGTCCCAAGGTCACTGGGGACATAAAATGAAGGACTCACTGATTGTTTTCCTGGCACATGCAACAGTACCCACCATGGGAATTGCAAAAATAAGCTATGATTACATGTGGAGGGAAGTACCATCTGGTGGACAAGTGTGGCACTAAAATATCATAAGCTTAATATGTTCAGAAGCCATTTGAGGACTTGCAAGTTTGAAATGAAGATGTTGGTGCAATATAGCCATGGTGCTAGCAGAGCATTAGGCCCACGGGCCTCTTGTTTTGTTATTTTTTGTCAAAATCTTACTGAAATCTTCTCCCAATCCACTCAACTACTTGCTTAAAAATTGCATCGGGACACTTCTGGTGTCTCATAAACCTTAATTTATTCAACAGGTGCATTGCAATTTTTACATTTTTTTGGACAAACTTTGGGTGTTTCTGCTATTTCAGCTTCTAACAAAACTGTCATTCAGATTGTGCTAATACTGGGTGAAATATACCTTATGAAGAAAGGGTCAGAGAGGTTATTAACTTCGTACATTTGGGTGGTGATGCTGTAGATCCCTGGTTGTTTCTTCTCCAAAACCATGAGTGAGATTCACTTCAAACTTTGTGAGGATGTATCCTTGGTTGTGTTTGTTCAAATGATCACGCTTGAGTGAGTTTCGGATTTTCTAAATGAGTTTTTTTTGTTTGAGTGGGGGGGGGGGGGGGGGGGTGGAGGATGGGGCGGCAGGGGATCTCAAAATTATTTCTTGCAAACTGTGGTGTAAATTGCTTCAAAATTGCATAGAAACACTTGCAAGCTAGGGTGGGACTTTAAGGTTGAATGTCAAGGTCAGCTGAGGACTGGCTGTTCTGTTCTCTTCAAAGAGCCCTCATTATGTTCCCTGTGCAACGGGGGCACATTTTGTTTTTGCATCTGTTTCTTTCGCTTGTTGTTGTTGTTGTTGTTGTTGTTCTTCTTCTTCTTCTTCTTCTTCTTCCTCCTCCTCCTCCTCCTCCTCCTCTTCTTCTTCTTCTTCTCAACAGTTTGCAAACATCAGGCATGTGAGTGGTCAATTAGAAAAATATCTGAAATTCGCTAAATTGGGTAAGCTTAGAAGTAAATTATCTGATTTAAAATAGGATATTTTGATCAAAATATCTGAAATCAGTTAAATATCTGAACTCTCACATGCCTGAAGATTAAGAAACACAAAATAGTTGCAAAGGCAATTTTTTTATTTCATGGATACTGAAAGGACAAATTACTGTACGCAACACACACACATACATGTACATTGTAGATTATGCATGATTAAATGTTGGGCACAAAATTACTTTCATATCTAGTACTGAACATCTTGGGTACATGCTTCAATAATTTTGCTTGGATTTTCCTTTTAGCAAAGGTTAATGTCCTTTCAGAATGGTCCCTGAACAAACGGACAAGGAAATACAGTGACAAGTTACCTGTGGAGAGTTAGACATCTTAACTGTAGCTTTTAATACAGTCAAACATAAATTATGCTCTTAAATAAATTACTGTGCTCTACAAGAAGAATAAATTAACACACTATGTTATGTATCCACACACACACGCAAACATTTCCAGTATTAACTGATTCAATCCAATATCTAAACACACTGCCTGTCATGTATCTCAATATACAGCACCCAGCAGAATTAGCTACATAAAAATGATAATCTAGTAAACTTGAAAAATTCCAACCGCTGTTAATGCAGTCAAAAATAAATAATATCCTCTATGATGAGAAGGTAATAAAGTGACTAGGATGTGTATCCCTGAAAAACATTATCAGTATAAAGTATCAAACTGATTCATGAATTCCAAAAATTATCTGATCCAATTTCAAGATTGCCTGCCATGTATCTCAATATACAGTAACAGCACCTAGTTCAAATCATTAATTAAAATCTAGTTGTAGTACATACGACAAATAACTCGAAAAAGTTTATCGCCGGGTACGGAGCCTTCGTTTGCGAAGTAACCAGCTTAAACTGTCATAAAATTGCTTTGACGGCATTACTCACTGTCTTCACTTTATTCTACACATTCGGTGGAGCCTAACTCACCGTAATTCATAAGTTATGTATCAAAATAAGACTCGGCATTTTCTCATTGCCACCACGTGTGGTTGTTTGGGCGCCATGTTGACCTCGTTCTGAACCGTGGGAAAAATGGATCTGGCATGCACTTCGTCAGTGTCTGTCGCACGTGCTCCAGGAGGCAAGCACGTGTTTGATTGGGGTTCCAAGTCACTTGGGTCAATGCATCCTTGGAACCACTCGTTATCACGCGAGAGCTTACGGAAGCTAACGAACGTGCGAGCGCTTACGGAAGCTAACAAACACGCTTTGTCAAGCGGAAGTGGCGTGAGAGTTACGGCGATTGATGTAAATAGTGGCAAAATGATTTTTGAGCCGGTAAAGAAAGCAGTTGCCCGACACGGGCGCGTTCATTAAAGGTATTAGTTGCCTGACAATCCAGCTTGGTTGCCCCGGGCTTTCGGGCTTGCCTTAATGTCGAGCCCTGATGTACTATAATAAAAACTGGGTTGAGATTGCAGATGGGTGGTCACATGGGCATGTCATGTCAAATTGACGTGGACGCAATAACTCCGCAAGGATTTGACTTACAAAGTTGAAATTTTGCATGATTATGTACCATAAAATGACCTAGGTTGGGATTGTAGATGGGTGACCTTGACCTATTTTCAAGGTCATGTGGCCACTTTTAAAAATCATTGCAGATACACTCGGAAAGATTTGACTTAAAGAAGTTGATATTTTGTGTGATTGTGTTTCTATATAAGATTTTTGTAAGACTTTGCTTGTGACTGCAGATGTATGACCCTGACCTATTTTTCAAGGTCACGTGGGCATTTCGTCAAAAACCAACATTTTGAAATGTCAATAAAGAGTGTCCCTTTACCATATCTGTAGATCATTGGAATGGGTATGCCTATTTATAAAAATAAGGGTGACAATAGTAGGCACAGGGAGACATTTGATTTTCTGTTGGAAAATCAACCTGTTCTAGTTTTGTTTTGTTTTTTTCACCCCTATTTTTGTCATATTTCCTTGGAGGAAATGAACAATAGATGGTTGTATATGTTTAATGATGGTATGTGTATTTTAAAACAATTACTATTCTTGACTTCCTCCAAGGTAAATTATGTGATCAGGGACCTAGTGTTGACATGCAACTAGGTCCCGGATGTTACAGACACATAAATTCAGGCTTTTCATTTTCTCCCAGAGTTGTAGGTGGGAAGCAGAAAGTAATAGGTGGAGAAAGGCACCTCGCTTTGCTCGGTGCCAAAAAATTTGGCCGGGGGTCCGGGGGCCGCCTAGGCCCCCGGAAGCTCAGGCAACTATACATGCTAAAATATGCATTCTGGCTGTTTTTCAGGACCTTTTTCACTGTTTAAAACAAACACAAAAAAGCCCAAAAATACAGACAAAATCCTGTTTTTATGCCACTTGAATGTTCATGAAGAGAGATAGAATCCAGAATGCATGTTTCAATCCTGCTTCCAATTGAATTCTACTTGTTATTTTGCCAGTTATATATAATAATATGTATGTAAAAACAACTGTGAAATTTGGTATTTACAAGATTAGTTCATTCAGAATTTCAGACAAAATTTTGATGTATATTCCTACTTCCTCCACATAATTATATCATTTACATTATCCTCATGCATGATCTCTTGTCATTAATAAAGATCACAGTCAGTTGAGTTTACTTGTCCTCTCCTATTTCAGATTAAAAGCATAATAGAAGCAACTTTCCCATTGGATCCTCTCTAAATCTGCAATCTGATTCTTTCCAGGATGAATAAAGATTTGTAGCAGAAACTGTCCCTTTATACTAGTATCCAGACCTCTGAGATAACATATTCAGTGTTCATTCTAGGGCAGGCAGAAATTTTATGGCCACTAAACAGCCATGTTGCAGATTTTCTCATGGGATTCTGACTCATTCATACCAGGATTTTGGGGGGCACATGTTACTTTGATATTAGAAAGCTGAAGTCTTCAACAAATTCTTGGGCACATGTGCATTCCTATATTGGATGGGTATATTTGATTTATCATGGGCAAATTGGTCAAGAGCCCTTCCTAGAATAAACAATGCATATTTATCTGATATATAATACCAATTAAAATTAATAATAATAATAATAACAAATTTCCAATTTATTTTTTATTATAATTGTAAGCACCAGCCACTGACTTACCAGAAAAACTGTCTTGTACATTATCAGATTCTGACAAGTTGACAACTACATAAACCCAATGCACACAAAATGTCTGGCCAGTTGGTTGCAAATAATAATTGGACTGGTGAGTCAGAATGATCACCAGTCAAATGATTATTTGTAACCAAGTTGCAAATAATAATTGGACTGGTGAGTCAGAATGATCACCAGTCAAATGATTATTTGTAACCAAGTTGCAAGACTGGTGCACTCAACCAGTAACCATTTTATAAGAAATAAATGTGATTGTGGCATCTAATGGATTTTAAATTTAATTATGCAACGTTACTAAAGTCTAATGCTGCAAAAATCAAGTATGTGACATCTGACAGACTAAATACAGTACAGTACATGTAGTATTAATTAGTCTATCAGATGCCACATACTTGATTTTTTTTCAGAGATGCAGCCTGTTATCTTTTAAATTTATCTATGCCACAAACAAAGACAAGTAATAATGCAGTAAATTCAAAAGATCAGAGTGTTATTAGAATAATTCAAATAACAGTCTCAGCCTGATCTTTCAATGATAATTCTGTTTTGTTACCTACAGATCTGATTCATAGATAATCTAATTTAAACTGGAAAGCTCTTTTTAAGAATGTTTCAATAATACTGTTATACAGATATGATTAATTAATTCAGTATTATACTGAAAGAATTAATCATTAATTAATTCTTTCAGTATAATACTGAATTAATTCAAAAAATCATATCTGTATGGACTACTAAGTCGATTACTGAATCAGAATTGATTAATCATATCAATTCATGTAAACAACAGTCTCACTGTATGGTGTATCATCACGTGAACATGTCACAGGCAAAATTACAAGTTCAACTGTTCAACACATAGTACTTAGATATGGTCTCTAGTTATTATCATCTGACAAATAGTCACTCCAGTCACTGTCTGACTCTGTCTCCACATCACTGCTGCAGACTGTCGAATCCACATCAGCGACAGGTGATGCTGTATCAGACAATCCTAACACAGACATGGCTTCATTTTCCGTTGAAGATTCAGTGGCAACCACTGGGTCTTCAACAGAAGATGAACTGGTAGTCTCAGTCTGTACTACCAAGTGACAATGTTCATCATTTTTTGACTCGTCAGTCTCAGAAACAAGTATTGTATCAACAGATGAAACTGTGGGTGAGTTTCTCCCAACTGGAAGTTTCTTCCTTTTTTTCTGAGCAAGCCACACATTGACAGCCTCTTTTACAAGAGAATCACAGTCTGCTGAGAAGAGAGAAGGGCCATTAATGCTGATGTGTAATAGAGAATTTAACATGTCATTTTTCATTCGACTTCTCGTTCTGTTTTTTATCAACTTCAATTTGCTTGCACCTCTTTCGGGCCACGCATTTGAGATAGGGATGGTAAGTATTACTTGGGCCACGTGTGTCAAGTTAGGAAATACAACTGCATATACTGATCGCATCCGCATCAACTGTGTTAAGCACCATTCAGTAGGGTTTGGTACTTCTACTGGCATTTTCTGCCTCAACTCCAAAATGTCATATTTTAGCTTGCCCCACTCAGCTAAATACCTGTCCTTTTTTTCTTCATCTCCAGCATGAAATTGATTGGCTAATATTGTAATTTCTTCCTTTCCATAGTCTTTAAACTCTTGTGTTCCCTGATCTGGCATAGACGTGGGATTGAACACTTCAAATGACTGCATCACTGGAAGAACATCACTGAAGCGGTCATCAATGTTCTTCTTTAGTGCTGTCACATATTTAGTAAGAGTGTTTTTCATCTGTTGAATACCATGTTCAGTCAATTCTGAAATGTCCAAATACTGACCTAAACGCCCATCAGATGCCAGATCTTCTTTCAACTGTGTAATGGGAGTCTCATCATCTACAGTTTCATCTAGTTTTGACTTTGTGCTAAGAAGACATGGCTTAAGTCGAGCAAAACTGATGTTACTCTTTTGAAACATCTTGCTGAGATCTGCCAAAATTGGCAACACAGACTGTAACACATACAAGTTAGATATAAACTGAACATTGTGCATTCTCTGCAGGATCCCATGGGCTGCAGCATCTTCTTGCTCAAGTCTCATGAGTGCCTGCATTACATGGACAAATCCATCATAAAGGGACTGTACACTGTTATTGAAAGACAACCACCTGGTTTTCACAGCTTTTTTCATTTTTTTGGCTACCCTTTTACGTGATGCATGATTCAAATTGATTGAATTGAAATTCAACATTGCCTTTACAAGGACAGCTGTTTTCTTATTTGAATTTTCAAATAAAGACCAAAGCTGGGTCACATACAAATGTACATTTGAAATGCCTTTCAATGTTTTCAGATCACTCTCTGCGCAAGCCAGTGCAAGTTTATGGCAAATGCAATGTACATTCAACAGACTAGGATTATCTATTTTCAACTTAGCTGCCAAACCATTTTGGCGACCTACCATCACTGCTGCCCCATCAGTGACAAGTCCACACATTTGCTCTTTTTTAACAGAGAGTTTCTGTAGATTTTCACATAATTCCTCATAAATTGCTTCTGCATTAGGGCTTTCGTGTTTTGCAAGAACGTCGCATACAAACAGAAATTTTGTACAAACACCATTTGATAGTTTGTTATAATCAGATGGTGTCCTTTGTACAAATTGTACAAAGGACACCATCTGCTCAATAACTGCAATGTCAGTAACGTCATCCACCAAAAGGCCATATACACCTGCTTCATTGATCTGTTTAATGACTGTTTGCTGAATCACATCACCTAAAGTGATAAATATTTCTCGAAATATGCCACTTGATCTAGTGCGGAAATGTTTCATCTCTTTTGCACCTAAGAACTCAAGTAACTGAATCAGGGATGGTGCCTTTAGGTTAGCTATGCATTCTCTGGCCAACCAGTAAATACAATAAAAAGCTTTAAAATGAACAGAGTCAGTGACTTGTTTTTTTTCATCTAGTTCATGCTGAAAAACAGAAACTCTGTTCATAAGTTCAGCTGTAATTGCTCCACTATGTTTAGCACTATCTGCATGTGATTTCACAGCTTCTCTCTTCAGTCTGTTTGCTGGCTGTGTACTGAATTGTTCAGTTTTGTTCTGTTCATTTTTCGTTTGGAATTTTCTCCAAAGCAGACAGTACATTCCTGCTTTTTCAATATAAACAAGCCACCTAATTCCAGTTTTTTTACAGTGAGAAAATGGAGCTGAAAACCAATCATGGCAGAACATTTCTTTTTTCCTGGAAACTCTGATTCTACCTTTTTCTTCCTTGGATAATGTTTGACATCCATTTTTTTTGCATAGATCATATTGGTGAATGTTGGTAATATTTTCATCTGGAAATAGTTCATGAATTAATGAAATTGTTAAATCACTGTCAACATCGGGGAATACATCCAACACACTTGGTTCTGTAGAAGAGAATGTTTTGCCTAATTTAGCTGTATGTGAGCAGGCATCCAACACATTTGGTTCTACGTGACCCTCAGCAGACGAGACTGCTTTGCCCGATGTAGCCTCTGATTTTGAAGCATCCAACACACTTGGTTCCTCATGCTGCACGTCACCAGAAGTTGAAGAGACTGCTTTGCCTAGCGGAGTTGCTGAGGACGTACCGACAGTCTGACTCTGAGGCTGTGTTCCTGAATAAATGACCAAAATATACAATTTAATCCATTAAAATCAATGAAAAAGGTTAACATATAAAATAATCTTTCTTTCTTATTCCAAAATTTATAAACTGTAACTTTGCTTTCACATTAAATATATTATAAATTAAAAGACTGGAATTAAATGTAAGGGAAAGGATAAAAGAAAGTACAAAATTAAAGAAATTCAACTGTAAATTAACTTTTTTCACAGCATATACTGAAAAATAACTGGGTTGTATATCAAGAACGGAATCAGAAAGATAAATAAGAATAGGTCCTAGGCCTATAATTGTTGAAATTAAAAATATATTATTTTCATGGCATATAGAGGGATCTACATCAACACATTGATAATCTTAATTTAAATTGGTTGATGACAGACTGAACTTAAGCCACATGAAACTGATAAGATTCAATCATGATGTGATCATGTGCATCACAAATCAACTTCACCACATCTGAAAAGCAAATCCCACCAGAGAGTGACCACCACCTAATAATTCAGCCAAACACCATACTAGTCTACCAACTTGTTTAATTTGATGACAGTTGAGAGCCCGACACCTTTATTTTAATCATAAACTCACCCAATGTCAATAACTCATCATCAGTACTGCAAGCAAGTGTAAGCATGGTAAGCGAAGTGAATTACAATGAGAGAAAGAAACCATATATTCATCATCATGAAACCATAATTGATCACCATTTGGTGGTTTATCTGCCCTCTTATTCAATGTATTATCACCAAAAAAAAAAGTTTCAAAAGTTCCAGGCTGATGGTTAAAAACTTCGAGTTTGGACTCGGCATACTATACATTGTTGTATTTAATATGCGTGTTTCCCTTTCCTATTATCGCTCAAAGTTACACGCTGGTTCAATATCACTTGTTCCCACTGGTTTACGATTACGAACTACGGAGATTTTACGCATCAAACCAAATTGTTAATCATTTAAAATTAACACTTACAACATTGCTGGTGTGACCCAAGAGAACCTACGGCAAAATCATGAGTGATGAGCCGAAATATTCCCGCTTACCTGCGAAAAAATTCTTGATACACTTCTGCTTCTGTCGACCCGCCATCGTGAATGCGTGACCTGAATTCCCGCCCTTCGTTCATCTTCGGATGTGGGCGAATGACACGTCGGAAAAAATCGAGGTCAACACGAAAGATGCCGATTTACCACTTCCGGGCATGCCGCACGTCAACAAGAATAGTTAATGCGATCGTGATAACTTTCCTTAATTCCTACAACGTGCGATGCCGATAAGATTAAGGAAAGTTACCACGATCATGTGTCAATGAATTTAGGTTAATCTATTGAGATTCAGAAGCCGTATACGATACTTGGATAGAGGAAAGAATTATTCCATGCACAGTTCTGGGATAAGTGGTTTTTTTTTTTTTTTTTAACCTTTGAAGTAGCCGGCGCAGATAAAGTTATAGACCGGCAATTGCGCCGGCCGCCGCCTTATTTTGAAAACACTGATTAATTGAAATACATGTACTTTTCTACAAATCTTCATTGTACACAGGACCAATATTATAGTGGTGTGGTTGAATACCAATCAGGGCCTGGTAAATCACATATCCAATTGCCAGAAACAAGTGAAAATCTATTTTGGACAAGATATGTTTCAAATGACCACCTGACCTATTTGGACAAATATGGTTTGACAAGGTTGATATGCTCTTTTAAAAAACTCACAAACCTTGCACACATGTGCCAGGCTCTGTGTGCCTTCAAAAGTTGTAAATATTATGGGCTATAACTTTTGTCCTTCGGTACTTCACATTCCATTAACCTTATGGCTGGGTGAAAATTTCAAAATCCAAATGACCTTGACCTTCGACCTTTACTAGGTCACATGTAAATTGCAAAAATGTACAGTGTTACAATACCCACAATTTAAGCCCAACATGAACCAATTCAGATGAAAATTGACCAAGTTATGGTAACATGAATCTTTCAAAGGGCCAGATGACCTTGACCTTTGCCCTTTAGAGGTTACAGGTTCTTATAAAAATGTGCAATGTTGCAATACCTACAATTTGAGTCTAACATGTTTAGAATTGGATGGAAATTGGCTGAGTTAAGACTGGATGAAACTCTGAAAGGTCCAAATGACATTGACCTTTGACCTTTAGAGGTCATATGTAAATTACA
Source organism: Hermodice carunculata (assembly GCA_964020975.1). NCBI lineage: Eukaryota > Metazoa > Annelida > Polychaeta > Eunicida > Amphinomidae > Hermodice > Hermodice carunculata. Next base: position 23,152,242 of record OZ026613.1, read on the forward strand.
AAATGGCAGTGTTACAATTGCTACAACTCTAGCCCAATATGGTAAAAATTTCAAAGGTCCAAATGACCTAGATCTTTGACCTTTAGAGGTCACATGTAAATTACAAAAATGTGAAGTGTTACAGTAGGTACCATTTGAGCCCAACATGCTCAAAATTGGATAAAAATTGACGGAGTTATGGCTAGATGAAAATTTCAAAGGTCCAAATGAACTACATCTATGACCTTTAGAGGTCACATATAAATTATAAAAATGTGCGGTGTTACAATAGCTACAATTTGAGCCCAACATGATAAAAATTGAATAAAAATTGACCGAGTTATGACTGGATGAAAATTTCAAAGGTTCAAATGACGACCTTTGACCTTTAGAGGTCACATGTAAATTACAAAAATGTGCAGTGTTACAAACATATCAATTGAAGTTGGATTGGTTGTAGACCGGTACCTATTATAGTTTTGAAGATATTCAAGATTTAAAGTTTTAAATGGCCCTAATTTGCATAATTTTCAAAGCCAGTGAACCTCTTTACAAAAACTCAAGACTTCGTGTATGGAAGTATTATTATGCCAAGTTTGGAGTTTTTAAGTGTAATACTTTTCAAATGAAATGTTGGACAAATTTGCCTGTAAAAAAGAAAGAAAGAATTCCTAGAAAAACAATATGTCTGTGTTGGCACACAGACATTATAATAAAGAATTTCAGGAAAAACAGAAAAGTGTATGTTGACACACACACACACACACAGACACTTTAATGATAAGCTGGGAAGGCTGTAGAAAATAATTAACGCAATCTAAACACCTGCTTACTCACTGCTGTCTACAAAAAGTGTTGACCGAACATGTACATATATACATTGTCAAAAATTGTCGATTTGTGTTGAATGGCAACCCACAATTCAAATAAAAGGGGTTTCTGTGCAATGGCATTGACAGTAAGTGCCCAGTCCTTATAAATAATAGAGTCTGAGTGCTAATACAATTGGATTTTTCTCACTATGGTTTCCTCCCATAAAACAGACATAATAGACTAGTGGTGAAATGTCATCAGCTTAAATGCTTATGACGAACTCTTGAACACTAATGAAAAAATGATAATTGTAGGTACATGTAAGACGTATATTGTCAATAGCTTTGCTTGGCAAGAGTTTAGTACCTTGCACCCAACCCACGCCAATGGAAGCTGTTGACTCAGTCTTAAACCCAGTCTTAGGTAGAAAAAGATTGAGTCAGTAGCTTACCTTGGGAGAAGGCAATCTGGTGACCTCAGGTGTGCCTTTGTGCTAGGTCTTATCTGCAATTTTCAGGAAAAATGGTTTCTATTAACATGAAATTTAAGGAAAAATATCAAAGCGTAGGAAAATTTACATGCAGGCTTGTTTAGCTGATTTGAGCAGGAAAAGGTTAAATTCAATGTTGGTCAGGAATGTCAGATTTCAGATAATTAGCTTATTTCAGCTAAATTAATCATATATTTCCTTCATATTTCTTATCAGTTCAGCAGTTTTGAACCAGTATTGTTCCTCGATTTGGAGGTATGTCCCATAGATTTGGGGAAATTTTCAGATATTTTTTTCTAATAGGCCGTGCATCTGCCTGTTGATTCAAGGAGTATAAAGGGTTAATATACTTTTTAACCCGTATTTTGTTTCCAGTTTTACACCATCAGCAAAGTCACTGAAAATATATACATGTAAATATAAAATGAATTCAGTTGATGTCAACTGAAATTTCTTTTCAGTCATTTTGCAGCCTGATATTTGTTTATTTTTTAACATTTGACCCTGATATGCTTATTTTCTAACAGTGTGTTTATTTTCTAACAATTGTAGCCTGATCTGTTTATTTACTAACAATTACAGCCTGATATGTTTATTTTCCAACAATTGCAGCGAGATATGTTTATTTACTACTAACAGCCTGATATGTTTATTTTCTAACAATTGCAGCCTGGTCTGTTTATCTACTAACAATTGCAGCTGGATATGTTTATGTTCTAGCATAATGTATCGTACTGAAGAGGATCAAGAAGACTACTACAGTCAGAGCCCGTATCATCAGAGCCCGTATAATCAGAGCCCGTATAATCAAAGCCCGTATCAGCAGCAACAACAGCAGGATTCAGGGGCGGGGTCAGGGTTGATGGCGTGCTGTGCTGGGTGTGCGGCCATGTTGTGCTGCTGCTTTTTGCTGGATGATATGGGGGGAGGAGGAGGAGGAGGAGGAGATATGGACTAGGAAGCCATTATGTGTAAAAGTTAAAGAGACTTTCAAAGATAAACTGCTGCTGGTGTCACAGAACAGTTTTCCTCTCAGTTTGTCTTGGATTGCCTCATGTTTTAACTTGGTATGTACCATGAACTTTAAGCTCACATCACCAACGGAAATTCAAAATTAGATTTGCTGTCAGCTACAAACAGCTGCCTCCAAAGTTTCTTCTTCAATTGCACCCATGCATCAGCAACTTTTTAGGCAGTCTTTGAAGCCAAAGTAGCACTAAATATACTCTCTACAGCGATTTGTGATTGTTCTGTTAGATTTTTCACTTTTGGATAGAAAAAGGGTACCAAACATAAAGGCTTGCTTGGGGAAATGATGTGCAGCACAGTACAGCTGTAGTACATGTATTTTATTTTAAGTACATGTAACTTAACCAGATTGTTTGTATTTGTGCTTTTCGTTAGCTTGTTTAGCGACTGATATTATGAACATTTGTATGCGGTACGTGATATGAAATTGACCGATTTTAAATAAGTGTCTGAGCAAATTTTGAATGTAAGAGCTGTATATGTTCTCATTCAGTGCTCTGTGTTTGAAAGTATTATGCTCAGCTGATTCAAGTTCAGCTGGTACTTTGATGTTGATACATAGCAATACATCATGCGTTATCATGGTAATTAAAACCTTGAATTGAAGTTTTACAACAGTTTGCCTAAACTGAAATCTACAACATGAAATTCTGGCTAACATGCCTTGATACCTGTGCAGACCATTGAACAAGAGAGATGTTGTTTAAGTCATGATTTGATATTTATTTACTGGATATTTACAATAACGAGTTTTCCATCAATATGGATGAGTGTAACGTTGAAGATTATGAATAGTATTTGCAAATACTTTTAAGCGTCATGAGGACAATGATTTACCTGATGAGCACACCTTTACCTGGACAAAGGTATGAAAAGGGGGCCAATCTGCTGGCTTCAGAGATTTTTTGGCCATGTGCGTGTACTTCCCTATTTTCATGGCATGCCTACCTTTGGCATCTCTGAACAGTGTGTGTACTTCTTGAAATGCACTTCTGAGGTTTAGACGATACAGGAGCATCCTGTAGTGGAAAAATAGGTAACCTTGGGCATGGAGGACATTGTGGAATTAACTGTACATAATGGGTGCGTGGGTGTTCCCATTGTAAAGACTTCATGTCTTGTAATGTTCAGGTATTTGTCTTGTATCAATGGAAATTGATGTATTTATTGAAGTATTGTTGATTTCATTGAATAAAAGCTTGTTGCATTGAAACTTTAATGACTGCATTTGTCTGATATTTTATCAGATGGATAGTGTTTGAACAGGCAATAGATCTGTGCTCTTGCCCTCTACCAATGACAATATATTTGTGCTGTTACATGCTACCAATAACAAAACACTGGAGCACGGATGAAAACAATTGCGTCTTCATTTATGGTCACTCCTTGCGAGGAGTTTAAAAATTCTCATACCCTAAATAGAGCTTGGTTAGTGTTGTTTTCCTGACTTGTTGAGTGCTCCACTAAGAGAGCATGGGATATTTTTATATAACAGGAGGCAATTTGCAGTATTATAGTACATGTATGTATAATGTAGGGAAACTGATTTGATATTTATTTTCAATAGTGCAAAACTAAATTTTAAAACTAATGTACCATGTTATTACTATTTAGCCACCAGAGTGCTTCGGAAATTTTCACAATAACGTGCTTTGAATGTTATAGCATTATTTCTGCCTATTCTGAGTCAGAAAAGTGGGAGGCGTGCTTAACCCTTCCCCCTTAAACCGGCCAAAACTGGCTCATGTCAAATGCTTCAGTGCTTTCAACTAAATTCAAAAGTAATGAAAAACAGTTTGACTGAGAATTGTTGATGAGACATATCAAGATGGCATACCCCAGGTCAACAGCTTTCCTTTTTGCTTAGTGCCAAGGAAAGCTGTTGACTCAGTCTTAATTTAAGGGGACAAAAGATTTCAGAGGGCAAAGGTCATGCAGGAAAAAGGATAATACCATCATACCAGAAAGGCATGCAAGGACAGATGCCATAACTATTATATAAATATATATAAATAAATATATATATTTATTTACAAAAAGGCACAAATACAATATAACTAACTAAATAAGTAACTAACTGACTAACTAGCTAACTAACTAACTAACTAACTAACTAACTAACTAACTAACTAACTAACTAACTAACTAACTAACTAACTAACTATCTCATGTTCCTGTAATATTTCGCATGAAAACAGGTCTGCAATTAATGTGGTTTAACTCAAATGTCAAATAACCCAACTCTAATTTATGAGCTGAGATGTAATAATAAATCCAAAGTTTTTTTAACAATAGTGACATTGGACCAATATGGGTTTTGTAAGGTAGGATCCATCATACTAGTCCCCAAATGCATGGTCACTTGACTGGGTTTGTGTGCAGAAAGTGTACCTGTGTGATTCATTCTTCATAGTTAAAACACAACTGCAACTTTGAAAATACCACAAATAAATTTAGGATCTGTGACTATCCTCTCTAAAATCCTGTAAATGTACTTATTTTCATGTGTACAAATTTTTACTGGTTTAGCATTTCAGGCATTCTGCTGTTAGTTTTAATTTTGCCATGCTCGGGCCAAGCTCCTTTGAAACTCCTGTTCAAATAACATTTCGTCATGTTTCTATTTTTATGATTTTATGCCATCAGGAAAATGAATGAAGTGAAAATGGACAGAATTAAGTGAATTTACTGTGTCACTTCTGTGAGTTATCCCAGTGACAACCATTCATAATGATGTCTGAGCCACATAGATTTTAGGCATCCAGGCAATTATAACACATGATGCAGACTGGTAAAATAGCTGGCAGTGAAAAAAAAAATTCTTGAAGACTAGGAAGGTCAGAAAAACTGTAGCATACACACATGCATGCATACATACATACAATTACAAGTCATGTAGGTTCTGATAGGTTTGTTGTCAAAATCCTACTTCCTTCCCTTTCTCAAACAGTGGTTAAATATATGCCCACCCACAGAGATCAGTTTTCATGGGATGGTTTAACATTTTGATCATTAATTCAAAAGAATTTGAACTGAGCCCCTGTTTCAGGGGTGCCCTGTCTCCCTGAGGTAGCATACTTTCCCAACATCTAAAATTGAGGGCATTCCAATGCAGGTGACAATGGGAGATGGAAATTGATGGAAAACATGGCCTACTTGTGGTTTGTATATATATAAAAGGGGATGTGTATCACAAGATTTATTGGGCTCCCAGCATATTTAGAGTTCCAGTCTATTTTTGTACAGTATTTATTGACAAATACAAAGATCTTTTGTGATAACCTAATGATCATGCTATTGACCACATGCATTTATCAGGCCCTACATGCCATCCTTTCCATGTTATTTGATCTCAGTGGTGAGACTATCCCCTTCTGTGTGATGGATCTTAAGCCCTCTGTGGGGGGTGATACCTCTTAAAGCAGAGACTGCTGTGATATATACATGTAGTAAAATCACCTACATGTATTTGTTTTGCTAGTGGCTACTTGGCACAAAGATAGCACCAGCTGAAGTGGGGGGGGGGGGGGTAAGGGGGGTCCCTAGTTAAAGTATATGTAATAATTTTCCCTAGTATAAAGTACGGAAAATGAGAAAATGTGCAAATAATGGTTGCAAATAAAATGTCGAAGTGCGGAAATTAAAAAGGCTTCTAGTACGTAAATATAGCAATAAAAATGCCCAGTATGCTACATGTACTATGGAAAACCCCTTTACCCCCACCCTCCCCCACCCCCACCCGAAAATGGATTTTTTTGTCCTAGTGCCCAGCCACATAGGCTATGTCTCACAAATGTGCCAATTACAGTGGAACATTGTTAAAATGACACCATGCGTCTGCTGCAAAATGTGTTGGATATCTGAATATGTCTGATAATTTGGTCAAGTAACAAAAGAATTTAACTTGAGATCCTTCTAAACCAATATCATGATGTCAGATATCTGAGTGTGTTTATAATGAGGTTTTGCTTTAGTGCATGTACACAAAAATCTTACAAGTATGTCTGCAATGAATCAATCTTATCCTTTGGTACAAATTTATTGAGTTAGTTCATATGTAAATGCATAACCTTTAACCTGTAGATATATGTTTATTAATTAGTACATTATGCACATTTATGCAACCAATCATCATCTGATCAAGTGCAACACTCTCATTCTCTCTGGAATTAATTGGTGAATGAGGTCAAAGTTTTATGAAGCAATTTTGTGTACTGTATATGCTCTGAGCTACAAAAGTGGTGTCCTGCACGATCAATGCATTTGGTAAATGAGTGGATAAACAAAGGAGTCATTGCTGACATAAGTTTTTTGATTAAATACCAACTTGCAATTATTCACAAAATATAACTCGACAGCAAATATATATCTTTCAGTGCCAAGTTTTGGACTGAGTCAACCGCTTTCCTTGGCACGCTTTGAGCGGCTGTTGACCTGGACCATTATATTATATGGAACTATAGGCATGCTGGTAGTTAATTCAAATCGTTTTTTCACAAAAAAATATGACTAGAGATGCTTAATATAATTAAGAGCACTTTGTTTTAACTCTTTAAGTGCCAAATTTTGGACTGAGTCAACTGCTTTTCTCTGGAACTGGGGGCATGCTGGTACTTGAATGAAAGGTCTTTTTATGAGGAATATGAATCTGAGATCCTAATGATAATTCAGACTAGTTTTACTTGAGTTGATTGACTTAAGACGTGATTGGCACTGAAAGAGTTAAGTAGCTCACCATAAGTCACAGGGGGCATTGAGAGAGTTACCTAAGCTGTGGATGACTCTGAAGGCCTCATAAAAGTCAACACTTTTATAAGACATGAAAGTGACATGGGATTTCTGAAATGCAGTTTACAGCATTCTGGATAAAACATTGAACATATTTCCATGTGTAACTGTCAAGTATTTTGCCAGTCTCCTGATAAAAAGTCCCGTCAAGATCAACTTTAACAGGGTTCCCAGGTAGGCACATCTGACAAAAATATGGGTTAACAGGCTAATGTATGCAATACCAATGATTTTTGTTTGTTGGTTTTTGTTTTTTGTTTGCTGTGTTGTAATGTGGGTGTAGTGAAATGAAAATAGATCATAAGAATTTGTCATGTGTCTGAATTATTCTCAGAGATTATGTCATCTGATGAACGGCATATCACAAGTGCCGTTTTAAATAACCAGGTTGCGTCCAAGTAAACATCAAGCTCTACAACAGTCCCTTTTATATGGCGTAGGAAAAATTTATATTTTTATGGAAGACTGGTGGATAATATGGACAAAAGAGACCACATTATGTTGCAGGCAGGTCTTAAAATCAACATGCCCCCTGCATACTGCAAGGGGCTGCTGAGAAGGGTGTCATGGCGTGTGAAGAAAATTATCATCTCAAAAGGCCATTTTGCTTGTATGTTTGTTAAAAGCTGGCATACAATTTTGTGAAAAGTGAAGGACACATTCAAAGTTTTGTGACAGTGTTTGAGAGGAAACAACTTGTTATGAAACGCTAGGTGTGGAAAGGTAAAAAATTCATATCACCACTTTGTTCAGATTCTAAATATATGTTGTTTGTACTGTATAAAGGGGAGCCTGTCCTGTACACTGCCACTTGAAATCCTGGTGCATGGAGCAGTATTGCAACATATCTAGACCAAGTATAGAGCTTGGTTGCTAATTTGTGATAAAAAGGGGGGAAAAAGTGTGGTATACAGAGGTTATGACTTCTTAAGTTAACAGAGTACAAGCTCCTTAGGTGCACTGGCTAAAATTGATCTTCTCACTTTAAAAGTCAATAACATTTTGGCTGCTTAAAATGCCCTGGTAAAGGTATATACATTTTTAGAATTGTAACAATCTACAGATTGTAAATACATGTACATTTTTAAACAGGGGACCTTTGAATTAAATACCATCATCTGTTTCCAAATTATACCACAGTCCTGAGTGAAACTCAGAATAAAGAACGTAGTTTTGTAGACTGGAAAAGTGTTTCAAAATTGTACCAATTACTCAAAAATACATAATTTTATCTGTACAGCAGTCCCCCTCTTACAAGGCCACCCCAAATGCAGCCAAAGAGTGGCCTTATAAGAGGGGTGGCCTCTGGTGAGAGGGGCTTTATAAGAGGGGGACCACTGTATACCAGGAAAGATCATTTCCATATATATATAATATATTCAAAATGCAGTTTTAGCTTGATAGGGTCACCTGAATAAGATGCTGAATTTCCAGCTTCACAGTACCACACAATAAAATCTGTGCATATTTTTTATGAAAATCCAGCAGACCATGCTTTGGCATCATATATTGTGAATCACCAGTGTTAAATCTACATTTTTCAGAATCTGAACTTACTAAACAATTTTGTTCACAAAACTTTGGATTGAAAAAAACTACATTATTTACATGGTGGTTATCTTGAGATCTTAACAATTTAGAAAATATATGCATGCATTTCAATTATGGTATCAGCAAAAATAGTGAGACTTGCTGACTCATGAAGTGAAGAACCTCCTCTGCATGGGAACTTGTACTCTGTCAATCAAAATGTGAATATTTTGTCTCTGCATAGAGTCCAAACTGTGTATAAAGATTGCAGGGATTCTGTAATAAATTTTTGCAGCTGCAAATGTGTTTCTTTTTATTTACTTTGTATTACAAAATTTGTGAATTTATGCTTCACAAACATTGTCATAGGTTGAAGTTTTTGTTAGTGTCCTTGGTTTTTTAGTTGTCAAAGGATCATTTGTATTACTTATGCACCTATGATGCAGAATAATATGTTACACTGTAAAAGGTGTAGTAGTTGAACTTGTGGACAGAAAGTGGGTGAAATTTTATAAAGACAGTCGATACATTTTATTGGCATTGGTGTATATTTGTATCTTCACACGCAGCTGCAGAATGATGGTCCCTGTCACTTACATGTAGCGCCACCTTCAGGAAGTAGTTGCAACTGACAGCACGGCATTCCATGCATGTTTGCAGTTCTTCACTCAAATTTATGCCAATATGTTGATTTGCAGGTTTACCATGTGGAACAGGTAGCAATAGGATCTGCCTGCATTCTGGCATGGTGTTCCAGTAGCACATTATTTTGATTGCATTTTCTGCATGTTTGTATGTATTACATTTACCACAAGTTTTTGTTTTGCATGATATTTATTTCCAGTGATGATTGGGACCTTTCTATTGCATGTTAAAAACAGGAAAGAATAATATTTGGCGTAGACGAAAGTCCATTGTGAAATAGCTGCTGTCAGACAATTTCAAACTTTTGTTACTCCATAAAATGTAGGTTTTGCCTCAAAAGTTCAAAATTGTCGGACAAGGCTACAGCCAGGTGCCATTCTGCTCCCAGGGGTTGCCATTACATCCTCCCAGGGGTTGCCATTATTGTCATTATCCTCCCAACAGTTGCCATTTTACATCTGGGATGTTCTCATCCCATTATTTGGAGAAATAAATTTGACCCAGCTGTGCAGGCGGAAAATGCACAGTTTACAGATGGTGAAAATTGCGTTGTTGGACTGAAGTCTCTGTAACTTTTATCTTCATATTGACCCTATCCATACCTTTGCCATGAAAATCTGAAATTACTTTTTGTCCCATTGTATATTAACTGGAATTCCATTTACAAATTTAAAGTATCATCAATGATCGTCTCCATAAAAATTTGACTTGTTTCTTTTGTTACGCCGTGTAAAAAATGAAATGATCCCATTCACAACAGAATCTGCCATTTTAAGGTCCAAGGCTGACCTTAAAACAGCAGATTCTAAGTTTGAATCAACCAAGATGGTATCATCCCTAATCTAGTTATATTGTCTTGTGGTTGCAGTTATGTTTACAATGATGACCACCGCGACCGCGAGGATGAGGCTGCCGATTGCTTCTTACTAGCATGTTGCTGGACCATGTTATGTTGCTGCCTGTTAAACCAGTAGCCTGCCGCCAAGAACTCCTATGCATGAGGTGGATAGTTGTGGACACCCCGGTATATTTTTTGTTCGGTTTCGGCTGTGAGCGAGGTGGTGGTGGCAAACGTCATATCAGAGGCTGGAAACCTCTTCCCAAGTGGGGATCCTCGGCAAGATTCCACAATTTAAAGTTGTGTGCATGCATGGTTTAAGTATTAATCACTGTGTGATGCATGTTACACCGATGCACATGGAAAAAAAAATATGTACATGTATAGTATCATCTATCATTGTTTCATTGTATAAAAAAAAAAAAAAAAAAAAAAAAAATCATTGTATCATTCAGCACAATTCATTGGATTAGGTACTTTTTGCTCCTTTGACTCTGTAAGCCAATGGGGTATTGTCATTATGTCTCTGTCTGTCCATGTACCTTAATGCAGTTACTGCTCACCCAATAGGAGATATGACCAAACAAACTGGCATGAAACGTCTTATCAAGACCTTGGATGAGTCTGCTTCTTGCTGACCTTGACCCATTTTTCAGCCCACAATTTTAGGGTCAACATGAAAAGTGTTTGTAAATGCTCTCTCTTGAGAACAAAATGAAAGTATGACCGGCAGATCTACTTGTACACCTGAAGCATCTTATGAAGATGTTTCAAGACTTGGTCCCTGCTGAAATTGACTCATTTTTCAAGGTCATAGAAGTTAACAGAAAAAAATTAAATCTTAAACAAATGTGTACGTAAGGGATGGTTCAACACTATCATAGTTTTTTAATTAGTACTTAGGGTACTAAATTTCATGACACCCCCCTCCCCCCAACTTAGTACTTAAAAAAGATGATCTTCCAAAAAAAATTCCAAAATACCACAAAATTTGGGTTTCAATTGACCATCTTTTTCCATTATCTGCAGAAGTGTGCAGGTCCATTTAACACCCTCCTCCCCCCCTCCCCCCCCTCACACACACACACACTCATACTGAAATTACTTATTCAAAAATGATTAAAATGTTGCACCATCCCTAACTGGCTTTGGGGATTTTAAGATCATTGTGACTGTTATATTAATGGAGAGAGAACAAATATGCAGCAGGTATCAGTAAGTATCAAGTCAAGTCAAGTATATTGAGATTTTAAGTGGAAATTAAATGTGTGTTTCATGTACTTGCAGAACTTCATTTTGCTCCTAAATAGATCAAACTGCTCCTTTACTTTGTGAATGGAGAATACACCAAGTCTTGTCTGTTTATCAGACAAGCACTTAACCTGTGCAGGGCAGCAAAATGGGGGTGGGAGCTTTTGGAAGTAGAGACCCTGTAAAGGATAACTGTAAATGGGGCAATCAGGATCTCCATCTCTGGATGGTTTGCCTGCTCAACCTGTGCGATCCTTTTGTTGTCAGACTAATTGAATCCTGGGTAAATCAAAGCATAGAGGGATAGACTACCAAGAACTGAAGACGCCAAATATGAATTTCATGAAGATGAAAAAAACAAAAACAAAAAACAAAAAAAACATGCACATAATTATGGCAGAATTCAAAATTAATGTTGTAGAACTTTGCACAATTACATACATGCACATACTGCAGTGCTTTTTTAGAACACACAAGAAAAGATCCATGTGATATACATATTTTGAAGAATATAACTTTATTCTTTAAGAATATTAGAAACCATTTGCCTGCACAGCAGACTCCGTTAACATGCATTTAACCTTGCAATTGTGAAAGTGATGTGGGCACTCCACTGTGGCGGGGTGTATCCATGGTAACAAAGGGAGCCACAGTCTATCCACATAGAGTTGCGTAGGCAAGGAAACCATGCAAGTTACTTAGAAACATGTAGGAGACAGGCTCTCCTGCTCTTGAACTTTTTACTTTTGGAACAGTACACTTTTCAATAATACATGACCAACACCAGCAGACTGTGGCAAGATTTCAGGATCTCTCGCAGGGTTCTTTTTGCATATACGGTTACTACGGGTCAACTCAAAGAGCACCCAGATCGGCATGATGGGGATTTAAATATTTACTCAAGTGCAATGCTAAAGAAAATATTTTCTCACCACCACCAAGAAAAGTTTAAAAATGTGGAGGTCCCGTGCATCAATATCACTAGTTTTATATTCTACTGCAATAGCTATATATTCTGCAGCACAAAAATACTTGGATCCACAGGTGTATGAAAATATTCTGAGTGCGAGAGCACCGATGCTGCTTGTGTAGTAATACCACAAGGCCAGTATCCCACGACCAACGTTACTCATACCACTCCGTATACATGTGAATAAAGTACATGTTCCTTATTTGAATATGGTAAAACCGTACATGTATGTTTTCCTTATCTGTTATTCCCCATGTTGAATTGGGTTCAGTGCGTTTCCAAGCGTACGGTGCACAACACACTTACATTACTGTCGCCGACGCCTGTTTTGTGTAGATACTTTCGCTATTTATCTTCTGTTTTCATGACCGGAAAGAGTGAAAATGGCAACGTAATAGCTGGTGTGCCAATGCAACCGCACTTTGCTCTTTATGGGTGCCCAGTGGTGGCTTCACAAAGTTGTCCAGGTTGGTTATCAGGTGCAACGCCTTTATAGCGGTTGCATCGGCACACCAGCTATTATGTTGTCATTTTCACTCTTCCCGGTCGTGAAAACGGAAGATAAATAGCGCAAGTATCTGGACAAAACAGGCGTCGGGGACAGTAATGTAAGTGTGTTGTGCACCGTACACTTGGAAACGCACTGAAACTTGATTCAACATGGAGAATAACAGATAAGGAACACTTACATGTATGGTTTTACCACATTCAAGTAAGGAATATGTACTTTATTCACAGGTATACGGAGTGGTATGAGTAACATTGGTCCTGGGATACTGGCCTTGTGGTATTACTACACAAGCAGCATCAGTGCTCTCGCACTCAGAGAATTTTTTCGTACGCCTGTGCTTGGATCAATCTTTGTCCTTTGAATTGGGCTTGAGGTCACTGTTCTTAGACCAGGATTCATACATACATACATACATGAATGAACTTTGCTGGCAACACTGGAAAATATCATTGGACTTCAATGTGGACAAGTAAGGGATTGACACAAATAATAACCACATTCAGAGTGATCAAGTAAAAGGGAAAAATGATAAACGATAATGGCAAAGAGCCTGGATTGTTGTCAAAGCACTTCACATTGATAGAGAATGGGGTGTTTTTGAAGTGCTGTTGGGAAACCTTCAAGCACAGAGATACTAAATATGTACACTGTACTAGTAATACACAAGGCATCCCACTCACGGTGTCAACATTCAACAGTACCTTCGCATTTGCTTGAATAAAGTTAACATATCCTCATGGCTGTGGTAAATCCATATGTGTCATTGTGTTCCATATAACCTAATCTATAAGACAAACAACATTTTAACCTTCTACCTCACACTAAACATGTTTATATATGGGCTGAAACTCACAAACAGTTTTTTGTCAGTGGTCACCACGGAAGTTGCATGTTCTAACGTCCGGAAACTGCATAAAACAGTAAAATTGTCACCCGATACAACCACATTCACCCGGACTGATGCATCAAATGAGCCATGAGACGTCAAGTGCGGTTTAATCTGGCAGTGCACGCCCAGCGGAATTGTGAGTACAACTTCGGATGATATAACCACGCAACTTCCGTGGTGAACGCTGACGAAAAACTGTTCTGAGTTTCGGCTCGTATATTTAAACATGTTTAGTGTGAGGTAGAAGGTTAAAATGTTGTTCCTTTTGCAGATTAGGTTGTAAGGAACAGACATGTATGGTTTTACCACAGCCTTGAGGATATGTGAACTTTATTCAAACAAATGCGAAGGTACTTGTGAATGTTGAAAGGGTGAGTGGGATGCCTTATGTATTACTATACACACACAAGGGAATGCGCACAGCACACAGGCTTTTCAATTCGCCTGTGGTTAAGATACTGTCTTGTGGCGTTTTTATTCTCCTGGTTTTATGCCAGCATCCACAGAAGTGAAAATAAAAATACTGCAAATTCACTGAATTTACAATGTTTGATTTTTCAAGACAGGATCCCAAATACAGCGGACTGAAATATATGCTACTACACTAAAGCCTAAAGGTGCCATGGCAGTAGTTTTATAAGTGATTTTGTGTACATTGTACTCAAATTTTTACTTAAATGAACTTCATATATTGGAGTGGATCAAGCAAAAAACATTATGTTAATAGAATATTAATGTAGTGTGACTATGACTATTAAAGGGATGTATCTAGAACTTAACTTTTTAGCCTTGGATATTATTGAATCCATGTTTTGTTCTTGAAATTTATAAACTTTTGTGAAATATTCAAGAGAATAATAAAACTGTACATTCCACTGTTTTTGACTTTTTTTTTTTTTTTTTTTAGCCTGTCTGTTTACTGGTAAAGTTGTAAAAAAAAGGCTGTGGTGCACACATCCGTACAAAGTGTTTAAGAAGTTCAGGATGCGTATAAAATGAAGTTCGGCTGACATGCTATGTGTAATATTATTCAAATCAGTTTCTATTTAGTTGTGCACCCACACTTTATTGTTTGAGCAAGAAGCAGTAATATTTTCAAAAAAAATCTGTACATCCAGTTCAGGTTGACTGTACATTAAGGAACAAGATACACATTATAAGTTGACCCCATATTCCATTTTCATTTGCTCATTTCAACTTGGCAATGTCCAACTTTCAAAAGCAAGGGGAGGCTACTTTATGAAGACACCAGGCAAGGGTAAAATGGCTTGGAAGCTTAATCCAAACTCAAAGCTCTTGGAACACTCTGCAGCATAAGTTTGACATGTTAAGCTTGCAGCATCTTGTATACTGCAGGTACTTGGCTAACCTTAGGTTGATTTCCAAGCTACCATTGGGGTTGCAAGAACCAAGCTAACCGAAGCTATTTCCCCTGTCAAGGTTAAAATTATATACTTGTAAATCACCTTCATCAACATTTCTGAAGGCTGTTGTGGATTTATATGACAGTTTTCCAAAGATTATGGAATAGATTTGAATATCTGAAAACCAATCCACATAGTTGACTGCCATTCTAAATCAGAAATTTGAACGGTTTCTCCCTTGACTAGTCAAAACTGGTGCGTGAATGTTTTTAGTTAATTTCTCATGAAACAAAAAAATTAAAATTATAACCTACCAAAATAAGGTGCTCAAGGTTGTCATCTTTCTTTGGTATGGATTGGATACTTCAGCCCAACTTGCACCAAGAAAAACTGTTGACTGATCTGAACTCTTTTGGTGCCAAGTACAACAATAGTTGATCTATTCAAATCAAAATAGTCTGAAATATCATAAGGATCCCAGATTTGCATTCCTCGTGAAAAGACCTTTCGTTCAAGTACCAGAATGCCTATAGTTCCAGAGAAAATATTCCAGGTCAACAGCTTTTGTCACCAGCTGTTGATTCAGTCGTAATTTTGGCACTGAAACAGTTAAACCACAGGGGCAGAGTAATTACAAATGCCCCTAAACGAAGGCTAATTTACAAAAACTCTTAACAGTGCATTTCACAGTTACATGTATGGATTCTTGGATTGTCTAATTTATTGGAAAGGTTGCATTGCAGTGAAGTACATGTATTCAGTGTACAGTCTGTAATCTGTGAGGGACCAAAGCAAATAGAAACTTAATGACAAGAAAATCAGTGCTAATCTGCATTCATATAATGATTTCCCTGTCAAATTCCTGATTTAATAAAGGCATCTCGTTCAACATGTTAAAGTCCAGCATGCCTGTATTTCCAAACCAAAAATGAGCTGTTGACTCTAAGTCTCCAGTTTGGCACTGAGAGGGTAAAGTCTTTTAATACCAACTGCCAGTTTAGTCAGACCATTAAGAACAAACTGCTGTCCGTTATAATGAGGATGCTAGAGTATATTCCTTGTGAAAAGACCTTTCATTGAAGTACCAGCAGGCCTGCACTGCTATAGATTATAATGGCCTAGGTAATCTGCTTTTCCTTGTGTGTTTTGGGTGCATTAAAGCCCACAGGTGAAAGCTGTTGACTGTGCAAAGCTTGACACTGAAAGAGTTAAAACACTACATGCACTAGATGGACTTTACACTTATCTGGTGGCCACAAGCAGGAACTAATATTGAACACACAACATACTGTTATCGTCATAAGACCTCTCAGGACTTCCTTTTTAGGTCAGCTGACCTGTCAGTATAAGCTGAGCTTTTGTGAGGGTCTGCCGTCCGTCCTAATAAATAAGTTTGCAAGTACTGTTACACATAGAACTTGCAGAACTAAAATTACAACAAGAAGAAAAAACTTGCGTGCATTATAGATAACTTGGTTTATCTGATTACCTATGATAATTGCTCTAGTCAGTATGTCGGTGAAACCAACCAAAAATTGAATGAAAGGTTCAATGATCATAGGAATAGAATAAGACACCCTAACTAAGGATCCAGTTCTACAATTTTGGTGGATCACTTCACTGCTGGACTGTGCAAGAACAAAACATTTAAAGTCCAAATTATTGAAACTGAAACAACCAGGTAAATACTCAGATGGAAAGATGAATAAAGAAACAGCAGGATTGAGAAGGAACAGTGAAACATTTTGGATTAGAGAACTCCGAGCAGTATATCCCTATGGGTTGAATAATCGATGTGATAAGAACATAGATCAAAGAGCAGGGAATGATAATGTATATGACATACTCAACAAAAGAAGGAAAAAGAAGAACAAACAAAAGAGTAAACACAGAACACATAAAGAATCTCTTACAGCTCTATGTATTCAACGTACTCCAAGAAACTGCAATCAAAGGAATTACATACTACATCAATAAAACTTTACCACAAATGAAGAAAAAAGATCTCAAGCAATTGGGGACAGTTACTTCTGAATCATGAAGTAACGAATGACAGCAAGTTAACAGATAGGATTGTCAGTTTGGTACGAGATATGATGCAACATAAATTGAAGCTTAAGACCGAACAAACGTGGAAAAGAAGAAAAAGAAACGCATGAATTCTGTGATAATACACTATGAAAATCCAGTTATTTAGTACATAAATCTACAAAGTATTCTTAGACTTCAGGAAGTTGAAAATTCAGTCAGCAAGTATATTGAAAAGGATGTCCCAGTTGCTTATAAATACACTTCAAGTATTCATAATAAGGTCTTCAACTACAATCAAATAATAGATGAAGTGGACTTCTAAGACAGCTGGAATGTGAATAGTCAAACTTGTGAATGTGACACTACTTTCTAGAAGTAGATGGATAAAGACCACAAACATGTAATCACAGGTGATTTAAGTATCATTCAAAACAAAAAGTTGAGACATTTGTTTCAAAGAGGACCAAACTATTAAGACATAACATCAACTTCACAAGGGCAACAAAGGAGTTAAAAGAGGACTCCACAGTTTCATTAAGAAACATAGTAATAAGAAAGGAATCTGTAACACGGCACTTGATGAATAGAAAGTTAAAATAATGGAGAAAGTGGATGAAAGAATTAAATACCTGAGAAAAGAACCTCTTCAAAAGTGGAGACAGATTAAACAAGTGCTGCATGATTCACATTGTAGTCAGGAATTGCAAGTACTTGCATGACAAGTTTGTCATCACACCTGTTGACAAAGCTAGCAATAACATTGCACTAACTTGTGAACCACACTTCATTAATACAATACTGAGTGAATTAAATAATCAAAATTATCAACAGGCAGGAACCTCTGATACTGTTGTCAAGGACCAAGTGGATAAAAACAAGGGGTTGAAATGCATTGTCTCAAATGAGGATAAGAAATTACCAATTATATATGCAATTGTCAAAATTCATAAAAACCTTGTTAAATTCAGGTTCCTCATTGCAGCAAAGAAATGTGTTTTGAAACAAGTTGCCAAACGACACGCTCAAGTTCTCAAACGTGTCAAAAATTCACATACTAACTACTGCAGAAAAGTGAAAATGTACACGGGAGTGAATAGAATGTGAATTACAGATAGTACAAGTGATATTCTACTAAACATTGACAAAATCAACAATAAGAATGGTGCCAAATCAATTCATACCTTTGATTTCTCAACATCGTATACAAAGATCAACTTGACAGACTTGAACAACATGTTAATTTCAATGTTGGATAAAGCATTCAAAGGTGGCACATGTCCGTATATTAAAATATCTGGTACTGAGGCTAAATTTGATGAAGGTAAGAGCAAAGGAATATCTTGCACAAAGCAAGAGTGTGCTCAAATGATAGAATACATTATCAACAATGCATACTTTTGCTTTGGAACCAGAGTCTATCAACAAATATTAGGCATACCAATGGGAACAGATCCAGTCCCATATATTGCCAACCTTTATTTACATTATTATGAATGGTCAAACTGGATGGAAGAATTGGCAAAAACAAACTTTACAGCTGCAAGAAGATCATATTCTCACACAAGAAGATTTATAGATGACCTGTGTGCTTTATACAATGGAGATGAAATAAAGGGAAATTGGAAAAACATATATCCCAAAGAATTAATATTAAATCTGGAAAATGAAAGTGATACAAAAGCTACTTTCCTTGATCTGGATATAGAAATAAAGAACAACGAGTATGTAACAAAAATATTTGACAAGAGAGACCAGTTCAAATTTGACATTATCTCCTACCCTGATCTGACATGAAACATTCCAGAGAAACGAGCATATGCAATTTGTTTCAGACAAGTGAGATGTATTGCTAGAAACACCACACTTTTTAGTGATTTGGTCAATAGAGTCAGAACTTTGTTGCAAAAACTACAACACAAAGGTTATAAAAAACAACAACTACTCAAAACTCTGTTGAAATGTTTCCACAGATATGACCAAATACCTGATAAATACAACACTAACTCAAGAACATTAGTCAAACTATGTCAAGATGGAGCTTGAAATGACAAAGTGTAATTCTCAAAGTGTTTAGAGTGGTAAGAGGGAAAGTACCCGGGGTAAAGTATACTTAAACCACCTAGAGAATTTTCAGTAGTCCATCTTAAGTGCTCATACTCACTTTTTGCAGGATGTCTTTCTTTTCAATCTTCATCCAGTATAGTGGAAGAGGTGGCTTCCAGCATACCTTAGTACACTTTACCTCATAACGTCTCTAGTCAATTTTATGGTGCTTAAAATTGTATTACTATTTACCTGTTTACACCAGTGTCTGTATGGTGGAATAGTGTTTGAAGCTTTTAAGTTTCAAAGGAGGCGTCCGTCCGTCCATAATTCACATTTTTTCCTTCTTCTCCAAAACCGTCGTCCAGATTCACTTTAAACTTGGTGGGGATTTGCCTTGGGTGAGTCTCTACCAAGTTGTATAAATGGTCACGCTCCATTGTTTTTTGGATTTTTTAATGTGTTGTTTTGTTCTTTTTGGGGGCAAATCTTAAAAAATCTTCTCCGAAACTGCCCACCCAATTGTTTTGATATCCCACATGGACACTCCTCGGGACTCCTAGTTCTAAATTTGTTCACCAGGTGGCGCTGCGATTTTTTTCTATTTTTTTATGATTTTTTGGTGTGTTTTTGCTATTTCCGACTTCTTCTCCAGAACCGTCACTGAGATTTAGCTGAAACTTGGTGGATATGTTCCTTGTGGAAGGGTCAAACAAAGTTGTACACTAGGTGGCACTGCTGTGGATTCCTAATTTTTAACAATTTTTTCAATTCAGGTACTTGTCGGTCAATGCAGCTTTCCTATTGCTTACTATGCAGGTCAATGGAAATTCTAATGATAATTCACATTTTCAACTTCTCCAAAACCATCTTCCAGATTGACTTCAAACTTGGTAGGAATGTATCTTGGATGGGTTTCTACCAGGTTTGTTCAAAGGGTCACGCTCCATTGATTTTGGGATTTTTAATGAATTTTTTGTTCTTTTTCTGGACAAATCTTAAAAAATCTTCTTCTCCACAACCGCTTACCCAATTGCTTTGATATTACGTCAGAACACTCCTAGGGACTCAGAGTTCTTACTTTGTTCACCAGGTGGTGCTGCAATTTAAAAAAAAATTATGAATTTTCGTGTTTTCGTTACTTGTGACTTCTTCTCCAGATCTGTTACTCAGATTAAGTTGAAACTTTCTGGATATGTTCCTGGTGAAAGGGTCAAGCAAAGATGTCGACTAGGTAGCACTGCTGTGGATTTTTTAACGATATTTTTCAATTTGGGTACTTACTGGTAAATGCACCTTTCCTGTTGCTTACTATGCAAGTCAATGGACATTCTAATGGTAATTCTTATTTTGGACTTCTCTGAAGGAACTGTCTGTCAGATTCAGTTCACGCTTGGTGACAATGTACCTTGGGTGGGTGCATACCAAGTTTGTTCAAATGGTCATGATCCAGTGATTTTTGGATTTTTTGTGATTTTTTTTTTTAATCTTTAATAGGAAAGTTGTTAATATGGGAATTTCTTGTAATGGTTACAACTTAAATAATTTGGGCCAGATTTGTGCCAAACTTGGTAGGAATGTACCTTTTATAAGTGTCTACTTATTTTGTGCAAATGGTCATGCTTCAAGGATATTTGGAGCTTGACCTCATTCCCAAGGTCACAGGACAACTGACATGAAATTTTCTGTTCACTTGACAACTTGAGATCTGTTTTGAGTTGTGACCTTGAAGTTGCACGTTAATGTTTCTCTATGAAGGTCAGGCTTAGACAGTACATGAGTGACCTTGACTTCGTTTCTGGGGTCACAGTGCAACATACATGAATTTTACTCTTCACTATAACTTGAGAACTACTTGAACTGGGACCTTGATGTTGCACGATAGTGTTTTTCTATAAAGGTCAGACCTACTCAGAACATGGGTGATCTTGACCCTATCCCAAGTTCACAGAGCCACAAGCGTAATGAATATCTGGGTCAGCTGACCATGGGCTGTTCACACGGCCCTCTTGTTTAGGTCTTGGAGGACTTCTCATTGCTAGTACTCCGGACAGCATTAATCCAACAATGGAGCCATTTCCAGGTCTGTACAAAGCACACAGAGAGGCAGGGGCCCATGTGCACTTTTGTCCTAGTGGAAAAACATGATTTTTATTGCACCATATACTATGCAACGATCTGATATGGAGTTGAATTTAGACGAAAAAACCTTGGGGGGGGGGGGGGGAGACATAGAGAAAATACGGGAAGCAGTGAATATGTCTGAAGTCCCTATGCTGAGAGTACCATTATGGGATAGATACTGTGTTCTAAGTCCGATTTTTTTTTTTTTAGCTCAGCTAATAAGTCAGCTAAGCTTTTAGGAGGGTATAGAGGTCATCCATCTTCCACAATTCAAATTTTCAACTTCTCAAAAACCATCAGCCAGATTCACTCCAAACTTGGTGGCCATGTACCTTGGGTGGGTCTCTACCAAGTTTGTTCAATTGGTCTCTGTCCAGTGATTTTTGGATTTTGTATGATTTTTTGTTTTTTAATTCTTTTTGGGGCAAATCGTCAAAAATCTTTTTCCTTGAAACCGCTCACCTGATTCTTTTATATCACACAGAAACACTCCTGGGGACTCCTAGTTCTAAATTTGTTCACCAGCTGGCGCTGCATTTTTTTTTCTAAATTTTTTTTGTGATTTTTTGTGTTATTGCTATTTTCAAGTTCTCCAGAACCGTCACTTTGATTCAGCTGAAACTTGGTGGATATGTTCCTTGTGAAAGGGTCGAAGTTGTTCACCAGGTGGGAATGCTGTGGATTCCTGTTTTTAAACTATTTTTTAAATTCGGATACTTGTCGGTAAATGCACCTTTCCTGTTGATTACTATGTATTAAAGTCAATGAGCATTCTAATGCTTATTCACATTTTCAACTTCTCTGAAACCGTCATCCAGATTGACTTCAAACTTGGTGGCAATGTACCGTGGGTGGGTCTATACCAAGTTTGTTCAATTTTTGGTCACATTCCAGAGATTTTGGGATTTTTTGTTCTTTTTGGGGGCAAATCTTAAAAAATCTTCTCTGCAATCGCTCACTTTGATATCACACTGGAACACTCCTAGTTCTCAAGTTGTTCACCAGATGGTGTTGCAAATTTTTTCTAATTTTTTATGATTTTGTGTGCGTTACTGCTATTTTTGACTTCTCCAGAATGGTCACTCAGATTAAGCTGAAACTTTGTGCCTATGTTCCTTGTGGAAGGGTCAAACAAAGTTGGTTCTCTAGTTGGCACTGCTATGGATTCTTGATTTTTTACGATTTTTTCCCAATTCCGGTACTTATAGGTAAATGTACCTTTCCTGTTGATTACTATGCAAGTCAGTGGACATTCTAATGCTAATAAACATTTTTGGCATCTGTGAAACTGTCTGTCAGATTGACTTCAAACTTGGTGGTAATGAACCTTGGGTGGGTCTCTACCAGATTTGTTCAAATGGTCATGCTCCATTGATTTTTGAATTTTTCATGAATTTCTTTGTTCTTTTTTGGGCAGATGTTAAAAAATCACAAGGGTTTATGTACATGCCAGCTGAGCACAAGACTATCACAGTCCTTTTGTTTTTTTCATAACATAATATCATATACATGTATATATAACCATCAATTTCATAAAATCCACCCCCACCCTCCATTTAACAGATGCTTCTCACAAAAAAAAAAACAAAAACAAAACAAGACTGGGCAACAGGAAATGTTCCATCAGCCAAATCTGCCAAGCTGCTGGGTAAAAAATGTTGATTTTACTAAGTGTATGCTTTTGAGCAGGGAAAGCAGTCTCCAAATTTATAACTTCCGTGCAGTTGTGAAGATGTCTTTTATTTTTGATTATATAGTTAGCTTGTAAGAAAACCACTCCTTCATGCAAACTGGGGAAGTGTTTTGACTAATGAAAGCTGTCATGCAGATTTAAAATTCAAATTCAAATCAAAAACAACACAATTCTGTCACTTGTATAATTTAATTTAATGTACACAATAATGCAGTAGTTACCAATGCCATGGTATTTAAAACAGCCTAGAAATAGTTCTGTAAACTACACAACATATACTAGTAGCTTTATACAAATAATCTTAAATATACAATACTGGTATTCCCACTTCTTAGGAAGACTAGACTATAACATGTTAATAAATACTAACATTGGTCTCTCAACAGGAGCACTCTGAAAAGCAGTTTTATAATTTAGGATATGTTACAGTGCAGTAGAGACCTCTGGTGAACAGTCTAAGAATCACTTCAACAGAAACCGTTCATTTCTTTGTCTTGCCACATGTGCATAAGAGATCACAATGTCTGTTGCATAGTTTTGTTTACAGATGAATCGTTAAAAACATTCCATACTGATTTGTAAAGGTATCTTGATGAGCTTGGTTCAAAGGGTAAGTTTACAAATTCACTCCGTTAAAGCATAAAATATTGTGCCCCAATTTATAAAAAAAAGTGTAAAATTACATGCTTAACCAGTGGTCAATACATTGACATCATGATATGCAAAATTGTAACAGTTTACACATAATACAATTGGACAATTTCTCCCTTTATAGTCTCTTTCATTTAAAACCCATGTGACTATTTTCTTTTCTAATTACCACAAAGAGCCTGATGGCACTTTTTTTTCACCTACCATGGCAAAAAACCAGACAGGAAAGAAAGCTCCTCTTTCATGACCCCCCCCCCCCCCCCCCCCCAAAAAAAAATATGTATGGTGTGCATTTGTATTTCTAAAACACTTCATTTGGCCATTGTGGTATACACACTGATCTGACAGGCACAGTAGCAGAGTGAAAACTTGTTAATCAACCTATCGGTTCCCCGCAAAAGCATCTGAAATCTGAATGTTTCAGATTAATGAGTTCCGTAGCAACAGAATTTGACATTACATCCCTCGAAACTTGTGCCATAAAGTGAATATGTTGGATGTTGAAGTGTCCTTGCAACGAGGTTTCAGCGTATCTGCTACCTCTTGTGCTAACAACAAAAAGTGATTTTATATTGTTGACGGTCTTAAAATACAAGTAAAACTATTTGAGAAATAAGACTAGTGTCATGAAAGGGCAGTCTCTGAAGAGAGGTAGTCTTAAGAGAAGGTTCCACTGTATGGGTAAAACAACACTGATCTGAGATGCATAATGAACATAACACAACGACTGGACAAGATGAGTGTCCATTAGATGTAAAATTTGTCTACGAAGACAGGCTTTTCAAAAACCAAAGTAATAATTCGTAAACATGAAAATGTGCCCCATTTATACAGGTATCTTTCACCACACAAAAATTCACACCTTGTCGAGGCTTCCAAAACATTTTGACACGGCAAGCTTTCGAGTGGTCTCGTATAGCCTGCCAACAGTATCACAATGGCATCTTGGATGGGTGGCCTCTCAAAATTCCAACAACTGGTCAATAGACCAAAACCATTATCAACACAGGAAAAGAGACTTATTGAAGATAGGTCATTTTACATGGATACACTGTAATGAATGCATTACTTTGGCTAAATTATTTATTTTCAAAAATAAGAATTGCCTGTGTGCCATTTTTGCACTTTTATATTGCAAGCAATTCCACTGGCTCTTCCATACCCCACTTTTTAATGCCACAGAAATATGTTTCAGTGAGGAGATACAACAGATACGAAGAATTTGCATGCATGTAGAGAAAGTCCTGAATTCAGATTGGCACTGTAATACTTCAGCAACAGAGCACTCGAGCATTAACACTTTCCCACTTAAACCTGCTGGTGGTAAACTGTGATCTGCTTCAGTGATTTCAGCTAATTTCAACAGCAATGAAAAACAATTCGAGAATTACAGGTGAGACCTAACAAGATCACATGCCCCAAGTCAATAACTTTTCTTGGCATGAGTTGGGAACTAAGTGCCCAACTCATGCCAAGGGAAGCTGTTAATTTTGGTCTTAATTTGAGGGGGAAAGGGTTAATACTCTAACGCGTGAAAATTTTGTAATTTCTTATTTTTTCTATTTGGTTTGACTGGAAAGCTCTCAAATAAAAATAGTTTAGGACTTGACAGTACATGTACCAAACTTCATGACAGGCAGCAGCAGCATTTTGAAACACTAAATGCCAGATTTAGTCCACAGCAGGCCAGACCCCCACCTTGAGAGACCATGTGCTAAAGTCTCAAGCTTATTTTTCGTTTGCCATTTTATGTATGAAGAGATCACCTGTTTTGAACGACCCACCCTTTGGTGTCCTTTTGGGGTTGTCTTTCAAAACTGGGACTACCATATCCCATCCTCGAACAGTTTGAAACATACCTTAAATTTTCTGAGAAATTCCAATACAAATTTCAGATTCAAACTTTTTCTTGCAGTTACAGTTTTCTTATTATATGCCTGTCACATTATTACATGGCCATCCTTAAACATACCCACTGGAGGTACATGTAACTACTTTGCTTAAATGTGAACTGCCTCAGGTACCCATTTTTTTTTTTTTTTTGAACATTCTCCCAACAATCTGTGACCTTCATGGTAAAGAGGTATATCTCAGGGCCGCTTTTTCAAAAAGAGATTTCAAAGCTCATCAAATTGTACAACTTCACAAGCAAGCTATTTCCCCGAAAAAGAAGAAAGAATATACACGTAATGCTTAATTATAAAATCGTATAAAGGATTAACTGTTTCAATTCCAGTGACAGCTACATAAAAATAAATGCAAAATTGAAAAAAAAAAGATACGAAGAGATACACTCTAGCATGAGGGATACCAATTGATTTCCATGGCTTGTACATGTATGTTATAGATTTTCCATCTGCCTGAAAAAAGGAAGCTATGGATGCAAATGGCTCTTTTTGCTGAACAATGGAGGGTTTTTTTGTGGAGTTATTGACAAGAGAAGCACAAAGAATGTTTTACAGCTGGCCTATTAAGCTTTCAGCATGGTGAGAACAACAAGCAAACATTTCCATCGAGAAACATGCACCATGTTGGTTTCTTGGTTTCCGTGGAGGCTGTTCCCATGAACATGTATATACAGTGCTCCCTCTTTATAAGACCCCTCATTACAAGGCGGTTTCTGATATAACATGGTTTGTACCATGCCTCCCACTGAAATAGTTTTCCCATTACTTCTATGTTAAAAGTCCCACTGTTATCAGGCGGTTTTGCTATTTATAAGATGGTCTGTTCTGGGGATCCCACTTCAGCCTTTTAAGGAGGGAGCACTGTACATTAGCACAGCCTACACCACTCCTACAACCTCAAAGTCCCCTAAGTACTGCCCTCTATTTTCACCCCCGCGATTGTCTGTGGGCCTGCCCTGAGAGTCCGAACCAGAATGGGCATCTTTCTGGCGAACTCTGGCCTCTCGATTGCCATGTCTGCGTGCACCATTACCAGTCTGTTTTGGCTTAACATGAACACTCTGAAGCCGTTGTGAAGATCCTTGTGGGGGCGGACCCTGAGGAAACTCCAGCTGTCTTACATGGGCATTTTCTCTCTCTGCATGGCGGCGCGATTTCTGTCGGTGACTTTGCTTGCCATTCTGCCCATCTTCAGTACAGCATGGACATTCCGGTACCAATTGTATTTCCATATATGGTTCTTTCCTAACTACAATTTGTCGCATCGGAGAACCATCTCTTATGGACTTGGGCATTTGTAATGGTGGTGGTCCCCCAAGTAGACCATTAGGTAGCCCATTTTTATGCTGATCTACAGATATCTTTTTTGGCCGACAGTCCAGAACTGTTTGTTTACTTGAACTAGACCAGGAACTACTGGTAGTCATCGACATAGCTTTATCTAGTTTCCCGTTACCTATTTTGTCCATAGAAGGGTACTTTGCAGAACATGAAATTTGACTTTTTGGCAGACTTTCAATTGAGTCTGTAGGGTAAGCAACTACTTTCCTCCATCTGGAGTCTCCTTGCTTCTTTGATACCTCATCTGGAGTATCTTGAGATCGCCGTCCATTCTGATGCCCCCTTTCTGCATTTACCCCTGTTGATAAGTCCTCTGCTCTTCTCCTATGCTGATGCCCCTTTTCCACATTTGCCCCTCCAGGATTCCGTTGATATTCTACTCCTTCATATGCAGAAACACTGCTGTGTTTGTTATTGTCTGAAAAGTCAGTTGTACGTGGGGAGTTAAAACCACTGTCTGCAGCAGCCTCCTGTAGTGCTGCCACCTGGTGGCCAGGTTTTCTTCCATGAACTTCACACTCAGTCTTAGAATTCAAGTTCAAGTGTACATCTGGTATACCATTCTGGTTTAATTGGTTATTATA
The DNA here is from genome assembly GCA_964020975.1 of Hermodice carunculata. Taxonomy (NCBI): domain Eukaryota; kingdom Metazoa; phylum Annelida; class Polychaeta; order Eunicida; family Amphinomidae; genus Hermodice; species Hermodice carunculata. The sequence goes on from OZ026613.1 coordinate 23,179,713, forward strand.
AGGTCCTGCATTAGAATTTCTATGTAACGGAACGCGTTTCTGACAGTGCGAGTCTGTAAGACCTACACAGTTGACCCCACTATCACGTGACATAGAATAATTTGTGTCCCTTTTTGGTAGTTTTCCATGGTACTGTATTGAAATATCATTGTCACAGAAACTTGTACAATGTAACTTTCGGTAATTCCGTGATCGACTACTGTTGGGTCTGACATTAGCCCTTGCACCGTTGTTCAACATATGGGCATCTCTTGATGCATATGTTTGAAAGTCCTGCTGGCCTCGAAATTGATCATTACCATGGCTATCATGTTCTGGGGAAACTTGACAGAATGCTTCATTCAGTTGTCCATTTATATTAAGACCATCAGATTCCTCGTTTAAAGAGTTTTCCAACTGATTCAGCTGTCCACTTGTATTACGACCATCAGTTCTCTCATTAAATGATTGTTCTGGAATACACTCATACGGATTCTCTGAGCTAACATCTTTGTTTTGTACATCTCCACACGGACCATTTTCATCCTGGTGTTTATGTTTACGACCCGATTTGTGTTTCGTTTTCTTTCCCCTGGGAGAGCATTCATGGCTATTAGATCGGACTCTGTGAGGGTCCTGTACATCGAAAGATGAAGAACGACTGCTATGTGACGAAGAGCTGCGTTCTCGCCTCTTTGGCTGTGCAGGGTTGTCTAAATGCTGACGATGACCCGGATGCATGTGGGTGTCGTCATCAAAGAAATCGCTCTGTGTTCCTGCATCCTGATACTGCTGCAAATGATGCCATGTCTTTGACTTGGGAACGTGTGTCTGATACTGTGGTTGTGTATGCTGTTGTACCATCACCTGTACTTGAGACTCGTACCACTGCCATTCCGGGGGAGGGAACTGGGCCGAGAAGGTGGCGTACTCAACCTCTGTGGTACTGGCAGTGTCACCCTGGCTGCCCTTTTTGCTCTTGTTACGGCCAAACAACTTGCTCAGGAGGGACGACTTTTCACCTGCAATGAACAAAAATATTCTCTGATTAGGTAACCTACAGGTAGTTCAGCATCTGAATTCTGTAAGATAGGTTCAGTTTCTGACTGGCTGTGCTGAGCACAGCACGGACATTGCAAAAGGGAATTATGTTCTCAGTGATAACATGATGAGCACCACTTTCTAGTAAATCCTAATCTGACATATTGTCAGCACCTACTTTCTGCATTGTAATATGGGTTTAATTACACAAGTCAGCTCTTCTGCGACAAAAAGGTGTGCTGGTTGTACATAATAGCACAATATAAGAAACAGCCTTTTGTTGGTTATGTTGATACATGAAGTATGTAATACATTACAATAAATCAATGTAACCAGGTTGAGTATCACAGAACTAAATTAATAATACATTTCAGTCCCTGAACATTGTGCGCCTGTTTGTGCTTATTGCCATATTCATGAGGAATAATAGATGAAAAACTGTGGTAGTCTTGTTACACTAAATATGCAGCACTTTGTGCTGATGAAACTTCTGATATTTTGGCGAGACATTCAAATACCAGTGATGCAACAGTCTTTCTTTTTTTTTTGGGGGGGGGGGGGGGGGTACAAAGAGGGTGTGGGAGATTACTGCACCACAAGAGTTCTGCAAACATAAGTGTGGACATGTAATGTTCGGACCAAGATAGATCTATACATGTAAATGTATACAAACTCTTCATGTAATACCCCACTGCACACTGGTCCCAGGCTACATATGTGCTGCCACCTGTGAGCAAGAGCAAAAAAAAAAAAAGGTTGTTTGTGTCCTTGCATGTGCTGCCCTCCAATGTCCAGACACTGAACTAATGTATTCCTGACCAGCTGTTACTGAATGAAAAGTGTCAAACTATGATTGACATCAACTTAATGGCCAGTGGGCACCTTTCGCAGCTGTTGTGACATACTGGGCAGTAGCCAAACAACCTGTACAGCTGATCACTACAATGTACAGACATCCCTGCCGGAGTAAACCAAAGAAAAAACAAGTACAAATATGAGCAATCCTCTCAGATCTACACAGTTATTGTTTTTCTTCGTTTCTTCTGTCGCATTATACAGTACATAAATTACTGCTCCCGGTCAGGACGCGCCCATAACAGTCACCACAAAAGGAACAAAAGATGCATGACCGTGGCATGCAGCTGTGGCTGGCGTCTTGTGAACTACGTTTTTCTATTACCAGTGAAGCTGCTAGATTAGTGTAATTGGTAACGGTTCCTTGCTTTCCAGAACCACTGCACGCTTGAACAACGTTTTTGATGTAGTTTTTTTGGGAGGGCTGTACAAACACATGACTCATAAAAACAAACACTTGGTGGGTCAATATATTGGCTTTCACTGGTGCTTTATGTCTCTATACATTTGCCCTTGTCACGCTGTATAAATTAATGTACTTTGGGCAAGAATATGCTGAATACATGAACATGTATGAGATCGGCATATTACGAAGGCAGAAACATGAAAGGCATCCCTTAATTCTGGACTGTGCACTGACTGAGGGATTATACAAATCCTGCAATTAAGATACCATTCTGGCATCAAAGAAACTTGCTGCACATTCCTGACTTCCAGTGGACATGACATTGTTTTCTGTAGAGGTATGCATTACCCCCCCCCCCCCCCCCCCCACCACCACCACCACAAAGAGGTGGTCTGCCAAATTGAATGGAATTTCACATACACAAACTTGCCCATCCTGCTTTAACTGATTTCAACCCCCCTCCCTCCCCCCCCCCAAAAAAAGAAAAAAATGCATTCAGAGAACGGATTACCCTTGATAGCACCCACAATTTTTTTCCTCAATTCTGCAATTTTTTTGAGACTTCACAGGTGCCATAATCCAGTGTAACTGCACCAAAAATTTGATGAAGCTGTGATGAATACTTCTTGAGATATTTTGGTGACAAGATTGTCCACCTGTGTGCCACTCACATGGCCTGCGAATACAATACGAATTTCAAAAGTTTCTTAAGTATAAAAATAACATGAGGAAGCTGGTTTTCAATAGAAACCTGGTCCATTTTAATATGCATCTATGATAAAACTTTGGTAATGCTGCAATGCATCCTTGTTGAGATATTATGACAACATCATCCCCTTGTGTGCCACTCAGACGGGCCTTCAAACAAAATTTTTCAATTTCATAAAAAAAAATAATAAATACAAAGAGGAAGTTGGTCCAACATAAGTTGCATCTCTGACAAAATTTGGTAAAGCTGCGGTCAATATTTTTGAGATACTGCGGTAAAGTCATCAGGGTTGAGACCACTTAGATGGCCTTCAAATAAATACATTAAAAGTATCATAAAAAGTTAAGAGATAATTAGAGGGAGCTGGTTTTTAATAGGAACCTGGTCCATGATATGGTGCATCTCTGATGAAAATTTGGTAAATCTACCATAAATATTTTTTGACATATTGCGGTAACACCGACAAGACCAATGGATAGACAGATGGAAGACGTAGGGGACGACAATACCCTCTGGCACTTTTTGTGCTGAGGGTAAAAAAAAAAAAATACAAAAAAAGTTTGGTTTACATAAATGTTTCGGACTCATTTATATTGAGACCAAATGTAAATTCTGTTCCTATGCTCTCTTTGGACTTACACATTAACTCTTTCCTGGTCAGGATACAACTGACCCAATAGCTTACCTTGGGGTGGGCTTCGACAAGACACCCTGCCACCCCAAGGAACACTACTGACATGGGTGTGGTATCACAACAGATCTTATCTACAACTCTCAACATCAATGTTTTTTGTTTTTGTTTTGTTTTTAATTACCATGAAATTCAAGTGAAGACATTAAAGCCCAGGACAATTTGCTTTGGGCAATTTCAGTGGGAATGGATAAAAGCTTTCGAACAGCAAGCTCACAAGTACAGTCCTGTATGTTCTGCTGGGTCTCCAATTGCCCATTACTACAAAAGTACTTGGACTATTTCATCCAATTCTCATTGTGTAAAGTTCTTGTGTCAACATAATATCCTTATGGTTGTTGGAAGATGGCTACATGTAGGTCCGGTACAGGGACAACTCTGAACATTAGTCATTCAGGCTGAAAATACTGCTGTTTCTTGAGTTTGGCTGAAGGAACGTGTAAATGGCTAAAATATTCTTAGAAGAGTTACTAAACAGCCAAAGCAAAATCTTCATTACGCTTGAATTTTATTGCCATAAATAATTTTTCTATCATTTTGGCTACAATTTTTTGTGTCTGGATCCATCCATCCCCAATGCATTGACATGACTTGTACAGAAAAACTGGAGGAACTGCGCATTTCCACAACTGTGATGTCAACAGTTCTAATAGGGGACATGCATATTAATTTGCTGCAAATAGCTCTAACCCTGTCCCCAGGTAATGGTGACAACAGAGACACCTTGACATGGAGATACATGTACTGACAGGAAATTTTTAATAGGCTTACCAAACACTTGTGGGAATAGAGTATTAGACTTATTCCAAACATGTGACATCCAGAATTAGATCAAGCTCATTGCCATATTTAATAGAAATTGGCCAATATGTACACCTTTCCTTGTTGGCTGACACAGGCCAAAGCAACATCACAGTTCATACAAATGTCCTGTATTTTATGTAAGGAATGTTAGCAGCACTGCACCACAGCTAATATGAATGCGCTGTATTATACATCAGAATATTGGCAGTAGTGTCAGCTGGGAAGGTGCATCTCCTCAAATCCTTAACATCAAAAGACATATTTTGTCCTGTTGTGACCCACAGTTCTATAGATGTGTGAAAGCCTGCACTTCTAAAATACAATCTCAAACAGCCTTCTAATAACAGGGCGGCAGTCTGGTAAGAGGGAAATCCTTTGTACCACATTTGTAGGAGATGTGAACAACATGTGTATGTTTGCCAATGTAGAAGTACCCAATAGCTGCAGGGTATCACTGTACAATATTTATAGCTGTAAGAACACAGGTCTTGCAGTACACTCCATTCCTAGCTCAATGGCCCAATGGGCCCATAGGTGCTGCTGGAAAAAGATTACACAAAAAAATGTGCATAATGTATCTAATTTAGTCTGTCTCCCTCTTTAAATATATCCACAGGCAACAGGCAGGCTACACTCTTTAATTAGTGAATGCAATTAGGGTAAATGCAATCATTTGTACACATGTAGTCAAATTCATACGAAATGTCCAAGACTGGAAACAAAGTCGAGTCATCCTTTTTAACATACAGGGTGATTTAAATGTTTTTGAGGGGACAATCTGTACAGCTTTTGGCCCAGGATGTTGACACCACATTACACCATTCTGGCTGATACTTCTCATTGTATTTTCAAATCTACAACATTTCCATACAGTTTCCATGGCAGCCTTTTATAACAGGACACTAAGTCAACACTGTCATGCGAACTGCACAAACATGCTGTATTGATTGTACCCCTCTGTGTTGTCCACAAGAAAACACTGCTGTTGTTCTCGCACACAGAGCATATGTTTCACCAAAAATTGTGTCCTTTGTCATAGTTTCCCTTGATCAAATACAACTTTCCCAGACTGACTTGAGAGCACAGATGCTGGTGAACGAACAACCATGGGACGAACTGTACATTAATTTTTTGAATGTGTATCGATTTTCACACTTTGCATTTCACACATATAACTTCAAATTTTAAATGCACTATGTTGGACACAGTTAAGAGTCACAGGATAGAGCCACAAAGCTTAACATGAAAATACATACATGCTCTCTGTGCATTATGTACTTTCTGTAATGTTTTCCTGTGAAATATAAGGGGAATTGCTTTATTATCACATGTTTAAATTTTTATGGTTTATGCATTCATTTCACTTTTTATTTTCACTATGCCGTATTTTGGACATAACTCCAGTCTCAACAATGTTAACACACTATATGTATTTCACTGTGTTTTTATTTTCACAGTTTTGTGCCATGAACTGAACAAGCTAAAACAAGAATACAGCAAAATTAAAGCAATTTACTGTATATGGATGATGTATATTATGTATATCATTGGAAATAAATAAAAAGGGCAAAGGCTGAGTAACAACCTGGATTTGGGAATTCTGTATTAAAAACTGCAGGAAGGTTTTTTTTTTTTTAAATACTTTTTTTTCTTCAACTGATAATTTAACAGTTTTCTTTAGGTGAAATGATATATTAACACATTATGTGCACAAAAAAGTATGTGTTTTATAAAGTTCATCCAGTATGACTCTCTCTCTCTCTCTTTCTCTCTGTCCATACGTAATACTTGTATCCAACAAATGCATCTCACAAAAAACTCCAGCCAGCCACTCAAACAGGCCTACATAAACAGACAACTGTCCAGTAGTCACTAATAAAACATACTGTACCCTGATAAAAAGTCTTTCATCTTAAATAAGAACATCCAGATACTCCTGACTACTACCTGGTCTACCAATGATAAACCAGCCCTGCAACAAAGGCATCTGATCTGGTCTCTGGTTCCCCACTAATCATAAACATGTACAGTGTACTGCCCTATTTAAGTCAATTACCTTTCAGTCATGGCCAATCAACCAACTCAGTGCCCTGGAGTGAAACAGACTGCTCCCTGCTGGGAGCAACTGACCTGGTGCAATCATTGATAGCTCCCACAGGTCTGGACTGACATTTATGATACACTAACTACATCATCTGACCACATGGTCAGCCCACTGAGAGCAGGCATATGGATGTAAGATATAGCATTATAATTGGCTTTGTCTATTATACACTTTGATAACATTATGAAGATAACCCAGATCCTTGGCTGACCCACAAGAAGACCAGGTGGTTTTGGGAGGATGAAGGTCCTATTAGCTGGCTGACACAATGCATATGGTATTTCTCAGTTTGTGTATTTGCCTCAACAATAGCAGCAGTCACAATCAGTAATTTCTTATGTATTCACGTGGATACACAATCAAATACACAAAGTTCCTGTGTATTCCCATTGAATAGTATGTTAAGCAACCCCTTCAATAAAGTAGTTACCTTTGACGCTGATGCCATAAAATTTTATGAATCGTATAAGTTTCACACCTAGATCTATCATGGTAAATTTGGTATCTCCACATGCAGTCTTTATTACCTTGTGTATTACAAGTAATGGGAATACACAATTCCTGACTGAAGTGCCCCCTACAGCATGGATACAAGAACTGTCTGATCTGGTTCTTCCCGATCCCAGCACATTTTGGAACACCCTGTGATTACCTGCACACATGTTGCATAAGGGCAGGGTGGCAATCTTGCATGCTTATATTGTACCCTGGTACCAGGTACATGTACAACGCACATTGACATCATCAGTATTGTTCAATTCACCCGTGTCATATCCTATCTATTGTAACAGTGCAACTATACAATAAATATATGAATATCTGCCATTAAAGTTCAACTGTTCATACATGAACCATCAATAGCATTCACCCAAGCACACATTTCATCACATTCTTGAAATCTAACCAAGATGAACCACTGGACAGTCTACAGTCATGTGTGTATTGACCCTTTTCTGCCCTTGGCTTAAGCATCTAAGTGCCTGTATGCTACATTTCTCATAATTTACATTTTCTTTTATGTTGACTAAAAAAAAAAAAAAGAAAAAAAAAAAAAAAAGAAAGAAAAGAAAAGAAAAAAAAGCTACATGAAAGAAAAGACAGAATTTTCAGATGTATATGCCCCATCACAGCAGCTCTGCCTCACACAAAATATTCCCTGTCATCAATAACCAGGAAGGAGTTAATCCAAACATCCAGGGCTACTCTGTGGATATATTTCTAATGACCTGGGCTACATGCAATACATGTACATCTCGGCAAATGTGATCTGGAATAAACGTATATAAATAATACAGTGCTAACTTCACATTTTGATACTGTTTCCCAGTTTGAGAGTGCTCCCTTTACTCTCACCGTCTTTTAATTTGGAGCAGTTTAAAATAAAATACCACAAAACTGAAAATTGTAGTGGTAATTTAACTAAATACAGAATTCAAAACTCACATGCACATTTCAAATTTCTAAAATGTTGCCAGAGATGACCTCTGTTTTGATAGATGTATTGACAATTATGGCCAACATCACAGAACAAAACAAAAAGACCAGCCAAAAGATTCTGATGCTGAATAGCAGAATACCTCAAGTTAAATGTAGCACTGTGCTACTTCAGCAAAGAATGCTGGAATCTCTTCAGGACTCCTGGAACTAATTCTTTTTGTTATATCATGATTATCCCATAATTGACTGTGTCAATTTTCATCATGTAATCATTTGTAAGAGACACCAGAGGATTCAAATTAAGCTCGGGAAGAGGAGACAGAAGCAGAAGCACCTGGTCTGTGATGAGTTTAGCTGTACATAAATACCCCATTATGACCTATTATGTGTGTCTGCATCACTGCAACCATGGCAACAGATGACAAGGAAGCCCTAACAATGGCCATTTCTCCTCACTTTAAAGTTCCAAAGCACATTCTTCACAATCATGTCTGATTTTTCAAGTGAAACCATATTCATGCAGCAACATCTCATTTCCTCTCCTAAAAATGGGACTTTGACCTTGGCTGACCAAGCATGAAAATAAATGTTTTTATTACCAAATAGTTTATTGTGGCCCTGTGATCCTTTTGGAATGAAAACTTTTTTATGCCTTTACTAAAGTGTCCATTTCACCTTCTGAGCTGCCCTCATGCCATTTGCTAAAATGAGAACCCACTGAGGAAACTTATGAATTTTTACCCTGGTCCTTGAAAGTTGTGTACACCGATTCAGCTGTTTGTTTGAGCAACACATTACAAAGAAACCTGTCAGGCTTCACAGTCCCACAGGGTGTGTACTTGAAACCTACATCTAAAAATTTCCTTTGTCACTTTGGACTAATATCCATAAATATTTCAACCCTGAGTGAAACTTTCCAGTTGCCAGTTTGAAGGGAACAAACTCCTGCAGGGTTTTTGTGGAAGGTGGTGAACAGTTTACTAGTTCTTCTTTAACCCTCTTATCCCCCCTCCCCCCAATTAAGGCAGAGTCAACAGTTTTTCCTCATGCTGATTGGGTGCTGGCATCCATTCTGTGCTCAGGAAGAAAACTTGACCTGGGGGCATGTTCTCTTGATAGGTCTTGCCTACAAATCTCATTCCAAAAGCCTTTAATTGCTGTTGAAATTAGGCACAAACTTTGACGTAGCAATCTGACAACCAACCAGGTTTACAGAGGGGGAGAGGGTTAATATTTTGCACATTGTTGACCAGGCAGCAACCTTTTCAACTTTTGCCTCATCACACCAGACAAAAGCAGTACAATGTGGCATACGTGTCATCATTCTGAATGAGAATTGCTGGTGAGACTTACCAGGACAGCCGGCCCTTGAGCTGGGCATCACGGCCCAACCACAGAGAGCCAGGTTGTTTACTCTGTTTTAATCAAAAGAATGAATGGTTATTCTGTCAGCAGGTGCCAGCACCAAAATAAGTGGTCTCTACATGTATGCAGACCAAGCCAAATCCATAAGAACCCCTTTGGTGTATTTGCCTTCCCCTTCATTTGACACACATTTTCCCACAGTTAAGGTAAATTTTTCGTGCATATATCATTGAAAGTACCCAAAGACAAGAGATTCATTCATGAAGGAAGTAATGTTGCAGGGATTTCCTGTTCATTTCATGGTTTGCTGGAACCTGTCAGTCTACAGATGTTATCCTGTTATGTCACAACTATCAAGAACACACACAAATCTACTCACTAACAACTCAGCAGGGAAGACAGGTGTGCATTTAGTTATGAGGACACCGGTTCCCACCAGGTTGCGGTTCTTCCTCCCCCTCTTTTTATTTATTTGTTTATTTTATTTTATTTCCAGGGGGTCAGGCAGTCAGAGAACTCACTGGGTGGGATCAACATGTGCACGCTCACGTTCAATTTTTTTTGTGTTAAATTTTGTACCAATGCTTTAACATGCAACTCAACATAAAAGTATCAAAACATTTGCATTGTACACATCAGGCCCCTAGCTAGAACTGATAGCAAGCAAAGATATAGCTTGAAGAAGGGCATTTTTGCATCGCATTCTTTTTTAAGAAGGGCATATTTTTAGTGCAAATTTCAAACAAAAAAGGGCAGATTTGTGTAAATATATAATTGCAAATTGGAACTTTTTGAATTATTTTTTTCGTACATGTAAAAGTGTGCTGTATTTAAAAATATATCCACTCTGAATATTGGACAAACATAGTCATCTTTAATATGAATATTTATTAACATTAAGATCTCAAATGGGACATGGTGCTCAAACTTTTTTTTCTTTTAAGAGACAGTAAAGGTGGGGCTAAAGTAAAATAATGCAGCTGGTGACCGAACTTGAAATGGCCTTATTTTCCACATGCAACTTTATCACAGAAATGGCCGTTCTTGAATACCCCATTGCAGTGTTCTTGAATACATGCTCTGCAAATAGCCGTAAGCTACACTAATGAAGTAGCCATATCAATATAGGTGTTACACCACTGAACACAGCAGAATGGGCACCCTGCTGAATATCCTGCAGGGAGGTATCTTCAGGACAATGTTTGGTATGGGTGACCCCCCACCACAGTCAGCCACACTGCTGGGTGGGATCAACAGTTGTTGGAATTTTGCTGCCAGCACACAACCCCCTAACTCTGTCCCCTGACACCCTCTGCCAGTGAGATCTTTCACAAGTGCAGGCCTACTGCTAAAGGTGGTAGCTATCTGTGTGAGGAATGGTACTGATGCATACCAGGTAGAGTAGTCGCCCCCAAAATATAAGATTCCTTCTTATCCCCCGCATACCAAGTGCCTTTTTGACAGGCTCTCATATGCTCTCAAGGAACCAAATTAGTTTGAAACTCCCAGGTGTCTACAAGATCTCCTGGAGCCCAAAATTGTTTCTGGTGGCCTCCCATGCATACAAGTTACTCCTTGCCTGCAGTGTCTCCCCACAAGACAGAAGGCCCTGTCTTTCATTCATTGTCCTATTGCCCAAGCAGTATATTCTACATTCAATAGGACATGTTGAAAAAGTCACTGACTAAGAATCACACACAAAATGACCCAAATTGATTCCCATTTAATTTTAAATAAAAGTATGCAGTAATTATCATTCAAAAATGCAGCTTTGCTTCTCAGCAAAATCTTTACTGACCCTTTCCTCCTGAAACCATCTCATACTGGCCAAAATCTGCAAGACAAAGTGGTCACATATTGTGTGCTTCAGTATTTTTACTTTTTTAAACAGCAATAAAAAACAATCTGAATGGAAATTCTTGATGAGACTTACCAAGATAGCATGCCACAGCTTTCCTTAGTTCCGTGCCAAGGAAAGCTGTTGATTCAGCTGTAATTCAGTCTCAATTAAGGGTGGGGAGGGGGCAAAATGCCAGACTTGAAAGTAAAGTCGAGCGAGCACTACCCCAAGCTAGATGTGCATGTGAAACTTCCAACCATAGATTGAATCATCTTAGAAATATATATATACATATATCTCATGTAAACATCAAAAAGGTGCAAAGATGCTGCCTGACAACTCTATGCAGAATGTTGGCACCATGTCTTCTCCAAGTTGTCTTCTTGTAGCCAACTCTTCTTAGGCCTACTATGCATGTACATGTTCTTTAGTGGACTTTGTAAACATGCAGTCACTTGGGATTTACATCTAACATCTAAATACCGTACCCATTCTAGTTTTTATACAGGTGTACAATGCAATATGACCCGTCTAGTGGTCTTCTTGGTTTATGGCAAATATATCCTATTTCATATTGGTTCCAGATTTTACTTGTTGGCAAACATCCTGTGGGGAAATACAAATTAACTCACCAGCTCCAGTTACTGATCTGTAAATGAAAATCTTGCGATTCCTCTGACACCTGTCATTTTCTTCTGTGCCAAAAATATTACTCCGCACACAGCCTGCAAATTCTATGCAACCAGAAATGTGTCTTCTTCGAAACACACTCAAGAGCCTCTATGTGTTATACATTTCAATAGATGTCATGTAATGTCTGCAAAGTGTCTGGATAAGTAGCAAACCATAAGAAACATGTTGATTGCTTTCCTGCAAAGCAGACCAAATTCCGTGTTACTACCCAGTGGAGTAGACAAACTACGCAGCTTGGGTCTGCTTTGGAGATGTGCAAGTTGATTGCCGCCTTTCTCTAGAAATGAAGTGTCTAAGTCCAGGTCAGGCCATAATAAGCAATTATATGTATTCTGCTGGTCACACAAGACACACAGTCTGGTGGGTTGAAGATAGGAGTTGTATCTTGATATACACTGTTTTGAAACACTCATGACTAGTACAGTTGGTGTACATGTAATAGGACAAATTCGTATTAACTGAGATACTGTGCTGCCACCTAGGCTGCAGCAAGACACTTGACAGGTAGGGAGGTGGATCAATGCATTAAGCAGTGCCAATTGAGCTCCTTTGATAAAAGTAACAAATTGAGAAAGCAAAAAGCTTCAAAGAAGTCATTTACTCAGTTTTAAAACAAGCAAGAAAGATCTGGTCTGCACTTATAATAGTTAAATATGAATACTGCCTATTAATTTCTTTATGCATGTTTCAGATCTGCACCAAGATCTATCATGAGAAAATCTAGTGTTCCAACAATAAGTACTTTTAAAGTATATTGCAATGTACACATGGATTAGAATGGAGACAAGGTTATGGAAATAAACAACCTTTGGCCTACTGACTGAGGTGACATCTACTGGATGACGGATGTGCATCACATACTTCTGTTCTGGTTCCTTTCCATCCTAAGTAAATACAACAGTTATACTTTAAGCCTACTCAGATTCTGATTGTCACATTTTTATGCTGCATCTGAAACTTGTGGTCACATAGCCAGTAACCTCGGCTCTTTGCAGATAAAGGTCTGTCATGCAGAAAATCTAGTCACCAGATAGATTCCATAACCATCAATCACAACCCTTTCTGAAGTATAGGTGATGTCCAGGATTTACACATCATCCTCATCCAAACAGAAGGACAATTTATTCAAAATTCTAAGCACATCGTGGCATAGGAAACAAAAAGAATATGGCTTTAAAAAGATAAAGACACTTGTAAGTGAATACCCAGCTTCAGCTTTGATCTATTTATCTGAGCAACTGATATTGACAACTCGGTTCTGTCTCTGCCTTTATCTGTCCACATCAAAGGATTCACCTGTCTCTTTAGGAGGGCCAGGCCTATCTCACTTCATGTCATGTGATGACAGCGGACATCAGTCATCAATGCAGTCCATGTATAGCCTCCATGCAACGCACCCCCCCTGGAATTCACACACACCTGTGACCTGATTGCAAAGCACCCATCACCCCACAAAATTACTGCCTCTTCAATAAAACCCTTTATTGTTATCCCATTTTCTTACATAAGGTGAAAATTCTAGTCTTTGTGGTCAGTAGGTTGGTTGTACTTGGTAGCTTTGCAAAAAAGAGCCCTCATTCACCACAAGACAGCAAGCTTTCTGTTTCAACATCAGGTGGCCCATTAAATATCACAGGAGAAGATACCCAAAGGTTCAGAGATTAATTAACACTCTTGACTGCCAGATACAGTGCAAGGATTTTAGGGAATTAGGAAGGTGGACAGAGGGAGGTCTTTCATTAGGCACAAAAGTTGCACCATGTGGTCTGGTCATTTCTTCCAGCAGATTACTGGGGGCTGGGGGGATGGGGGGTGGATGACACTATAATTTACACAGATGTGATCACTGACATAGAAAGACCCTGACTGAAAAATCCATTCCCATAAAGGTGACACTTCTCCATGACAGATGTTGTTGACTTGGAAGGGGGAGGGGGGGGTGTAGTACCTTCAGAGTAATCCTGTAAACCAATCAATCAACAGAATTTATTAACCCTTTTTCCCCGTGAGTACAACTGAGAGACCAACACCTTTCCTTGGCAAAGAAAGCTATTGAGTGTCTGTCCACCTGTACACTGTTTAGGGTGTCATGATGTAAACCTGGAAATCTTGGGGGTATCACATGACCAAGGTATCAAAAGTATGGGACTGGACCTTCATCACTCAAATAGCCACAGCATCCTTCTGCTGTCTGCCCTGTGACTGTTGCCTGCTTCATAAGGGTCTTGGCATGCCATAAGCACCACTTCTGATCCTCAGCCAACCACCAATGAGAGACAATTTGTAAATGTCTGCCAATGATACAGATGTGACCTGCAGAATGCTGCTCTACCTGGGGATAGTTGATGTGACAAATACCACTCACGTTTCATCATATATACCTATATATATAAAAAGGTCAAAACTTAATGAGAAGATCTCATAATTTCCCGATGCATCACATACGTCATCATTTTTCACGTCATTGAAAAACACAAATATTACAAGCAACTGAACCCAACATAAAGAGTTCTCCAGGTCCTTTGCACCTGTATTCTACCTGCAGTAGGACGTTTTTCCAGGCACAGCTTTATTTATAACTAAGGAATGAAACTGGGCAAATATTATAACTAAATCTGGCAACCCCCACAACAGGCAATTCCCTCCTAAACATGCAGAGAAAGACAAGTCTCCCTTCTATGTTATGCTTGTCTCTTTCATTCCTCTAAATGTTAGGATGAAATACCTTGGCTGATGTACACTGATGTATAAATAGTACCAGCTGCTGGATGTTGTAACTCCAAGGATATAAATCTTCTGATATTTTTGTGCCTTTTGTAATGTAAACAAAAGAGCCAAAGTATTAACACCTGATAAAATATACTTTCTCTGAAATATTACATCTGTTGGAGGTAATTTTTCCCAAGATAAATATCAGATTCCGTCTGTGAAATGTTATCCTGTTTGAGATTTTTTTGGTATGAACATCAGACCGTTATATGTTTGCAAAGGATTACTTATCAGTCTCTAACTTCCTGTTCTGTCACGTCAGATCCTTTCTCCTAATATTCGAGTCACATTTATTAATCCTCAGTAAAACATTTCTCTGTGTAGTGGGGTGGAGTAGAACCGTGCGGTTTAACACTCACAGTGTCACATGATCATGAATAAGTATCAGAGTAATTTCTTGCTTTCTGCTGAAAGACACAAGAAATTCCATGCTAGCACAATGAACAGACCAGAGAAATACTGTCACAAAATCAATGGTCACAATATCAGTTGCTACCCATACATTTGTGCTTGAAATCCTTTTTGCTTTAAAAAAAAAAAGTCAAATTTAATTATATTTAATTTATTAATTCAATTTATTCAATTAAATCACCAATTTAATTCTAATCAATTTCATTTATTCTTTTCTAGTTTACTTTATGATCATTATGTTTTTTTCTTTTCTTTTTCTTTTTTTTTGAAAAAGGTATTGTGTCTCAACACTGCAATCCAGAATAGTTTGTCATTGTCATGCACACGATACACACAGCAGCATGGAGTTCATCAAAACCTGTAGCCTGCCATTTATTTACCTTGCTCAGTGATACTTACCTGTACATTACGGAAAAGCCCATCCAGCCTTCCCCACACAAGTACACTCACAATTCACTTAATGTATGTGTTTTTATGAACATCCCATCCCGGGTACATCTGACCTTCGGTTTTAACCACATGGATATCTGACTGCTGTACGTGTTCAAGTAGGGCTCAAAGAAGTGCATGTATATACATATGATGTACCTGTACCTTGCTGTTTCTGGCATACAGAATGTTGATGTTGTCAACTACTCTGGCAAGTTCTGTAAAATTAGCAAGTCTATATTTTCCTTCACTTCAACACACTTGACTTCCCATGCCATCTATACTGAGCACAAAAAGAAATGGCAACCTCCTCTTTTTTATGAAGAAAGTTGTGTTGTTTTTTTTCCTGTTTTCACTTTTTTCTTTTTCTTTCTTTTTTTGTGCTAGTTGCACACCAGTCATTTCCCAGCAAAATTTCTGCAACTTTAAAATTAATAAATCCAATCTCACATGTACATTTTATGTTACAGAAGTGGGGTGGGCCTGATGCAAAGATAATTAATTTCTCTTAGCACTGCACTTGATTGTTTACTTCCTGCAACAGCTTAGACTTTCATACCTTCAGTGCTGATGTCAGGTTTAACCAATATTTTCAAATACAGTCCTAAGCCGGAGCATCTGCTTCTACATATGCCAGTGTGTGTTACACCTTTGAGCATATTTACCTGATCAAATAACACAAAGTTTCCATGTTTTTGGTTGCTTGAAATGAAACACGTACTCAGGAATTGTGCCTATTTCTGGTTATAGGTAAACAAAAAATAAACCTATTGATCCAAGAAAGACATATTTAAATCAACCTACAATTGTGATTAGAAATGGGTTCCCAGTCAAAAACAACAAGCATCTAAATATAATCTGAATTGTGTTTCGAGCACGACTGGTACACTGAGTTCCAATTAAACTTATTCCCACAAAAAGGGGTAATGGAACCAAGTGCAAAATAGCGCTATTGTATATTTTTACGTGCGCATTTTAACATATTTATGCTTTACTTGCATGTGTTTCGCAGATAACCTTATATGAATGACAAAATGTTGCGGTAATTTTAAGTCAATGTCTTACTGCCACATAGAAATATTAGATTTAATTAAACTGATGGCTAATGTACCTTTTTCAATGCATATTTTGCACCTTAAAGGTTGAAAATTGGCAAAACAATATAAAAACAGCTGTAAAATTACACTTGCCTATGCCGTCTGCAGGACTGGATCACATGTGGTATCATTGGAAAGTTCAGAACTTTGTCTACATCAGTAAAATGCTTTCTCATTGGCTAAGTGTGACTGCAGTGTGGTTAATTTACGTCAAACATCACTGTTTCAAAAGTTAGAAATGTTATTCAAACAACCATTTCTATTGGCTGATGGTGATGTAGTCAGATCGTCATATGACCTATTTGAATAATTAATGCTGAAGATTAGTCACGTGGACCAATAGGAGCATGAGGACTTCCCAAACGATCATTTCTGCTTGGACTTCTTCCCAGGTCTCCACAACATGCCGTTGGTGAAAGCATGGATGAAGGGCATGATAAAGGCAGCAAATCTAACTCTTTTGATGCTGTTTATGTGTAAACACTTTGATATTTTCATAGGATTAGGACTTAGATTGTTCTTCTGAAGATTTCTGTTATGATTGCAGGACATACGGGAGGATGTTCACTGTACGCTTGGCACTAATGAAGGCAATTGTAACGTCTTGTGCCCGCAGTCCATTTGCAAAAGGGAAAGCATTGTTTTTTGCCAAACATATCAGTTTTGCCTTCAATAAATCTAACCACTAGCTGTAAATAACTTGTAATATAAGCAACATAATAAGATTTGATGCTGGGGAAATCAATCATATGTGGAAACAGTCATTTCAAACAAATTACTGCAGAATAAATATATGCAATGTTAAAGATGTATCGAGCACTACAGATATCGGTATTACTGTGACTGGCACTGGGGGACCACAAATGGTCAGGACTGCATCAGACTCAGAGTTAGTATGATTATGAACAGAAACACAAGTACTGTGATGGACGCGCTTTTCTCCAAGCTTGCATAAATGAGTTTATGTCTGTCCCATTACTGCGCAGAAAGTCTTGACATGTGTACAAAATAGCAGCTCAAGCAAACGTAATTTGAGCGCAATGGCAAACACGGAAAAACCTGAAAGTGAACGCAATTATTTGTCAAAAAATTAACGATTCCAAGCATGCTTGAAGGAAACCTATTTCTAATCACAACAGTACTTGTTTCAAAATTTTATAGCATTTTTTTTTCCAAACTCATGAACACACAATTCACATACACACACTAAACATCTGAGAAATGCCCCACCTTTTACTTATGGTACCACCTATGGTATAATTTATAATAATCATTAATAGCTACCAGCTAAATGTGGTATGTGATTACATCAAAAAAAACCCTATAGGGGTTTTCATTCCATACACAACACATATGCATGATGTATACCTGTATTTCCATTCACTGACAGTCATTGATCAGATACTATTCTCGGGGCAGGATTACTGAGTTCAACAAATATTGCTGACACGAACGCTGCAGTGGAAAGTGCTTGCTGTGGTAAAGCCAGCTCACCTGGCTGACATGTGTATGAAGCACTTTAACACAGTTTAAGACCTCCACTCAGCATGTGTTTCACCAGACAACCTGAGGGCAGACAGCCTGTGATGTGGCCTGCTCCCCATTCGCTGTGCCTTGCCCATTGTGTGGCTACAGACACCTTCCACCAGCATCACTCTGCCAACAGAGTTATTTATACCTGTGTTTACCTTCCAAGGTTCTGTGAACGTTGAAATATTTTCAGGTATTCAGGGACTTTGTTAGTGTAACACTGTAAAAACTTTTCCACCTCGTGTCATTTCTCTTTTGGTTACTTTTTTTTTTGGAAAAAATGTGATCAAACAAAAAACATTTACTTTGTCAAGGGATCATGTGCAAAATGTGTCCACTTTTACCAAAGTTAGCGAGTCCACAGGCCAAGGTACAATACTTGAGACAAGATCTGAACACACCCCATCAGTTGTTCAAAGACTCAGGAATGAATATCTTCAGTGGTGTGGAAAAACCACTTTGCCTGGGGCAGACCCTTCCTTACATGAGACTGGCGACAATGGGGTAAATACCCCCTTCCCTTTCATACTCCATAAATACAAACCCCTCCTTTCAAGCCCTGGGGCGCAAGCATGACCTTGGAAATGAAAGCGTCTTTGTTTCCTCATCCTTTATGAAGAGACCATCAACTGACAGGCAAAGCCCCATGGCCACAGCCAATCACCGGCAGGGCACCACAGTCTCACCGCTGCCATAGTTCAACCTGACCGCCTGCAGACATGCAGATTGGATTTTCTCTTTCAGCAAACAACTTAAGTGTGCATCTTGAAGATTTAATCTGAAATCTGCCATTTACTATTCCTCCTATTCTGTTGTGGTTCTACTTGAAATGCAGTAGATCCTTCTATTGGCACCAGCTACTTAGGATTTTCTTCTGTCCTTTCATTATGCAGGAATTTCAAAGTAGCCTCTACATCTGTATTTTAAGTGTACTAGTAGTTTCTCACCAGGACAGATGTGCTGTATGCAGGTGTACACTGTGCCTGATTTCCTTTAAAGACCCCCCCCCTCCCTCCAGCCCAGTAATTATCCTGCGATATCATGTGCCTTATAGACTTGTACCTTCTTATGCTGAACTCTGACTACGCATGGAAACATGAAAAATTAAGAAATCATATAGTTTTATTGACACCAAGTTCCCTGTTATCAGACATAACATGAAGCTTGGGTCTTCTTTGGAGGCCAATAGCTTTTGAACTACATGTATTGTGAAACCTGACTTGAAACACCAACCCCAGGGCTAAGCAAGTTCGTAGCTATATTATAAAAAGCGTATTTCCCCCAACAATATAAACTGAAAATGAATCTTTGAACACAGCTGTGTGCTTCATGCAGACAGGGTACATGTAAATATGTGAGACTGACACTTGTGCCATCAGACTATGTGTTGTGGAAGATATGTACTGCTTAAAGTAATAGATGGCACCACTAGCAACAGTACCTGCTCCAGTGGAGCAACCAGGTGGCTTAGTTCCTCTGGCTACTGTCATTGGTCAAGTAGAATCCAGAAATTTGAAAGATCCTAATTTTTTAAAGGTCAGGTCATCAGGTACCCGATCACAAATATAATGTTCACTTGAAACATCTTTCAAATGGTCAAGATATTCAATCTGTCTGTATAAACTTGTAATTCAAATTTGAAGCCATTAAAGTGTTTTCAAGAAAAATCTACATTCGTAATTTGGTCATCTACAATACCTCAAACTGCCCCGGCTAAAACATGAAATGATATACATATATTATAATTTCAAACTAGCTTGACCCTTCCCCCTTCAATTAAGAATCAGTTACGGGCGTTCTTTGGCATGAATTGCACACTTTGAGCCCAACTCATGCTAAAGAAAGTTGTTTTCCTGTGTCATGTCACCTTAAAGGTCTCATGAAATTCTCATTTCAACTATTTTTCATCAGTGTTCAAATCTGTTAAAAACACTGAAGCAGATGACATTTAACCACTGGTCAGCCAGTTTTGGCGGCTTGCACTCTCTCAGTGCCAAGTTTTGGACTGAGTCAACAACTTTCCTTGGTGCACTTTGGGCGCATTTCACCAAACTGTAGGAATGCTGGTCCTTGAATGTAGAGTCTTCATGAGGAATATGAATTTAGCATCCTGATTATAATTGAGAGCTGTTCATCTTCAGTTGTTTGAGTTTAGTCACAGTTGGCATTGAAAGAGTTAAGGAAGGAGGAAAGGTTAAAAGAAACTTTGTAATCCTAACTTACATTGTATTTATCACGAATAATAAAAGTTGCTAGCCTGGCACATGTTCCCTGCATCAATGTAAAAAAGTCACCAAGAGATTTTTTTCCATGACATCATTTCCATTTCAACATTGAGTTAAAAAAAAAAAAGTGGGGGTGGGGTGGGGGGGGGTTACCATGAAAACAGGGGACAGAAATACAGTAGAACCTGCCTATGAGCCCACCTCTGCTCAGAAACTAACTGTGCTAAAGGACCAGTCTCAACATCCCCATTAGCATATTTTAATTTTACCTGCCTTAGGGACCACCTGTCAGAAAGGACCATTTTCCACAGGTCCTGTGGGTGGTCCCTTAAGACAGGTTTCACGGTATAATGCCAATAAGGTGCACTCCAAACCCCATGATATAACCCCATCATGGGGTTTGGAGTGTATGTGTTAATACTCTCCCTGTTCCATTCCATTTTACACTTTGTACACATGTACATGTGTAGTACTTTTCTCTGACAATGATGCAGAAATAATGTGTCTTCACAACATGCTTTCCTGAAGTCAAGTGGGTAAAGCTGTGATACACTGGAACACCACCACCACGATTAACCCTTTCCACTTTGCACTGAAGTGTTTCTAATGCTGGATCAACAGCTTTCCTTGGCATGGACTGGGCCCAAAGCACCCAACTCATGCAAGGAAAGTTGGTGACCTGGGCTAGCATGTTATCCTGATAACTAAGTTTCTGACACTTCTTATTCATCAAAATTCTTTTTAGTGCTGCTGAAATAATCTATAAACACTACAAACAAACACCATTTGACTACACCAGGTTTTGGTCCATTCGAGGGGAAGAATCCAAATAAAGCTCCTAAGCTCCAGAGCCAAACATAAGATCAAGAGTACAGACACACCTGACCTACAGTAATTCCCTGTTATTCATCACCAGTGAAGCTTGGTGGAATCTTCTCCATTTGTCAATCAAAGATGTACTGTCAAAGCACATTAGTCTGGTATTTCTTTATACTTTGTGGACTCCCAACAGGGACAATTGGGCTGTCTGACAAGTAAAGTCTCTCACTTCTACCAGATCTTGTTGATCCCTCACCTAACCAATCTGCCATGAATGTGACAGGCTGGGCCACCAGTAGGCCAGATTAGGCTTGTAAGTGTCAGAGCTTTCACTCTCTCAGGACCAATCACAATCAAAGTGTTGTTCACCTGAGGTATCACAATGATTCCTGAGTAAATTTCTCATCAAGAGACCTTCCATTTAATTGCACACAGGCCTCTACAGTTCCACAACAAAAAATCCAGGTCAACAGCTTTTTGGGCAGAATGAACCCAAAGGATGTCAAGGAAAGCTGTTGACTCTATCCAAAAGCTGGGACTGAAAGACTTAAAGTGGACTCTATTTATGAAATCCTCTTCAACAAGTTGATAACATGGAAGAGGCCTTGTGGAAGCCCCATGAGTTCTTGACCTCATGCACTGTAACCCCTGGCTGTCACCTTTATAGTCCATACAAAGGAGGAATAATACCCCTTTAAAGACGTTCGGTACACCGCGTTATGCGCAACCATTTATGGTTCAATGCCTCTATGCAGTTAGAGCTGGTATTTGTCGATACCTGCACTAGCTGCTGTTCGCTTTTCCTATTTTGCACAGTTCCGTTTGAGAAATATGGATTGTTTACGAAGAGTGAAAAGGAAAAAGAATGGGCTGTTTGTTAACAAGTGCCAAAACAAAGGACTAAATGCTTTAAAACAAGGCAGAATACGTCGAAACACGGCAGTGGTAGACCAAAACGCATGTACACAATCATCGAACGCTGACCAAGCCACCGTCGAAAGTGCCACGCCCACTTCCCCAATGCCACATGCACATGTAAACACTGACAGTTATAACTGGGACGAAGGTCGTAGAATAGTGGAACTAAGTGTACTAGCCGATAATCTTGTATGCGAGGAATGTAAAAAAAACATTGTCCCTAAAAATACAGAATCAGAAAAACGATATGGCTTGGCCAGTGTACTTTACATTTCTTGTGAATGTGGTACAATAAACGCTGTCCCAACTTGGGGGGGGGGGGGAGGGGGGGCACCGCAGTAATTCCCCAGCGTCAAAAGGTGACACAGACATATTTGACAATGTGCTGCCTGTGTTACTATTCGACAATGTATTAAGGCAACTATAATTTTGATATTCCTATTTTTACCTCTTTTTCCACATTGCTGTATTGCACTATGGAGAGAATCTTACAATGTTTGCCTCTTCTCAGTAAAACTATGAAAGTATATATTATGACTGGAATATAAAATTAACGACGTACTGCCGTTTATTTAACCTACATACATGTATATTGATATGGTATCGAAGTTAGACAATGAATGGATACCTTGTACCTATGAACTTAGAACAAATTCAGTCAACATGCATGAATTCTTTGTACAATTGCGGAAAAAATAGCACCGTATGATATCTTTTTTTGTTAATCAATGAAATCAGTGCATATTTTGGAAACCCCCTACAATTTTTCAGGGATTTGTAAATATTTTTTCTACTTCAAACTTGAAAAATAATGTGAGCACTTATACATTTTTGCAAGACGAGATGAATTTAAAGTCACATTCCAGCATGTTTTGTTCACATATTTGTTATTAAAAGGCTTGATATACATTGCATACATTCATATTGAGTTATTTTATGCATATCTTTGCATCCTTAATTTATTTTTTTGTTTTTACCCGCATATATAATGTTTGCTATAAAATTTCTGTAGTCCTTACATGTAGCGCCACCTAGCGACAAAAGTAGCACCGTGACATGCCAATTTTTTGCTTGCATTTTGTTTCAAATGCCAATATCTTGGTTCACACCAAAAACCAGAGATTTCTAAATTCTTTTGACCAGTGTACCGAACGTCTTTAAAGTTCAAAATGGGTATAAACAAGCCCTTGTGGGATGTTCACATGTAGATCTTATGGACACTTACATGTAAGTCTACACAGGCTAAACAGACCCCATCTCCACATATTTTTATTTATGTTCAAGTAAAATGACTGTCAGAGAAAACACAGGGCCTGGTCAGCAAACTAGGCAAGTTTTAACCCTTTCCCCGATAAAGCAGAGTTTCTAACCTGCCCGAGGCAAGCTATTGACCTGAGGCATGCCGTCATGATAGGTCCTAGCTACTCTTTCCAGCAAATGTCACATTGAACATGGGCTTTCAGTAAAAACATCCAAAACCAGACCACTATTTACATTTGGGTGCTTGTGAGTGATCTCAGCAGGAAACTGTTCCAGCCAAACACAAGCTGAATTTTTAACAACGAGTAACTTTACCTGCTGTCAAGTTTTCAAATATTTAGCCCTGTAACCACTTGGTCTTTGCGGTTAAACTGGCAGACATGTGTGTATATAACGACAGACATCAGCATGAAAAGACGGCCCACATCTGCTGTATACATGAAGTGTCCTCTGAAGACATGTGGTAGGTCCGGAAAGTTGCTCTGTGACTTGGCAACTGAGCGAGTTCCGCAGCTGATAGTCATGAGGGAAATGAACAATGTCTACGTTAACCCCTGACTCACTTGGTCACCATCTGCCAGCTTCTGTCTTACACAACACTGCTAATGAAGTTATTTCTTTGAAATGTTACTGAAATCTGACTCTTGACAAGATAACCGTAACCAGAGTTCTCTGCTTCTAAAATTCACCTACATCAATATTTTTTGTACCTACGACAGCAGCTGATAAATTCGGACTCTTTTAAGTGCTGATTTGAAATGCCGGCATGGTTGTAGAGTTGACTATCACTGGAACTGATCTGTTTCATCATTCATAAAACTATAGTGTTGCTTTCTTCCTGTCACACATACAGTGAAACCTAGCTTGAAAAACCACCCCTATGCATGACCAAATCGTGGTCTCTTGAGACGTGGTATTTATGAAAAACACTGAGCAAAGTATCATGGAAAGGTGGTCTATTAAGGCAGGTGGTCTCTCAAGAGATGGACCACTGTACAACTTGTCATTCATTTACCCACTCCACTCTCTGGTCAAAGTACAATTTATTACGTGTACCCATTTACCCCCTCCACTCTCTGGTCACTGTACAACTTATCACCCATTTACCCCCTCCACTCTCTAGTCACTGTGCAACTTATTACCCATTTACCCACTCCACTCTGTGGTCACAGTACAACTTATTACCCATTTACCCACTCCATCCTGTGGTCACAGTACAACTTATCACCCATTTACCCACTCCACTCTGTGGTCACAGTACAACTTATTACCCTGGTTTACACGTACAGCAGGTTCCCAGTGACAAGTTCAAGTTGGGCCTGGGTGCCCCTGCGCATGTACACTTTCTCTGTTTTTGGCTGATGGGCACAGCTTTAGTGGAAATGAAACTTATCCCAACTACCCTGAAGGTCAGGCCTACAACTTGTTGGCAGACAGAGATGTGGAGTCAGTTGTGCACCCGCCTGAGAACACCTGTGGGACTGAGTGATGGAACAAAAGTTTCACTCCATCAAATTTAAGCACACTTTGCAGGTCTCCACGTTTACAAAATATTGTGAGAGAACATAGATTTTTATTGTGAGTGCACTGAATTTGCACCAGGACATATTTCTCAATTTATCCCCCATAACTTAAAAGTCTTTAAACTGAACTTTTCAGTGTGTATACATAATCTTGATAATACACTAAAAACTTGTATCATGCTGACAGTTTTTCCATTCTGTTGCATCTCAGCATGCACATGTACATGAAAAATGTTTTTCTCCAAGACCATTAACCTACCAGCCTGAAAAACATGTAAACTGTCAGTATGTCTTTTGAACAGCATTTAACCCTTTTCCTATTCAATGCACCAACCTGGCCAGGAGGTTAAAAGTGTCACCTGTTTCAATGATTTTTTTATTTATTTCAGTTACTGTGAGTAGCCGCATTACTTTTTGTGGTCACTAGGCTTGGACATAGGAGTCAATTTCTTTGTAAAATTTACCTGTGGTGACAGGTCACCTGCTGCATGTGGCCACTTCTTCCTGGCAGAAGTGGTGGCCACATACAGCAGGTACCACTGTATGTATGTATGTATGTATGTATGTACGTATGTATGCAGGCACGGATTTAAGAGGGGAGCGCCAGGAGCGCGCTCCCCCCCCCCCCCCCCGCCCCTAAAAAAAAAAAAAAAAAAAAAATTCTGGCGCCTCCAAGCTTTAAGTCACATAAGTGAAACTCATACTTCACCTGAAGAGAGTGTATACAGTATGATTAACCATCTCCGTCCATGCATCTGTTATACTGGTAACACTCAACTTGTATTGGCAACTAGTCACAGGTTTTTCATGCTCTAAGTCATAGAAGAAAAACTGTTAATTCATGTATATATCTATAGCATTGTATCAAAGCATAGAAGATTGAATTTGTATCTACAGTTTGTATTGGTTCTTTCAGCAGAGTTACCTCACTCTAGTTTCCTCTAATAAGCAAGGTGATAAATAAATGATTTCATGACTACTAAGTATTACTTTTGCTGCTGACTGAAGATTTATACTTTTTACACATTTGTGAATTCAAAAAGCACATATGTTTTTCTAAAACTTGTGATATTGGAGACATTCCTCTGAGAGGAATTAGTTTAATTTGTTCATGGTTAATCATATCCTGTATTGTGGATTTGTAGCATATAGTAATATATTTTGACTTCCTTAGAACAATTGAAGTAATTTTTCAGAGGCTTAGTTTTATAGTTAGTTAATGATTAGAAGTATTTAGATGTATCTTCAGTGGTGCTGACTGAAAGTGATAAGTGATTTGTAAATCCTCATCCACATTGTGGATTTGTGTCTTACTCAGTGCAACTCGGACTATTCTGATTCCAGACAGATCATTTTAGTTATTAAGTGATCAGATGGTGCTGATTGACGTTTTGTACTGAGATTATGTATTATATTTACTTAAGCTGATTTGTGAAATCTAGCTCTAAACATATATTGTGGCATTATGAATATAGTTCAAAACATTCCTCTAATTTGGTAGTTTTATTAGTTATTTGATTTATTGCTTTTTTGTCATTCAAGTAGTTGTGTGGTGCTGCCTAAATTGTGATCTAATTGTAAAATTATTCCAGTGTACAGCTGCAGGCTTGAATGTTTTATAGTTACACATGTTCATAAATGTTGGTCACTTCATGTGTCCTCGTTTTTTATTGACTCAAATTCATTTGACAAGTGTCACATAACATTCAAATATATTACCATGGTAACTACACATGGTTTCCTGTTCTGGAGAATTTGTGAATTCCAATGACAATAACCCATGTGCGAGTATACAAGAACAATGGCTTAATTAACCTGTTAATAACTGAATACACAAGTCACGTCCCAATGGTCTTGCCTGATGTCCTGCAAGAGTGTGGGTATTTTACAAAGAAATACACTAGGAATATGTACATTTTCCCTAAAAACTGACCACAGAAACCAGGGATATACTTTGTATGAAAAATGCTGAAAAGAAAGTTTTTCAGTCACACTTAGTGCGTTACATACTTAAATCATGAAATGCCCAGTCAATAGTGGAATACATACTTTATTCAAATTTATCAAAGTTTGCAGGACTTTCTATTGTTCTTTATGTTCACTCATGCATTTCACGCACATACACTATTGAACAGCAGATGGAAGCTTTGGAAAATAAAACCCTTTGTAATGGTTATCAAAGTTTTATTATGGGACACTGACATCCCAAATGAAGATAAACCAGACATCATATCTCTTAAAGTGGTCCCCTGTATAAGGCCCCTCTCACCAGAGGCCACTCCTCTTGAAAAGTCACCATTCTGATGCAGAAAGTGTAACATTTTATTATATATATTCCCCCTCTAGAAGGGGCCACCCCTCTTACAAGGCCACTTTTAGGCTGCATTTTGGGTGCCTTGTAAGAGGGGAGCCACTGTATTTTATTGACAGAAAAATGCAGTTTAAATGCATTAAAACCCTGGAGCTTCGGGGGGGGGGGGGGGGGGCTCTGCCCCCCTTACCCCCCCCCCCCCCGCTAGGGCTCTGCCCTGCACCCGCCGGGGCCTGGGCAGCACCCGGACCCCCGGCTTAATTGCCATGTTCAGCTCTCCCCCTTGACAAATCCTGGATCCGCATCTGTGTATGTATGTATGTATGTATGTATGTATGTAAGTATGTATGTATGTATGTATGTATGTATGTATGTACATGTATATGAGATTTGTATGTGTCTATGTTAGGCCTATCAGAATATGATGCAAGAGTTCAACAGCTTTCCTGTGTGGGGAGGGATGAAAATCTGTGCTGTATGTGATATCACTACAATAGCAGGACATACAATTCATTATTGAGGGCAACGCTGTTATTTCATGTGTGCTTCCATGTTACATTTCATTCAGAAATCCTACTGGCAAACAGAACATGTACAACATAGTCTAAACACATCCAAATCATTAAGGTTTAATCAAAATTGAAGGAAAAAGACTACCCACTTAAAAAAAGAAAAAGAAAAACAAATTAAAACACAATCAGATATTGCTAGATCTATGACCTCCTCCCACCCCACCCTGCTAAGCAGAGTCATTCTTGTGCTATATGAACATTCATAGCCAGTACAGTGGCAAAGTCACCCATCTTCAAACTCATCCGAGATCTCAAGTAGGACTATAATCAACTGCAATTTGAAAGGCCTATGTCAAAAACTTATCAAGATATCGCGTGAAAACCAATCACTAAAATGGCACTGTCATCCTCGTATTTGGGTCAAGGTGATGAATCTTCAAACTTGTCCAATACCTTATGTAGGATTAAAAGCACATGTGCAATAAGAAAGGTCTATGTCAAACACTTTTCAAGTTATTTTGTGAAAACCAAATTCGCTAAAATGGCTGTGACCTTAGGATTTGGGTCCAGGTCACCCATCTTGAAACTCAGCCAAGACCTTATATAGGACTAAAATCATGTGCAATATGGCATGCACCTATGTGAGAAACTGTTCAACTGAACATAAAATTAACTAAAATGGCTCTGTGACCTTAGAATTGGGTCAAGATCATCCATCTTTATACTTGTCTGAGACCAAATGCAGGACTATAATCACCCGCAATTTGAAAGGCCTATGTTTATCGTGTAAAAACCAAATTCATTAAAATGCCTCTGTGACCTTGGGATTTGAGTCAAGGTCACCCATCTTTGAACTCATCCAAGACCTGATCTAGGACTATAAGCTTGTGCAATATAAAGGCTTACGTCAAAAACTTGTCAACTTATTGCGTGAAAACCAAACTTATCTAAATGGCTCTGTGAGCTTGGGAATTGGGTCAAGGTCACTCCGTCTTCAAACTCGTCCGAGACCTTATGTAGGACTATAAGCATACATATGAAAAGCCTATGTCAAAACCTTTCAACTTATCACGTGAAAACCAAATTCACTAAAATGGCTCAGTGATTTTGGGAATTGGGTCAAGGTCACCCATATTCAAACACGTCAGAAACTTTATGCAGGACTATAAGCATGTGCAATATGAAAGCCCTATGCCAAAACCTTTTGAGTTATTGCATGGAAACTGTCGGGATGCACGCATTTGAAAAATCTGAGTGATGGATAGGTAAAACCAGAAGTGTACAGGAAAAAAAAAAATCTGATAACAGCCCTCACAAGGATACACAGGTGTGATTTATGGACAAGGCTGCACAATTGGTTCAGACAAAGGAAGAGTTTGCACAAGTTCTAGCACTGTGTCCCTAACCCTTTTTTGAAGATTTATGGATCCTTTGGTAGCCCCTCACCACCACATGAATTCTTGGATCCATCCTTGTATGGGTTCCCAGCAGCCATTTCTTCATGTATGAACATTATGATCACGACGTACCCCACACCGCTGCACCAATACATGTACCTACATACTGTATCACAGGTGTGAGTCAACCTCCACTGTAAATGTGGACTTCGAATGGCACCAGCAGATAAGATTAAGACTGCTTAATGCACTTGTAACCCATCAACAACATTAATTGATAATCAGGTCCAGTCACAGTACCTCTTGGGTCACATGTTAGGGCTATATATCTGTCTATCCCCAGGAGGCAAATAGTGACTTTCACCTGTGTATGTTATGTGCAGTACACTCCTGAACTTGCTG
This sequence comes from Hermodice carunculata, assembly GCA_964020975.1. Lineage (NCBI taxonomy): Eukaryota > Metazoa > Annelida > Polychaeta > Eunicida > Amphinomidae > Hermodice > Hermodice carunculata. The sequence continues at coordinate 23,209,240 of OZ026613.1, forward strand.
CTGTTTGGTTTAGACATACCAATGGTGGGTGTGAAAACCTGGCAAAGCTAATGGTAATAACACACATATTCCACCACAGCTTACCAATTCACCTGTTTTCTGCACCAGGACAACTGAAATCCCAATCAGGGCAACTTCCAACCACTCACCCTTCCCCAACCACAAAATCTGCTTTTACAACTAGGATTTCTGGATGGATTTACAGTGGTTCCTGTCACTAGAGACCACCCCTACAGCGTCAAAAAAGTGGTCTCATGAGACAGGTGGTCTTTCGTGACAGGTGAATTAGCATGGGAATAATAAGACTTGGGAATCTGAAAAGCAGTCTGTCATAAGAGGGTAGTCTCTCACAACAGGGGTATCTCATGACAGGGACAACTGTATATAAGTCTGAACATTGGGGGTAATCAAATCATCAGAATAACTTGCCACAAGGACAACAGCAAAATAGTGATATCTGCGCCCATTTTATACATGCCAGAACATTAACCCTTTCCCCTTTAAACCTGGTGGTGGCCAAGCTTCATCTCCTTCAGCATTTTCAACAGTAATGAAAAACAATATGACTGATAATCATAGATGACTTGGACCTATCAAGATTACATGCCCCAGGTCAACAGCTTTCCTTGGCATAGGTTGGGCACTAAGTGCCCATCCTATGCCGAGAAAAGCTGTTGATTCAGTCTTAATTTATATGGAGTACAGGGGTTAATGTTCTTTGGCCCCTTCTTTTGGCAGGGCATGTATACAATATTCGATATCCACTAGCCCTGTGGGCATGTAGATTTTTGAAAATTATCTTGCCTTTCTATGATACCATTTTTCATATAACATAGATGTGTATATTACAGATGTGAAGCCCGCTACATACAGGAACATCATGACTGCTGGTTATATCACGACTGTCTGTGAAATGGCCTGCACAGAGCTAGTACATGCCTCTTGGGCAGTAACGGTTTTCTGGTAACTAATTCAGTCTGTGTTGAACTTTAGTGCCTTGTAACACCCTTGTTCAAAATTTTCTGTACCGAATTAAGTGTTCCAAAAAATATGTACACAATTTTACCAACATGAAACTAATTTTACCAACATGTACTGCGTTTATTTCTTTAAACAAATTGCTCAGGTTGCTCCAGGTCAGTGAAAAAGATGGCCCATTTACACTGACAAAGTAAAAACCTTTTTTTTCTTGCTTCACACATCTGTGGTTCATATGTTACCTATGACAGATGCCTGGAGGAATCATAACATGTCCCATATATATACTTGGCATTTGAAAGATGTATCTGAGACACACCTGTTCAAATGCAAATATTTTTTGTATGCACCCAGGAAGAAGTAGACAAGAGGTGAACAGCAGGCATTCACATGTCCTGCAGTGCTTAGTATGCGGCCAGAGTTGGGTAACTCAGTTGTTGTGCAAAACAAAAAAAAAACAAAAACAAAAAAAAAAAAAAAGTTCTCAAATATTTCTTACATGGCAAACCTGTTTTCTATCAGAAGATGAGATATTTTCTTAAATGCTTCCTCCAGTTCAGTGAGATAAATAATACATGTCATCATGATCATATGCTGTAAGCATGTACTTATGGGAACATGAACATGTAACCTTGTTTGACACATTGAGAGCCAGGTTAGAACACTGAAATAAAACACTGCCAAAATTTGTAACAAACTAAAAAATGCTGGGGAGTTTACATACCTTTGTCTTTGTCTTGATGAGCATCGCTTGTCTTCAAGTTTATATCCTTAACCAAAGCTTTGGCCCGGTCCTCCCCGTACCTCAAGGAGGCGCTACGGGTCAGGCTATCCCCCTTTTCCTTTTTATCCCTCCCTTTTGGTGCTCTCATAGACTGACTTCTATCAAGCCTTTTGTCTCTGTCTTCTTTTTCAGCCTTTTCCGGTTTCTTTTTCTTTGAAGTGTCACTTTTTTCCACTTTGTCAACTTTATCATATTTTTCTTCCTTTGGGTTGAAGTAGGTCTGGCAGGATATTGACCTCATTTCAGCCCGGTTGGCAACCAATGGGATGTACACTGCTGGAAGGTTGCCATGGCGACCTTCATTGATGACCAATTGGTTATCCTGGAAGGAAAGGCATCCTCCAAGGGGGAAAGTGTCTGGTGAGACGATAAAATATCCCTGGCCTGAAACAGTCAACACCATAATTTTTCAGATTCAGCCCATGTAATTATGTGTCATGTACCAAGTATGCTACCACAACGGACAACTACCTGCATTAACAGCAATCCACGCTTGAAATTTTAAAATAGTCTTTCGGAAGAGAAAAGACAAAGAGATTTTTATTATGATCCTGAAAAATAAAAAAAAGATGCATTTTCGGGGATATAATTTGAAATATACACAGTTGTCTTCTATGAGAAACCAATGATAGACCAGATAAAATGGAATAATCACATGGTTGAGTAGAATTGCCCTGTAACCAGGATGATTTTCTGTTCTCGTTTTCTTCTTACTGACTCTCCAGAGACTGTATAAGGCATTCATTGGTTTGTGTGTGATCATAAAATACATGATCTACACCCACATGTACCTCTTGAAAAGTATCCAGCCAAACAATTTTCCTTTGGGAGGTAGAAAAATAAGAAAAACAGGCATGACAAGGCAGGATGTGGTTCTCTTTGTACCAGTGTGTATGACCAAATAACTGGCTGTCAAAGCCATGACAAATATGCCCCTATCACTGTGATCCCTGACTCCCTCCTGTGGTGAACCACTGCTCCAGATCAGCAACCACAACACTGGCTTTGTGTGCCGCTCTATTGAGGATCCCCAACCACTTGGTTGCTGCATATCAACCAATATCCAACCTGTACAGATCTCTTTTGGGCTGTTCATGTACTCAAATTTGACAATAAATATATAAATGTACCAGCAGTTTTGTTTTTCAGTAACACACCTTGCCCTGCATGGACCTGGAGTGCCTTCTCCTGGGTACATATGTACAGATCATCCAGATGAATCACAAAATAGTTGTGGGTCTGCTGTATATTGGTTCCCATGCAATATGTTATTGCTTTTTTTTTTTAATTCAATCAAAATGTTTGCCTTTTTTTTTCATTCAATCAAAACGTTTGTGTAATTCTTTTTGTAAACACAAATTCTTGCAGTCTTCATGTCCAGGGTTCTTTGACACCTGGATGTTTATATTTGTTTTAGATGGGAGGGGCATTTTGTACAATGTTGAAAACTTTTTTTTGGGGGGGGGGGGGCAGGTGATACACTTGACTTACTGATACTCATGATAAAAAATAACTCTTTGTCATGACTTAAGCTTTTGTTTTTTTTGTTTTTTTTTGGTTAACTTTTTTTATTCTTGGAACAAAGCTGCATGTGCCATTAGGAGGGTATTCCTCCAGATTCCAGTCAGCCCAACAGAACAAGTGATATGTACACATACATGTGAACCAACTGCAGTCTAATAGAAGGTAACTATCAACACACACAATGAGTTTCAACCCCCAGGCTTGGATGGTACCTGTCACCCTTCCGTTTCTAATTTTACAACCACTGATTGATTTTCTCAATTCAATTGTGCCACATTATTATATCAACCAATTTCACACTTAACATGTCAATGGGGCTTCCCAGGCTGGGGCCTGCCAGCTCTTTTGCTCCCTGGCTCTAGTTTGCAGTGCCAGCGACGTTTTGTAATAGTTTTTGTTTCTGTTATAAAACTGCACAATAAGGCAATTCAATTCGAACAATTTGTATTGATCGTGCACTGCCTGACCCCTGGGGTATTAATAACGGATCACCTTCCAGGCAGAAATTAAGGCAATGGACCAGTCATGTTGCAGAAAGGGCACCAAGGCTCTTCTGGGGGGAAAAATAGATAATTAAGCCATTATGTGACCAGTGAAAAATTAGTTCACGTAACAATGGCATGCACACTGCACGCCACTGAACCGAAACAGAGCAAATGGACGGCAATTTCTTGGGAGACTGTACTACTTAGCTTTGGAAGAATTAAAACAGCCTACAAAACGTTAAACAAACAATGCTTTCCCCCTTACAAAAAGCTACCAAAATGGATTTCTCGGACAAAATGAACACATACATGTAGCTATGCATGATTATGTAAACAGAACGGCTTGAAGTCAACCTCTGACAAAACACGTTAACATGTCACTGCCAGGTGTGACAGTTGCAATTTAATTTATTTGTAACCACATATTTTCAGACATGGATGCAATTATACTTCAACAGAGAATAGTGAGACATTAATTTTGCCAGTGAACTTTATGTTTACTTTGTCACATATATATTATCATATAATGGCCACAGAGACATCCAAATTTTGGGAGCTCTGTGACAGTTTCATGCCGCGTTGGGGTGACCACATACAAACATACATAACACAGGTACTATTCATACACAAACAATTCACTGGCAAAGGTTAGTGACTACTGGCCAACACTGCAGGCTCTATCAATTAAACTCCTATTCAATTTCATTGCTCACTTTAATTGCCACTAAGTGCATATATATACATGAAAAGCACAGTCTATGTGACCTACAGCTGAAAATAAATTAGCCTGCTGACTCGGGAAGTAAATAAGTTCCCCCCTGTATCCAGTGGACTGTGATTTCACTTTGAGGCTGTATTATAAACTAAGGCATGCTTCACTGACCATTACTGATGCATGTCAAGCAATGACAAAGACATTTCAATTCAACTCAAAGAAGTTTATTATCTGTGACTGTTTATACCCATTTCATGACCAAAATCAATCTTGACCTGTACCCATGTTATCAATCTAAAAGTCCGAAATGCTAAGAGAGAAAGCGGCAGCACTGTCTGTAGTGGCCCAATATATAATATATATGTCTATACCGTGTATATTTTCAGCTGACTGTCACATAATTACTCCCAATATACATAAAATGCTTTCCTTTTTTGGGGGGAGCCCCAGATGCAAAATACTTTTATATCTTTTTGGCCTCTGGCATACATGATATCTGTTTTGAATGTGCATGTGTGCATATAGACCAACACTACTGGTGTCAATGGACAGCGTGTATTGTGACATTTTTTTAACTTTTGGACTCCCAACAAGTGCCACCAGTGCTCTCTGTGCCCAAAGTGTCTGGTATACCATGACACTGACACTCTTTCTTGCCAGTGCCAGTGGAAAATTAATTACTGTGAAATAATTAACTTTTGCAGTAAAATTATTAAATACACACATTTATCTTTAATGCAAAATTCTGGGACTATACCAATTTTAATGTAACTGCTCACTCAAAGCAAGTGGTTTTTACATAAAAGTGCATTCACTTCAATACATGGATCTGTTGACTGCATCATATTTGAGATTTGCTGCTTTGGTATGAAAATTGCAACTATGCCAGCACATTTTATTTGGAAAACACTGGAAATTTATATGCACACAAACAAGGCAAGTCCAAATAGTACTGTAAATAACAACACCCATTACAAATAAAGTTCTACTAACTGGTAATTTTGTCTCTAAAATTAAATCTTCATAGTACAGTTGCCAATTTAACATCTTTTGTGGGTTTTCCCAAAGAACTGTATGTAGACAGGTAATTCTCTCTTTGCAATGTACATGACCTAATAAGGTTACACATACAAGACTACTGTTCATGATTACTAGTCTACATAAGTAAATCTGGCATTGTTTGGCTGGTTTATTTTAAACTTTAAAAGATTTCTGGTAAGATTGTACAACCAGCTTGTGGATTTTTATGAAGGGTATTTAAGCGGATTGGAGACAAAAGAAAAGCCTTTTAGTGGTATTGGGTTACGATTACCACTGTGGTCTTAATCTCTTAATGGAGCCATTATCAACTTTTTTTTTCTGCCCATGAAAAGAAAAAACTGCAGACCAATCCACCTGAGGGTGTGTTAGGGATCTTTCAAAAGGGGCAGTCCTTGAAGATCTGCAAACCATGCACACAAACTAAAGCTTCTACTAAGCAGGTTTACAAGGAAGCATTGAACAAAATGTATTTAACTGCAACATTGAAAAAAAATATAAACAACAGACCTGGAGCTGCTTCTTGAAAATGTATGGCAAAAAAGACAAAGACAAAAAAAAAAAAAAAAAAAAAGAATCAATCTGCAGGAGAATAAAAAATATGGATTCTACATAAACCAACAACAATAATATATCCACCTGATTGTATATCAATTTTACAATTATATTATTTCCATTCCTTCTTGTAGAAAGGCAAACTTGGCAGTATGGACAGTGAGCCACTTTCAAGGACAAACTTTTGGGGTTACAAATCAATCCATCACAATTTGTCCATGCAAAAAACCTAAACTTTTATCAAACTTTCATGCAGGTATTCAGCTCCTGGGCACACCAAACTGCTCCCCACCACCCACCCACCCACAGCACGGTTTTACATCTTGGGTGACCACTTTATATTCTGGATCTGCACCTGTATGAGAATGTATGATATCCTAACTGGAACTGTAAAAAAAAACCAAAGAAAACTGCACTGCAGAGGTGGACCTAAATGACTGAATATTATGATCATTATAATAAACTATGTTCCATCAAAACTCTGAAGAAAGTGATATTTATAAAATTGGTGACTCAGGGCTTGAAACAACTTGCTCAGTACATATATAAACTCGTACAAAATTAAAAAATTATGCCTAATTTGCCAAAAAAAGTAACTTGATGGGTGCCATGAAAGCTGAAATCTTCTTTCTCCGTATTTGTATCTGTGAAGGGACACATTCACCACTGGCAAAGTCAAGCTAAACAATAATTATTTTGGTGCATCACGTAATAAACAACACATCCTCCTTGTGGCTGTTGCCCTTTTTTGTTTGTTTGTTTGTTTTGTTTTTTTCAAAGATATATGTCCAGAAGGGTCCCTATGATACTAACCTGTGTGGTAAATTTTTCGGTCTTTAATGAGAGCATCGAGACTTTCAAAAATGATCTGCTCTGGTGGCTGCTGCACGCCCTTGTACACCTCCTTCAGTTTGTCTTGAATCATGGCCAGGCTTGCGATAGTGTGCCTCTTGTTCAGCTCCGATATGATCAAACACAGGGCATCAGGCAAAGGGGTGAACTGAGTCTGTGCTATCAAGGTCATCTCGATTGTGTTGATTTCCCCTGCAAGTAAACATGAAAAATTTATTTCAAGATTTGCCTCATATACATGTGTTCACTTTTGTGTATGTATGTGTTGCATTTTCTTTGCAATCTAAAATGTATCAAGCTTGAGAATTCTGAGCACCTGCAAATAAAGATTACTTTTAGGTGCAAACTATTGGTGGTCTTAACACCAGGGCCACAATTTCGGCGTGCATACGACAATCCATTCTCGTAAAGATTCTCCTAAACTTCTCTTTCTTTAAAAAGAAAACTAATTGACAAAAATCCAAATAGATTAACGCAAAATTTTGCGAAATTCTGGCCCTGAACACAGAGGTTCACCTGTATACATATTTTACCTAACGCACATGAAAGCAAGTAATGATCAACTCCACACAGGTCAATTAAATCTCACAACATAATAACATCTTATTAATGCTTTTTTAAAAAAAAATCCATGTAAATGTAAGAATACATGCCTATGCACAAAGTGTGCTCATAACCAAGGAACTTACACATGTACACAATGACAATCTAAAAGGGCACCCAAAAATAGCAGTCCAAAAAGAGACATTTTTGCTGTATTTTGGAAATAGCTTGTATTTGTATCTTATACTCATGATCAATAGATCTAGAAGTTATTTTCTCCATTATTCTAAATTATATTAAAGTTTTATCATGTTTATAACAACCAGAGCTATGCCCGGGGGGGGGGGGGGGGGGGGGGCATGAATGTCTCGCCAGCACTGTAATTGTATGGGTGAGGATTATTTTTGTGCAGTGGTGCCTGTATTGGTAGAATAACATGCAAAAGATAGCACAGTGTTCTTAAAAAATTGTGTCACTGGAGGGGTTATCAAGACAGGTACCACTGTATTTGGTAAAGTTGCTGAATATGTGAAATGAATAACAATCTATTTGTTGAGAATATATCGCTCCCCCACCCTTTTCTGAATCAAAATGGTCAATGATGTATATAATGTGTTCAAAATACTCAGAGCTTGATGTACCTGTCTGTATATTTGCAAGGAGATCCAGAGACACTCGGGTATTAAAGTATTGAAACCGCGACCCAAAGGGGCTTATGGTAACTGAATATTGATTCTAATGTACCAAATTTCAATAATCTATCACACACATTGGTAAACACTAAGTCTATAGCTGTGTTTTTATCAGTCGTTGGTTCATGTATAATCTGATGAAGACCAAATTGACCCATTAAGGCTAAAAGTGACTTGTAGCTTGAAGAATCATGAAGACAGTCAATGTTAAAGTCTCCCATGATGATTGTTGGTGTAGATTGCTTTACTTCATGTGCACGACACAAGTTGATGATGGCTGCTTTTATTGAAGAGATTTGCTTACGTGGACCACAGTAAACACATACAACCTGAAGATCCATCTGGCAATGTTTGTATAGCGCCACTTGTATCTCATCTTGTTTAAAATTGGCAATAAATGTGTGGAGATGTTCAGCTTTTGAATATATTGCTGTACCATATGGTAAAAGTACCAGTATATACACCTGTACAACCCACAGGTAATTAGACACCTTAACGGTAGTAATTTCTCATCTTATTTACATTAACTATTCAACGTATTTGGTTGCTACATGAAGGCAGATATAATAAAATACAGAAAGGTTATCACTGTGTTCTGCCATGTCACATATAATGCAATGCCAAACTCTTTATTCAATACCCAGACCCAGACATCACATATATTGTATGAGCAATGAAGTGTCACATCAATAGTACATAATATAAGTTTCTGGATGTTTTTCTCCAATGCTCAATCAAGCACGAAGTAATCAATGAAGTGTGACAGTGATAACCCTCATCTCTAGGGATGATTACAATGAATCATCCACCCAAGCATGAAAGCCTTTCCTAGTCTAGTTTGTGAAATAATGCCACTCAGAAGTTTTTCTCCAATGCTCAATCAAGCATAAAGTAATCAGTGAAGTGTGACAGTGATGACCCTCATCTCTAGGGATGATTACAATAAGTCATCCACCCAAATATGAAAGGCCTATGTAGTCTACTTACTGAAATAATGCCAGTCCGAAGTTTTTCTCCAATGCTCAATCAAGCATGAAGTAATCAATGAAGTGTGACAGTGATGACCCTCGTCTCTAGGGATGATTACATTAAATCATGTACCCAAATATGAAAGGCCTATGTAGTCTAGTTACTGAAATAATGCCACTCCGAAGTTTTTCTCCAATGCTCAATGAAGCATGAAGTAATCAATGAAGTGTAACATTGATGGCCCACATCTCTAGTGATGATTACAATCAATCATCCACCCAAGTATGATAGCCCTATCTGATCTAGTTAGTGAAATAATGCCACTCCGAAGTTTTTGGTTGACAGACGGACGGACGGACGGACTGACGGACGGATGTCCTGAAAGTGACTGCTTAGTCTCACAAACAGCTAACGCTGGCGAGACAAAAAGAAGGTGACTGCTCAAAATATGGAAAAATATAAGAGAAAACGACAGAGAGCAAAACAAAAGGGCAGGCCAATCACCGTTCTACTGTAAGCTACAGATAACACTGAAAGGCCACATACATTGCTGCTTAAGATCTACTGATATGATACAACCTTCAGATCATCTCTAGTTACAGATACAATATGAAGCTTGTATCTTACATCTGTTGAAAACATATCAGACCGTACATTGTTTTTCTGTCCTACAGTATAAATTCTTCATGTATGCTACAATCTTACAGCAGGAGTTTGTTGTCCTAACTGTATATTGTTTGGGTAAACAGAGACAGTTTCATCAGTCAGCCACTCTCTTCAACGGAAAAATATTTCTTGGGCTGCAAAATGATGGATCGGCTTTCATCCACTGAGTGATGAGGCTGCCAGGTTGTTGCTTTGACCCCAAGGGGTAGATAGCTACATGCATGTATAGGCTATGCTAGAAAGATCCCTTGCCACCCTCCAGCCCGCTCCCAAAGACCCCAGGCTGTTTAAGTCTTACTCTGTGAAAGTGAACTTTTTTAGCTGCATACCTATGTGGGCATACAGTAAACCTGAAATTTCAGCCATGAGAGCTCTTTTGGACACAGATTTTAATTGCCCATAGCTGGAAGCAATCCATGTACATTTGACCAGGCAATGACTTCTGGGTTTCTATCCATACAGTGACTTCCTAACTGCCTGCATCACTTTCAAGCCCCTCCCCCCCCCCCCCAACACACACACATCTACCCATAAATTGAGAGTTGAGTGAAAGCTGTTTTTGACAGCCATTCTGCACCGTTCAATTGAGATTCTTACACACACACACACACACACACAAAAATTGAAGTTTATTTCATGCTTGCATTCAAGTACATGTATTGATCAGTGACTTCCTGTGGGTTCTATTTAATATAATTCAATCCAGTCATTCTTATGTAAACCGATTATACCTCATCAAAGTTGCATCACATGCTTAACATGGTAATTACTGTTGAATCAAGTACATGTATACAATAAGCAGTACTTGTGTACTTTGTTCCTTGGGTCCTTCGTGGTCACCTTAACATGATAAGTAGGTACCTACTTTCAAAACACAATGGCCAATTTACTTTACACTGTAACATTTAATATTTTACCTGGAATACCTACTGCTACAGTTATGCAATATGTGTAAAAAGGCTAAATGCAAAAGGAATAACATCTAAACTTGAATTATATACATGTAAATACTTATCATGCTTACATAAGTGAGAAATAAACACCTACTACTACACTAGGGCTCAGTTTTGGCCACAGGTAGCCGATGCCCCCAAATATACATACCTGCTCACAAACAATAACCAGTTAGGAGCCACAGGCTCTACATTTTTATTTTATTTTATCTAGTGTGTCTTAGTCTTACCCACCAAAAACACTGACAACTGCCTCCGTAAGATCCCCCGAGTTGCTTTGTCTTTAATATGCGCTCTCAATGCGCACACACAACAAAAAACAATATATAAGCGAGTCTGGGGGACATGGAGAGCTGAGAACTAAGATTTTTGGTATTGATGTCATAGAAGTGTTGTGGGACTACTGACTTCTTGGGATTAAATACGGACCTTTCAAAATCCAGCTGCCCACTCTGGCCACCACAACACCACAATTGCACACATGACTGACATCACATGGTGTGCCTTTCTTGCCATGTTACATCAAGGTACCATCACTCAACATGTGCTAAACAATGGAGTTAACCCCTCAATATCCACAAATATTTGTCCACATACATGAATTCTGATGTACCAGGACGGCAGCCTGGCATTTTGCAATTGTACAACAGCATGCTGATCTGAGGTTGTTGTTAAAACACAGTAATTCAGAACATACATGTAGTATCTTCAAGGTGTCGATATCCCTGTGATTCAATATGTATGTCTGCACGATGAACTACTTACATGTACCAACTGTTCTACCGCTCTGTGATCCGGGTGGCAAGAACCAGCACCCGGATTCTGAAATGCTGCTACTGTATTGTTCAATGGTCCATATTCAAGGTGTTTGCTCTAAAAGCTGCTGGTCAAATTAGCCACATTCAAGTACTCAGCTTCCAACATCCAAAATCATAAAAAGAGCATCAAATGGTACAGACACAAAGGGGGATAATTTCCTATTTGAAGTGAAGGACTACAGTGTATATGCATGCCACTTTAAGTCTATCCTTTGGCGCATGTTTTTTTTTTAATCATCATCCATTCTTTTCTTTCTTTTTTATTAACCACAGTACACAACTTTCTTCGAGATGAAACAAAAATCTGTTCAACACATGAAAAAAATGTAATTGAATGCGACATAAATCATGTTCTTTGTTCCAGTAATATATGCACACACTACCCATCCCCAGAACCCAAGGAACAATACACGCATACATTACTTGCACTTTCTCTAATCAATTCTGATGCAGATGGAGCAGACAGATCTTTTGAGACAGGTAAATGGCAGACAATTCTGAATGAATATCAGGATTTCTATAACATGATGAAGTACCATAGAAAGAAAGAAAAGAAAAAAACCAGGGTCTTTGACATCAAAACACATCTGTCACCGTATTTCTGTGAACAGTGGGTGCACAGCTGAAGTTTGTGTTTAGTATTCTTGGTGTGGCCCACACCACAGAATATTTCATACACCAGTGGTTGCAGTGTCCCACCTCACAAAAATCATTCATCCTCTGACAATGTGGATAAAATGGTTACACTCTTTTTTTATGCTGTACAGCTTGCCCATGGAAGGTATGTATGTACAGCATTAAGGCTCAAAAGCCAATTAGCGTTACAAAGAGAAATTACGAATGGGACCAGAAGTGCTCCCTGTGGAACTCCCCCCTTTTATTGTGCCAGACAGTGGGAGGTAGTCACAAGATCAAGGGGATGTCTAATCAGTCTTTGCCAAAGTTCACATAGCCCCAGTGAACTTGCTGTTACCTTATAGCATAAGGGTCAGTTTTCTTGGCAAATTGCCAGGTGAAGGTGGTGGTTTACTACCCCCAGCAGATAGCTATATTGAACACTGACATACCATGGATGTATGATCTCGCGATAACATGTTCATGGACATACTGCCATCAGTGCACAAAAGGTCACTTAGTTCTTAGGAGACCAAAATGAGATACTGGCCCTCAGAGTATTTATGCCTACATGTATGTCACGCCCATAATGTTGTTTCACTTTCTGAAACCATGCAGATGATCCTTTATCATCCAAATTTTGGTGGAACAACAGAGGTCACAAATTTCAGCAGTTAGGTTGTGTATTCAATCCAATTTTGCAGGACAGAGAGGTGTCTGCTGTGTTACAGTGCTTGTGTTAAATTTTTAAGCAACATTAAATAAACTGAGAATGCTTGCAGAGGAGACCAGAAAAAGAGATTTGCTTCACAGCAAATCTGTCCAGGTGCCTTCAAAATGAGAGCAGTTTGAAATGCTACACTTTGCCATTGTTCAACATAATCTGAATTGTGTGTATTAGCCTAATTTGCATAAATTAAAATGCTACAGCTTTAGTTCTTGGTTCATTGGATGTGGCCGTGTCACAAACTTATAAACTGAAGATTGAATGACACCACTATCTATCATGGTTTTGAAGCGATTCAACACTTTAACTTAATTTGCCAAATTTGCATAAATTAAAATTCTACAACTTTAGTTCATGGTTCATTGGATGCGGCTATGTCACATACCTACAAATTGAAGTTGGAATGGCACCTCCATGTATGATTTAAAGTTACTAAAGATTTAAATTTTTGTTTATCTATCTTATTTGCATAAAGTAAAACTGTACAAGTTGGATCATGGTTCATTGGATGCGGCTATGTTACAAACCCATAGATTGAAGTTGGAATGACAGCTCTATTTATAATAGTTTTGAAGCTATTCAAGATAAATTTTGCATATTCACCAAATTTGCATAAATTAAAATCCTACAACTTTGGTTCATGATTCATTGGATATGGCTTTGCCACAAACCTACAAATTGTAGTTGGAATGGCATCTCTATTGGAGATATTAAGCTTTTAAATTTTTCATTGCCCCTAATTAACATAATTTGACATTGGTTTGGTTTAACCATATTTTTATTTCAAAAGAAAGCAATTGGAAAACAGGGCGCAGCCCTATATAAATTCCTCTTGCACATAGAGAGGTAGAGAGAAAAGACTGGATAACAACATCAGACAAGTCAGTGTTAAGGTAAACGTCATGTTTAATTTGAAATTCTAGAACTTTCATTTGCTGCCCATTATATTGGCAGTTGTCACAAACTTATATATATGCACACTGAAATTTTGTGTCTGTCTGCAATAGTTTGGAAGATATGGAGCTTTTAAAATTTTAATTGACCCTAATTTGCATAATTTTAAAGATCATGACTATTTGATTATGAACAAACCAGGTGCACACTTTCACTGGCAGGTCAGTCACCATGTTTGGTACTTTTAGGAATAATAGTGTCTGAGATAAAAATCAGGATAAATTTGGTTGTAAAGATAGAAACAGAAAAGGAAAGAAAAAAAGAATTCTCAGAAAAACAAAATGTCTGGTGTTCGCACCCAGACACAACCATGAAATATATGTGAATACTTCCACCATATTACCACGGAGCTAGAGGTACTTCAATGCAAAGTAACTGTTGGGTCCACCTTTACATGTACATGTATACAGCTCATGTGACCTTGAAAATGAGGTCATGGTCACCAAAATGTAATTAAGTCAATGGTGACAAGGTACAACTAAGGTAGGCCCTAAATTATATAAATTTCAGGTGGCCAGTTAGTCTTGAGATATCTAGTTTGCAAGTTTTACAAATGGTAGATGGATGAACAAATTTACAGAATACACCAAAAGATGTTGTTTCTGTGTACAGCAGCGTTAAAGATATAAAATTACAAAACACAACGGTAGTCATATACAATCCTGGCTCTCTTGAATAAAATGCCCCCGACAGGATAAGCATCTAGGTACCTTCCATTCTGGGTCTTCCTACTTCTACTTTTCATTTCAAAATACCCTTTCTAGCTAAATATCTATTTACAGAATACCAATAGTTGACAGCATACCCTCATCATTATATCAGAGCAAAGAGAGCTGTCATTTCTATCAAGTAAGGTTTGGACAGAGTCATGGTCTTTTCCACGGCAGGCTTTTGGGTGCAATAACATCTCTTGTGGCCTTTACAACTGTGGGCATGCTGGCACTTGAACGACAGGCCGCTTTACAAAGAACATGAATCAAGTGTCGTTACGTCAAGTCAGAGCCAATATACTTTTATCTAAATTGACAATGAAAGAGCTGTTACAATGCAGATCACAATGAAATGTACTATATAACCCCCATTGAACCTACATGTAGTAGGTACAGAGGTACTGTAAACATTGGTTAACAACTGAATATGATAAATAAAACTGGAGGAAGTGCCCCTGCCATTTGCCAATATATATGCCAGTCTTTCTTCCACATGCTCCAGTTGGTCAATGAAATTTGCCACCTCTAATTCATCTGAATGTAATTTTTTTGAAGGCAACTGTTGGCTTTGTACGTCTAGGTCCAGTTCCTCAGCATGAGAAAGGTTTTATCTCCTCTTGCCAGACAATGTTCACTTATAGCAATCTATTCTACGAGGATATAAACTGCAGTTGTGACATGCTTGATAAAAAGCTCCAGAGCTCCCTCTTCATAACATCATATTTTTTTTAAAACAGTGGGCTGTGGTGTCCCATGTGGCAACTCCACTCCAACATACATTAATTTTTCTACGTATCATCTATGGTCACAAGTTTTCAACTGCTGTATGTACAGTCAAAGGGGGCTCAAACTGCAACCACATAAACTCAGCTGACTAATCTGATACATCAGCCACATACCTGTCATAATGGGGGCACACCATATGGACTTGATCATAAAGCACCTGTAATCTTTCAACTTATTGATCTTCCGAGTAGACATATTGCTTGGGGCCTGTTCTACAAACATTTGTGAGGATTAAGCACATAATCTGCTCAACACAACATTCTTGTCTCTATGTGCACAAAGTATTTAACTAAAATAAATGACACACATAGGATGAGTACGGCCTATCTGTGAAGAAGCACAGGATTATTCTGCTGGTAAAATTTTGACACTGGCAAAAAAGCTTAACCATGTTAACCCTAGTGCTGAAATCTATAGGCCATTGAATTTAATTGACTTCAAATGCATGTGTTTGCACTGCCCATTCCCATTATGACTGGAGTTAGTTCTCTTCCCCCAAACACAGGGCCAAAAGAAATTATACGTGTGTTTCCCCCATGGGACCAAAAATTTTGGGGGATAGGTACGTAGGCATATATTCTTTCCTTTTCATCTGACAATTTGGGTGGGTCAGTATGTTTTCTATGTTAAATATTCCAAAATCTGGGGTAGGTAGGTGTTTTTTGTTTTGTTTTTTTCTTTTTTGGCCGGAAGTTCACAGGGGATAGGAGGGTTCAGAGATGGGTCGGTCGGCTCAGGGGAAACAAACAATTATTTTTTGCCCTGAGCAATGTCCAAAATGCTTTGCCTACACTGCAGACCCAGATCTATATTTTCTACCAGATTATGTGTGGAGCTTGGTCTGGGAAGCAGGCAAGGTCTTTGCAACTAATTTAGGTCTGTATTTGCCTGCTGAGCACTCTCCTGTTTCTTACCTGACATCATTATGGATAGATGGCTTGCTTTGCAGACAAGGTCCGTATCAACCCAGCCTTTATTCTGCCTTTTCTGATTTTTGTTCACCTCTTTTACCTGTAACTGTTCATCACAGCTTGATCAATTATTCACTTTCATTGAGGTGTTAGTACACACCAACCAGTAGCACTCATGATTAACCAAAATACCACAAGAAACCAGCTGGACATCAAAGCATCAACAAAAATGGTTAATCACCTCTTTTGTTCCCAAAATAACGGCAGGAAATTAACATTTATGCTTTAAATACATTTGCACATGTACCACAAATTAAAAAAACAAAAAGAAAACAATACTCCTCCCCATTCAATCTGGCACAATAGCAGTTTTAATGAGCCTCTAATCAATCAAGCAGGCTGTGTGTGTGTGGGGGGGGGGGGGTCCTTGGTCTCATGCAGCCCAGTTTCATGTTTGTCATCCAGGTGATGACAGATGGCACAGCCTTTTATCCCATAGATTATGCAACAGCAGCGCACCCATGTGCAATGGGGGACAAAATACCTTTTGATATGCATCAATTGACTGGGGCAGTAACCACACACCTTTGTCACACCTTTGGGATCAACAGGTGAACATCAACTGATGTCAAGCTTGTGGGACAGGTGTCAGACATGAAAACTCTCGTTAACCACTGTCAAGGACTGAGAATACTGAAACCAGTCTACAAAAATTGAAAAATGTTTGCTATACATGCAATATGGCAGAACCTCACCACTGTCTCTGCCAGGCACTAGAGGGCAGTTTATAGGCCAAATCAAGACAGAAATACAACCCGGCTGCTAGTGTGGTTGAAGGTCCTTATTGTAGGTACCACTGTGCAAATAACTTCCAAGCCAAATCAAGTATTATTGATGTGACCAGTTCTGCAGTCCGCCATTGATCATAAAAAGCACTATCAGTTCTGGTGTCATATTTTTATTAATTGGTTCTAAATTGACCCATATAACATACAAAATACAGATTATGTGTACTGCTCTATTTCCTTAGAATTTCAGCACCATGAAATACATGTAATTAAAATCAACCTGACGTTTAACAGTGAATGCAACCCACACATATGAAACTCAGATCTGCAGGCCTAGTTTAGGACCACAATAATGAGGGGTAGGCCAACACATGCTTGTTACCTGAAGAGTTCTTATACATTCACGCAAAACATGAATAACAATGACCCAGTGACACTTGAGTCGCTAACGGTAAGAGAGAACTTCAAAGCCTTTACTACGTACAGAAGCACATGTCAGAAAGACATAATGCCACTCACACATGCAATATAACCCCCATCATTATATATGTGGGCCCATTATGATCACATTGCATGCACATAATGAACGTTCATTCAAGCCTCAATTGACTGTCAGGTGAGGTACAATTGCTGACCGTTATGTCACCATGACAAATACACCCACAGCCTTTATGTTCTTCTCAGTTTTACAGTAATTGAGCACAACTCAGGCAACAGCTGGAGCTTAAACAGTTGAATCAAATTGGGTGCATCCACTACAGAGATGCACACTCAAAACTATAATGCAGGATTTGTTAAACATATTAAGATGCTGATTAAACCTTGTTTTTCAACTTTTGTACATACAAGTCCTGTCCAGGGAAATGAAGTTTACAGAGATTGTAGTGTCTCTTCCTAAGAGAAATGTCCCAAGTTCTGTCAATACTGTCACTGAGTTTCTAACATCCCTCGAGGTATAAAACCACACAGGACTACCTTTATTTTCCTTTCCCCTGCTGCATCATCTATCATGATTTTCAACATGTTCCAAAATGCCAGCAAAACAGAACACTGAAAGTGTGCAAGAAATATATGCGACTAATATCTTTGAACTAATTTTATAATCAATTCCCTGAAAATATGTTCTTTGACCATAACTTGATAACTCAAAAAGTAACACACTAATTTACATTATTTTGAGGTCAACGGCGTTTGGCCATCCAAAATTGCAACATCACTTGCTAATTCTATGACACAGAATACAAAAAAAAAAAAAAAAAAAAAAAAAAAAAAAAAAACCTGGATCCTCCAAGATGTCCAAAAGTCACAGTTCTGTCCGCATGCTGAAATAGAACACCTGACAGGTCAGGGCCAGAATTTCGCAAAAATCTATTTGGATTTTTGTCAGTTTTCGTTTTAAAGAAAGACAAGTTTAGGAGAATCTTTACGAGAATGGATTCTCGGATTCTCGCTGAAATCCTGGCCCTGCATGTAGTTATCATGGTTAGTGTACTGTCTACTTTTTTTCCCATGGCCCACTTATAAAAAAACATGTTTTCTGACATAAGTGTAAGTTCTCAACTGATATGCACCATCTTGAGCTCTCTGGATGACATGGCTCAAGGCACATCTTTTATTCAAATTGTACCGTCAAGGTCAGATGGCAATTTTGAAAAAGAAGTACATATTACTTTTCCCAAACTCTTAACCTTTGCTTGATTATAAATCAATATTTGTTACAACAAAGAGACACACTTGGTTATCTCTGAAAGACCTAACCATCGGTATATTGGCATGCAACTTTTCCCCAGCAATAAATTAGGAAAGATCCTCTGTTTTACATGAGGTCTGCTTCTTGTTTTCATTAATCTTATAATAATCACTGCTTTGCTCTGTGCATTGTGGGTGAATATCACACATGAAGACTGTTGACTCAGTGCCAAGAGGATTAAGGTAAGTCATCATAAAATGTCTCAAGTTCAGGTCAGGGAGCAAATGTGAGTGCTTTAAGTTTAAGCTTTTTCTTGGCTATGGTCTAGGGTCTCTCTCTCTCTCACACACACACACACACGCACGCACACACTATGTCTCTCTCTAATTTAAGTGTACACAAGTTAGTGACATTAAAAGAATATTAACATGGAGTGCCTCTGTGCTGACCACACTTCACTGAACTCTTGAATATTATACATAATTATTCCCTCTTGAACAAAATGGTATTGAGCAAAACTCCAAAGAATTATATTTTGGATTCAAAGAGTTACCCAAGGATCCTAGCCTTGACAGAATCGCCACCTGGATTTCCTTGTTTCACCTGGAATTCTCACAACCCTGTTAAAGTACATGAGCACACACAACAGAAAAAGTGCACAGCATACAGGTGAACACACATTCACTATCCAAACGTTCGGTTTACCTTTATCATTTTTCTAAGGCGTACTTGTGCTCTCCTTGACACAAACACTCCTTTAACTGTGATACACTTTCACTGCAGATGGCTGCTTTACAGAAGAGAGACTGCATCCGTCCCACTTCCACTGGATTGCTGTTCTTTGGGACAGTTTTCCCATAACTTTCTCGCATTTTAACATGCTACATGCCCAGAGAAGAGGCAACAATGTAATGCAGGGTTACACAGCTGACTTGTTCATGGACTTGTATGTTTTGTCTGCTGAACAGAAAGAACAAAACACACATCCTCCACCCCATCCTATTTGTATCTTGATGATGCACAGAAAGTACAGAGTGAGGCACCTGTGGTCTGCTTCACAGGCAAGTCAAAAAACAGTGTCTTTGTACAGCTAGGATACATGTATATACCAAAATGAGCTAAGGATTGGTTACATTTGGGCCTTGTGACTTTAAACGTAGACATTATAATACAGTAAAACCTCTCTATAGATACTGAACACCATTTCTCGGTCCCAAATATATACTTCCAATGTAAGCAAACCTCCCTATACCGAATATAGCATTTATAACTAGAAATCGACTTACCATCGTCCTTGAAACAAGTGAATTTTACTTACAGACAAGTTATTTTGACTGTGGACTTGCTCAAATTTATAATGTAGTTAAATGACAGTAACTCATCCCATCTTTTTTCTTTGCTACCTTTCAGCAGGTTTTTTTGGTCCTTGTTTCTATCACAGAAAGACTTTGTGTTACAGTACGTGGAAAGCTTATTCTCAGACCAGGTCCAGATGGTAATCTCACTTGATCATGTTGATAGGGCAATGTTACTACCTGTCATGTTTGGCATATATATGCGTATGCACTGGCACAGCACCTCATCGAGATGAGCTGGGTTGGTTATCAAGTCACACAAGTCCAGACATATATATGCAGGTGTGTGTACCAAAGAAAACAACAATGTATATCACATGACCTACAGTAATAACCTGTCAATAAATGGTAAAGTTGTATATGGTTGAGCCTGGATGTGATTTATCTCTCAGGACCTGACCCCCTTGTCTGTTGACTGGGGCTCCAGGCCTGAACAGCTTCACATTCAGGAAATCCTTTATACACACAGTTATAGTTAGTCACTTACATGTTCACAGGTATTTCACATTGCTGGCCTCAGGTGCACATTTTTTCAATAAGAGACAGTGTCACTAAAAATTGAGTCATTTACTCTGTTGCCATATACCTGTCTCAAAGTCTGGTCATTAAATCCAACAATACAGTGCTCCACAAAATACATTGCATGGATTCATTTATTACCATGAAACACAGGGAGACATCGTCTTCAAAAAAAGACAAAATTTCAAAAAGGTTTAAAATGTATAAAATATAATTAAAACAAAAAACTTTCATTCACATTTTCACACACGTTTAAACGAAAAGAACACTACGAAGCTCAACACAAACTTCTCCAGGAAGTTGCCTGAACCTCCCATAAAGCTGATTATTTGACATATATCTTTATCTTTTCCACATTAATTCTGTGCAAGTGTGTAAAAAGACCCACTTTCCCTGACCTGAGTATTTTCAAGATCTAATTGCCAGGTGCAGTAATGCAATGTTGGGCACAGCTTCGTTATTGCATCTCCCATTTTAAACCCCTGTAAAATTCAATTAACAGTTTGCATAACCAGTCATTTCCACAAACCCTTGCATTTCAGACTTCAGTTATAGCAAGCTTACTATAGGAATCGCAGTGTGCAATCATGCAATATCCATGCATGAATGCTCCTTTTCTGTGTACAAACAATCCACATCACTGTACTTTCAACTGTGAAGTGTATAACTGAACCAACACACCATGTAACAAGTCAGTGTAAGAATGAACAGACAGGACTGTGAAGATTGTGTATTCAAGGGGCCACAATAAAAAAACAGTTAGCTTCAATGAAAGATATAAGGTTTCATGGCAACCCACTTTCATTTTTTAACTAAATGCTGCACACAGTCACAATGCATGGAGGCTCACTAATCGGTGAAGTTAGTGTTTGTTGTAATACCCTGTGCCAAGTTTGCAGTTGGAGATAAAACACTATACAGTTGCTGGATTTTTAAAAATTTTACTGTCACTTATAAAGTTAACTGAATGGCAGAAAACTGTGTTGCTTCTCAAGCAGACCCAAGCACCCTGTTATGTCTACTACTCTTGGGTAGTTGAGATAACATGGAACTTGGCAAAAAAACTGTGAAAGTAAAAACACAAACCGCAATGAATACTATTTTAACTGGAACTACATGTCAAAAGAAATGAAATTAAACCTTCAGTCAAATGCCCGAATTGTAAATATGTAAAAAAAAACATGAAAATAAGTACATTTGCACTGATGTAGACATGATTAAAAAGAATAGTTACGGTGTGGTATCAATTTGCTCTCCTAGTCAATATAGAGAATTCTGACAATCATCAGATTGATTCTTTTTAAATGACACATATATTAACCCTTTCCCCCTTACACTGTTGAAAACTGACTGATGGTCATATGTCACCTGCTTCAGTGTTTTAACCCTGTCCCCCTTAAACCGGCCAAAACTGACTGGTGGTCAAATGTCGTCAGCTTCAATGTTTTCAACTAATTTCAACAGTAATGAAAAATAGTTTGAGAATTGCAGATGAGACCTATCAAGATCACATGCCTCAGGTCAACAGCTTTCTTTGGCATGTGTTAGTGCCCAACCCATGCCAAGGAAAGCTGTTGACTCAAGTCTTAATTCAAGGGGGAAAAGGTTAACTAAATATTTTCAACAGTGATTAAAAACAATTTGATGGAGCATTGTAGAAGCGACATATCAAAATCACATGGCACAGACCAACAGCTTTGCTTGGAGGTGTAGGTCATAATTTTTACTGACATAATCCACAGCATGCAAAGATTGTATGATAGCATCTGAAGGTTTGTATATTTGACATGTCACTTGCAAATTGCAAGCACTGCATACAGTTGTACACATGGTGTCACCTAAATGATACATGGCATAAATTATGACTCGAGATATTTTTTTCTGTTCTTTGAGAGGGGCAGGGGAGGCAAATATATTTATACAAAAAAGTCATTGTCATAAATCAAACCCACCAGTCATATCATCACATCCAACTTTTGAAAAATGTCGCTATGGACCCCCCTCTTCCCCCTTCAGATATCTGCTTACATGCAGCACTCTTGAGCTTCACATTTATGCAAGCTGCCACTGACTGTTCAATTTGAAAAATGGGGCATCTCCGGCTCTTTTCAGTGTTATTAAAAACACAAATGGTTTATGGAAGGTATAGTCCAATCCTCTAAACAACTAAGACTTTTCAAGTTTTTCATGTATCCGACATCAATTCCAAAATGGCAATGTCACAAACACTTCAAAAGGTTTACACAGAAAACATCAGTCATGCACAAGTAAATCATCCCTCATCATCGTTCAATGCCCCCCCCCTCCCCTAATTTTTGTGTATGACAGTATGGTACATTATATGCTTCACTGACTACCAAGTAAGGATGCTGGTCATTACCTAGCCAGGTGTTTTCCTTTAGAAGTTCATGACTATCAGGACAAATAAACTCTCCAGTTTAAATCCGACATAAAAACTTGGTAGAAAATAGGACTGATATTATGGCCAGTCATAGGTTTTGTGTATATACTCAGGTCACTGGCAACTCGAATCACAATGGACTGCTTTACCACATGAAGCACTCCCCCCACCCACAGGAGTATAAATCATCCTTTTAGTGGATTCTTTACCACAATGGACATGGTAATAGCAACAACAGGCATTGCCCTACATTTGGTGATAAAGAACGGGGATCATATTGAGTACAAATGACCCTGACTACAGAACTGACGAATAAATCGAAATAATGCCCTTTGCCCACATCACCAAAAGATGGCTTTGAGTAATCCTGCCTTATACATTGGTGCTCCCATGCTAAAGTACAGTGGCACCTTCTGTATGTGACCACATTTCTTGGGCTGTAAGACTAGATATCTTTGTATATTTACTTGTGGTGAAAGTCCACAATTGCAAAGGTGGGGCGGGGGTCACATACAGCAGCTCAGCTACTACTGTAATTTAAATTGGATTAGCATCAAGTGCAGTGAAGCTCTGCCTGCAGACCCGAGACCCTTAAGCCTCATGTATTCTCCAGTAAAATGCGATGTTCAGTCTCCTCAGAAAGTCCAGTTTTGGATGCCGCTTTCTGCGTTTTGTGGAACTATAAATCCCAAAGATGACCACCAATATTATAAAGTAAATTGACCACATATTCATAATCATCTTCACAGGCTTTCAGGCTTCATTCAGCTTGGACATTGGTTGTCATCAATTGGTCAATGGTAAGTTCAATTCCCAGATTGAGTAGTTAGAATAGGACGTATCTGATAGAGATGTGACATTTGACACATAGATCAACCTTTGAAAATCCAGTTTTTATACCCACATACATGATACACACATGACATACTTTCAACATCTAACAATTTGGAATTTTAGTTTCAAACCAAAGGTACTAGTCACTTGAATGTTAAATTACCATGGCTTTTAATGGGGGGTGGGGGGGGGGGTGGATGTTGATGTACTGCACCATTGAGCATCAACTATCCATAGCTGAGCGTAACATTATTATAATCTTAATTTGGCAAGTCTGCCCATAAATCTACCCATGGAGGTATAATACTATAATCAGACCCAAGCCTAGGCACTAGGTTTGTTCGATCATAGACTCGAGTTTGGCCTTGGGCTTCACACTATCACTATCAGGAATACATTATTTTGTCCACTCTATTCAATCGCTCTTCCAATGGAGCCACGGACTCCTCAAACACTTACCAATTCTGTGTATATTGTATTTGGTTGGTGAACGAAGCACTTTCCTCGCCCAGGCATTGCGAATAGTTTCCAAGTGTATATCCCGACCTCCAAGCAATAAGACATTAGGTTTTAAATATCCGAGGAATTTTAAACTTTTAACGCTTTCCTCCAGGTGAGGATTCCAGTAACATCCTTTGTTTTCTTCTTGAAAGTCTTCAAACACTTCCCTACCAACAGTACCAGACTGGGGCTGTGCCCCCTTGTTTGGGTCCTCAGTGTCTGGTTTCCCACTCTTCTCCGTTTGTTTATCAATTTCATTTTTCCCTTCAGATTTGCGAGTTCTTTTCTCCTTTAGCACCACGGCTAAACACCGAGTGGTGACAAGCATTGTCTTCTCGGCCAAGCCATCTTCCCTTTGCAGCTTAGAGGTCATTCTCCAAGCGTAGTATACTCCAAATATAACTTATTCTACCGAATCCAGCATCGCAACAAGCCTTCCACTCGCACTTTGTCGTTTTCAAAACTTGTGCCATCTGGTATCGTCTTAGATCTCGTTTACTGAACGAGATTTGCATAGACGCTACTAGCGCCATCTCTGGACTTTACAGCAAATTAAATTTTAATACCGGCCAGCAGATGTAGCGCTGGTTCTATATTCAGAAATGACTTAACTGGGGCCCTATAGTTAAAAAAAAAAAAAAAAAAAAAAAAATCATCAGCGCCCGCCCTTCATTTGTGACGGTCCCAATTTTCACCCTCTTTTGAAATAATAAAAATAGCGTAAGTTGTTCTAAAAGCATTAACATTGAGAACTTGAAGAAACTTAGTTAGCTTACAATGCCAATTGCAATTCAGCGATACCAATCCGAAGAAAATGACAAACCTTAGGAAACCGTGAACAGTTTTTAATAGCATCTTTCATACGGTGTATCGGTCATGATAATTTCCTTTCTCACAGGAGGCAAATATTTTTTAAACTTGTGCCTGTCATGGCGATTGTTTTTATGCTTCCAGGCCTAAACTTGGGGAAGAGGCAACAGGGTGAGAGTCGCTCCTGTGCCTCCAAGAAAGTTGTGTTGTGCACATCTGTGAAAACATATATATATACAGTCCCGAAATTTCATAGGACTCTTACTCAAATAAGTATATGAAGATGCCCACGAATGCATCAAATTGTACGACTCACAATAATAAACTTTCCAGGAATATTAATCAGCTTATCTGGATGAGTAGTAGGCCTATTACCCGTAATTTTGATCCAGTGCTGTGGTGCAGTTTAAGGCCAGTTATGAGGCATTTTATACGTTTTTTTTTTTTTTTTTTTTGCTGCTTTTGGTGCGATGGTCGAAATAAAAATAAAAATAAATCTGACCTACTCACTTTTCATAAATTCCATCGTGACGAAATCGCTAAAATATGACATGTTTTCATATTTGACCAAACTTTTCTCGCCAATATGTACAATAAGTGTCCTATAATTAAACTGCATTGGAAGCATCTTTATGCTCTTGCAGACTCTATCACTACACCTAGATGTGCACGTGTTTTTAGAATTATATCTAGCACTGTTGCCTAAGTGACGGAATCACAAAAACCAGCCATTAAAAAATTTCACTTAAAATATAATGCAAAAGTTTAGCCCCACGTGTTCCGATTGGCAGAAAAAATAGCTATGTAATACAAAAGCAATTATTGTTCTATTCAAATATGACCATCGTGACGAAATCTAAAACACTATTAATTGTGAACCTGACTGAAATGTAAAACATGTCACGTGACGGAATCACAATTTAACCGTGATGGAATCACAAAATTGACCAATTCACTTGCACAAAGCCCAAAAATTGTTCATTCAAACGTGTTTAATTTCAGCTAGAGTGCACTTGCTACCATTTATATGCTCAGCTGGTAACATTGGAGAGCTGAACTTAGTTTTAAAACTATTCTTCCCTTTCTGTTTTATTGTACAGGAGATGTTTCAAGCCTCCTGGAAAATATATTTTCCGAAATTGACCATACAATTATACCTTGCAAATGGCCAAGAAACAAGAAGTATATATCATATAGAATACTTTGAAGTAACATCGTCATACACTCACTTTAACCAAAGCTGAAAAAAGGAAAATGGACTTTTATTTGTACGAAACTTTGGAATTGTATTTGACAGAGTTTGTCCAAGGTTTTTATATCCAATGTTTTTCTTCACTTTTAACTGTTTATAACTGTCTTTCTGAAATATGCCTCACAAATTAAAAAAAAAAATATGTGGATAAGGAAACTGTATACTTTAATCGACCTGAACCAAATTATTTTTAACTACCTCATGATCTGTATTGGCTTACAATCAATTCAATGGTAAATTAAATGAATATGTCAGCAAAATTGCAGACGTAAATTGGTGAATTTTCCTCTATCATTATTACAATTGTTGACAATAAAATCCAGAAACGCTGGTCGTATGATTAGGCTTTTCGCAGTAGTGCACAATGACCCAGGTAAATTTAGGCAAAAATTGACGTTTGGTTTATTCATGTATCCAAAGTGTGTCACTGTCTATTGAACTTCGTTAGTTTCACCGATAGAACTCGGAAAAGGCGTGCTCAGGCTGGTTTTAATATTTAAGAACCGTCGCCAGTGTGAAAACAGATCCTTTATCGTTTCCACAGTTGTTTTTCAGTGTTACATTTTCTCATAGGAATATGCTTAACTAACGTCAAAATAAAGCCTTCGACAAGACCAAGAAATATTTCGCATGCATTATATTTTCACCTAATAATCATGCTCATCGCAATTTTCAGTGTGGGGGAATACTGTCAATTGTAGAAGAGTTGAGGTAGTATACGTAGGTCTAATGTGAGGATAACATATACTAATTTGAAATTGTAATTTCGTAGAGTGCTTTGATTAAATATATGCTAGTTTAATGATAAATACAACTTTGGTGATTCGGTCACGCACACTTTGGTGGGTTCATGACGCATATTATGCAAGATCTGGGGACTAGAACGAAAAATTCAATTTCAGGTTTTAAACTTGGGTTTGTTACATCAAATAGAGTATAGGTTATAGCACCGTGGTTACCCTATGCGATGTTATACGACAGGAAAGAAACAAACGTTGTGACGGAATCACACATTACCCCATGAACCAAAAACAAATTAATTATGAAGATGGATTTGAAGATACGTAGATTATTGTAATTATTCAACCATACTCACAACGGAAATTGTTATATCATTAGTATTTACTTTGCATTATGCACGCCTGCATCAGGGGTTGTTCATATAGAAACATTGTCGGAGCTTTGTGATTCCGTCACGCAAAAACTGTGATTCCGTCACTTTTTTATGCCCGTGGCTTAGATATGGCTAAAAACATTGGCAGATTCTGAAGCAGACTCGAACTTTAGCATTGAGTATGAAATACGAACAAATAACTAATAAAACTGTATCCACCAGGTTGGAAACTTATGTATTTACCTGACGGAATCACTCAATCAAACAAATACCACACATTCGTTCATGGTAAGTATGAGATAAGTTGATCGTTAAATAAGTATACAAGTTCTGAGCAAGTAGTATATTTATTCTGATGCACCTGGCCCTACCCTTCCTTATGGTATCAAACTTACCACGTAGTCTGTTCTGTCTTTCTTTATAATGATTGCGAATGTTGAGTTTCATTTAGGCCTGTGTCGGCGGTAAAGCGGAAAAGTACTTCCGGTAGTTTTGCACCTAAATAGACTTGCAGTAAAGTAGGAAATTACCCTTAAATGTTTGTAAAAGGTATGCTTTGTTAAAATATGGAATGCTCTCATTTTTATGTGGCACAATAAAAAACATTGGGAATTTAAAAAATCACCTTTTTTGTCCCCCCCCCCCTTACCACCGGTGAAACTCATGACTCTTGTTATTTTTTTTCAAGCGAATTTTAAAGTCGGAGGAAAAATAATAATAAAATTACAAATTTACAAAGTAAAAAAATCTTTCTGGGAGTGTTAAAGTACTTAAACCTCGGTATTTTTAGGACATCATTTCAAATATTGACTCACACATTTTGCAGAAATCAACATTGAAATTGGTACGTTTATGTATTTTTTAACCAGATGAGCATATTGACGGGTATATATATTAATATGTCCCCAGACAAATTTTCACTTCTTCTGATTCCACGAGAATGTTACGACAAGTAGGCCTAAATTATCTGGCAAGAATTGATACCGGCATTGACAAGTCTTCAATATTAGTTCCATTCTCTCTTTCGTCCTCCTTGGCAGTGACACTGGCAGACTTAACTCTTTAAGAGCCACACTAATTCTTCTTGACATTCATGGTCTCTGCCAAATTAGTTTTTGTATTGACGAAATTTTTGTCATGTTTGGCATTGCCTCGAAACCATAATGGCGAAAGAAAGAGCGTACAACTTGGGCTCACGTGATTGACAAATTTTGCGGTATTTTCAAGTCAATGTCTTGTTGCCACTTTAAAATATTAAACAAAATCAAACTGAGGGCGAATGTACCTAGCACGATGTTTTTTTTAGCACTGTCAACGATTGAAAATTAGCAAACAATGTTAAAACTGCAGTAAAATTGCTCTTGGCACTGACCCAAAGTTTGTCCTTGCTCTGGAGTCTATGTCAAAGAGCATGCAGATACTGATATGATTCGTGCTTTGTTTGCCCCTCTTCAGCCAGAGGCTGTTTCTTCTTCAGAGTCTGCTTCAAAGAAATCAGCCAAGCGTCGGCAACAGCTGTTGCAATCTCAGTCCTCCAGGTCCAAGTGCTCGGAGTCTTAGCCATGCAAACCTGTGTGTCCAGAAGGGATACTTTCGGGTTCCTGTCCAGGTATTCTGGAACCTTGGCCAGTTCAAGCACTCCAACTGTAAGTCCAAGAAGTACAGAAAGCCAATTGCACCTCGGCCAGTCCCAGCGCTCAAATCTTAAGTCCAAAGTGCCCGGCAAACCAGTAGGTGCCAAGGTGAAGGGTGATAGAAGAAAGACACCTAGATCTGTAGGGGCATCTTCCGCCGTCAGTGGGTCTGTGGCCTTGGTGGTGTTGGTACCTATGGCAGTCTAGGTTACACCTTCCATTCCCCCACCAGCAGTGACCGCAGTCCCCTCTGCACCTCAGGCGACTTTGCCCAGAGTGACCAATTGGCGATTCTACTGGTCCCTGCATTTCAGCCAGGTGTGCTGCTACTCTCTCTTGAGTGGCAAGCAGAACTCAACCTCTGTGAGGAACAGCAGATGTGGTTGGAGACTCTTTCTTCTTCTGTATTGGCTGTCACTGCAGCTGAGTCTGAGGAGACTCTGAAAGAGGAGCTGGCTCAAGGCTTCTGCCTTGAGCCATCTCTCTTGGTACTGAGGCACAAGAGTTTACTGAACTCCCTCCGGACCCCTCCTGCCTGCAGACTACTAAGTTGGCAGCAGTCTTGGTCCCGAAAACACGTCTCCTGGAGACCCAGCAGGATCCTGCTAGCTAGCAGATACCTTTGTCAGTGGCTGCTGAGATCCTTGCACATGGATCCCTGGATCCTCATCCATCATGCTGCTTGTGTTGTGAGAGGTGCAGAGAGGCAGTGACCATGGATTCTCTGGTTAGGCCCTCCTTCCCATGGACGCGGCACCTGCTCCCTTGACAGCCCTGGACGATGTCAAGGCCTTGATTCAGAGCCTGGTTGGTGACCAAGCTGTGATCCCATCACTGGAGGAGAGGCATGGGGCTTTTGTGCTGTCCTGCCAGGGCTTGTCTCTGGAGGACATACGGCAATGCACCTGCATCTCCTTTGTGCTTTTTGTGGTTGAATTTTCTGACCAGGTCATGGCCAAGACTTGCGGCACACAGGTTCCTTTAGAGCTGCAGAGGTCTGGGTACCTGAGGTAAGGGCAACTCCTCTCCAAGCCAGACATCCAGGGAAGATGGTATTCTGTGCCTGAGCAGATCTTCCCATTGGGTTCACTGCTGGTGGACTTGGACTGGGAAGAGTTTGCTTGGCAGCCGAAGTCCATCACAGCATCTGAAAAAAGGCCTTTAGATGGTTGGAGGAAGATGCCAGGGGATCTGTCTGTACAGCGTCAGGACTCAGGACAGTTTTATTCGACCAAAAAGTTACAGAAATAAAATATAATAATCAATGAACATATTGTGTGGTCAGGGAGACTCCCATTAAGACAGAGACAACTGTTGCTCTCATGGGGCCACCCTGTACAAATTAACTAAATATTTCATGGCGACTGTATTTGCAGAATGAAGGGGAAAAAACAAAATGTTCAGCCACGAATAAATAATAAATTATAATAATATGACGTACTTACACATACACTCTGGTGAAGGCAATAATAATTCTAAAATAATCTTCAACCTAAACCTTCTCGGGAACAAATGTAGCAGTTCTCAATTATACAGTTTTCCTTATAATTTTCAATATAATTTTTTTTTTATGTAATTTGCTAGTCCATTATAACTATGCGTATATAGTTTTTCACGTAAATTGGCTGGAGATTTGTTAATAGTCTCGGGCACATCACAACATAACCAGTCTTTAGCATAACTGTGCTTGTATCTAGGTATATAAATGTTACCAGCTTGTCTTGTATTATATCTATGTATATCTTAACTTGTTTGGAAGGGCAAACTTTGTAGATTTTCTGGTAGTTCCACGTTTATATATTTATGATAGAATTTAAATTTGGATAAGGTGAAAATGTCTGCTAGTTTGAGTAATTTAAGGCGTTTAAATAATGGATCTTTATGGGCATTGTATTTTTTTACATGATCTAATTCTTATGGCTTTCTTTTGTAGTTTCTGAATCTTGGAATACTTACAACCCCAAATTAAGATTCCATAGTTAATGTGGGATAATACTAGTGAGTTGTAAATTTTTAATTTGGCACTTAGTGGGAGATAATTTTTAAATTTATTAAGAATACCAAGAGATCTTGAAATTTTGCTAGCTACTTTATCAACATGGGTATTCCAATTTAGATGTTTATTGATTGTGATGCCAAGAAAGTTGAAAGAGTCAACATGTTCTAAAGGCACATTATGCATTTTGATGTTAGGCATTTTAAATTTTTTCTTCATTTGATGAAATATCATAAATTTTGTTTTTGTTGCTTTAATGATAATCTGTTAGCATTTAACCAGTCCGTTATTTTAATAAGTTCAAAGTTTATGTTGTTGTCTACGTCCATGTTCGTGTTTGTGTTGAAAACATTTAGGGTTGTAGAAAGAGTAGAGTCATCTGCGTACATTATTAGGTCAAATATTTCACTTGCGTGTGCTAAATCATTGATATAAATGATAAAGAAGAGAGGTCCTATAATAGAACCTTGTGGTATGCCAGTAGTAATTTGCAGCAGATCAGACCTTGTGTCATCAAATTCTACATATTGCTTACGGCTACTTAAATAACTTTCAAACAAATTTAAGGAGAGACCTTTAATTCCATAGTATTTTAACTTTGCAAGTAGAATTTGATGATCTAAAGTATCAAATGCTTTAGACAAGTCTATGAAGATACTAATTGGGAGTTGGTTATTATCCATTTGTTGTATTATTTTATCAAGAAGCTCTATGGCAGCAAATTTTGTGGAATGTCCAGCACGGAAACCATATTGGCTACCATAAAGAGCTTATTATTCTGAAAATAATCATATACTTGGTTAAAAATTATCTTTTCGAAGACTTTTGAGAAGGCAGGTAGAACTGATTTCGGTCGGTAATTTGAGAACAAGGACTCATCATCTTTCTTATAAATTGGGATCACTTTTGCTGTCTTTAATTTATCAGGAAATATGCCTGTATTTAGAGACTGATTGATTACAATGCGAAGAAGTTTAGCGATGAGATTTTGTATGAATTTAAGTAGTTTCGTAGATATTTCATCGATACCACAGCTTGTTTTAGGACGTAATTCATCAATTGCTTTTGAAATGCTGTATCCACTTCAAGGAAATTAAAAGTGGAATTTACTGGTTGCTTAAGATATTGTTTATAGTTTCTCATTTCAGAATGATGTATTTCTGTAGCCAAGTTTGGACCAATATCTATGAAATATTTGTTAAATGTGTTGGCAATTGTGGACTTATCGTTTATTAATTGCCCATTATGAGAGAATGATTCAGGAAATTTTTTCTTTTTCTTAGTTTTAGACAAAATTTCCTTTATTGTTGCCCAAGTCTTCTTTATATCATGCTCGTAGTTTTTGAAACAAGTTTCATAATAATCTTTTTTGGCTCTGCGGATAGCATTCCTCAACATTTTATTGCAGGTACTTAAATTTGTTTTAAGAGTAGCAAATAAAGGAGTATCTTGCAGTGTATGCTTTAGCCTTTTATACAGACTGTCTCTATATTTAATCGATCTCAAAATTCCTGTTGTAATCCATTTTTGTTTTTTTGTGTTTATGTTTATTAAATCTAACTAATATAAACTCCAGATGTTTCTTCTTGGCTTCTTCAACCACAGTGCTGAGTATTTCAAAATTTTCAATTGGATCGGTAGTGGGATTTCGATCTATTCTATCCAGAATATTCATATTTTCGAGTTCATTATAAAAATTTGTCATATCAGCGATTCCTTGTTTTTTTATCTTTATGAATTTAGGATATTTTTCCGTTTGTTTCAACGTTTCTAGGCAGACAAAAATTGGTTGATGATCTGAGAACGTTTTTACCATTATACCTGAGATAACATTTGAATTCATATCATTTACTTTATGTAGAATTTTATCAATGAGTGTTCCTTTGGTATTTGAGAAACGAGTTGGGAATGTTATTTTTGGATAGAAACTGTTTGACAATATGCAATCGAAAAAATCATGGTAAACCTGACGTTCATTTATTTCAAGTAGATTAATATTGAAATCTCCACAGATTGTGATTTCTGTGTTATTTCTTTCAAAAGACTGCAATGCTTGTGAGAACTCGTCTGTAAATAAATTATAGTTTTCAATAACATGTCTGGTTGGTCTGTAAACATTTCCGATGATTATACTATTTGGCAATTGTTCTCCTGCTACTTTATACTCTGATGTCTCATTGGCCACCTTCAGGTCTCTTTCATGATGATCTCAAGGGCTCTGTGCAGATCACTGAGGCAGTGCAAGACTGTTTAGACCAGACAACACTCCTTGGCACTTCTTTGTCCCAGTGCGGTTGATCACCAGATGTGGACTGCTTGCACACTGGAACCAAACCTTCCTTTCTTGCAGACGGATGCCTACCTCCAGGGTGAAAAGCTGCCTGACCCTCTGTACGGCAGAGCCCACAAGGGGTCACTCTGCTCCACAACGCTGTTCAGAGGAGAGATGGTGGAGGTTGTCCACTGGGCACAGGACCTTTAGGCCTGCTTGCCCTGCCAGGCCCACTCCAAGGCACTGACCAACTCTGCTCAGTCATTGTAATCCTTGGCTGCTGCTGCCTCAAAGGGCAGTTTTTCCAAGACTGCGTCCACTTGCCCCTCGGCTCCTGCTGCCTACGGGACACAACACCCGATGTTTACATGTGGCTACTGGGCATATCCTCTGACAAATGCATGATCAGATGGGTCCTTTACAAAGAAATTCACCGGAGAAGAGGTCTGGTTCACCATTGGCATCGTAAGGACTTTTTGGCATTGCTGATATATCCCTCCAGTTCCCTCAGAATACGGCCATTTTTTCGCCATTTCCTGACCCCAAACTCAACCTTGTGCTTTATAAACTTTAGACCAGATTGTGTGAGAGATTACATTAACATCTGAACGTGAGCACGATCACAAAACATCTTTGTCCTAAAGGAAATTCATTTGATTGACCTTCGTCCCTTTATTGCATGTACTTGAATGAGTAGTTTCTTTACTCCCCTAACTTTTATTTCCAACTTCCAACCCAGTTAATGTCCTTTTGCTGCTGCTGCTGCTGCTGTGACTACTACTACTACTACTACTACTACTACTACTACTACTACTACTACTACTACTACTACTACTACTACTACTACTGTACAATTACTACTGCTGCTGCTAGTAATACTACTACTACTACTACTTATTATTATTATTATTATTATTATTATTATTATTATTATTATTATTATTATTATTATTATTATTGCCTTCTCGGGGGGAAGGGGGACAGCTAGAATTGAAAACTCCCGAGGGAGTGTGTTACTAAGGCCAGGTCAGTGCTTGCTGCCAAGACCAGATGTGGTGTGGTATGGCTGAGCTGCAACTGGTCAATATTTAGTGTCCTATATCATCACTATATACTGAGTGAAGATTAGCAATTATTCCCCATTGTGTTGCTTCTATAAATTACTGTAGATGATAGTCAGACACCGTCGTGGCAGGAAGCCTTTACAATGTTATGACTGCATGCCACAACGTCCGCGGTTGATCACAACTGTATTTAAACATTACTACTTTGAAAGAAACATTGAATATATACATCTGTTTTGTTTTTGTGCTCAATTATTTTGCTTTTTATTATATCTTAACTCAGACAACCTCCCGTGGGGTGACAATTCTGGCTGGTCCACTCGTGGGAAGGCAATAATCGTTTTAGTATACCGAAAATCATAATGTCAGTAGGGTACCATCTCGATTTGCTTCCAACATATACTGCATTAACGCCTGCACCACTACTTTCGTGGCTGTTTTTGTGTTCTTAGAGTCCTTCTCTTGCAACAGCTATGCCATTCTTTCTTCATCAGCATGACCAAACAGTGCTGTGGCCTTCAATTTAAAGTTGGTCAGGCTAAATTCAGAAATTTGGAAAGTTTAAGCAAATTTCTGTATATTAACATAATTTTAGTGATACTTCTGACCTAAAAGTTGGTCTGATTAATCAGACTCCAAGGCTACGGCCCTGCCAAATCTATTTTCACGGCCATCCTTGCTGTCCCATTCCTGGTGCACTGCAGCGTTCCTTGCTTGCCTGGTTCACCTGCGCACCACCAGGCATGACGACATTGAAGCGCCCTTTGTCGGAAAGGACAGGGTGATAATGGTATTGTCATCCTGCAACAAAAGTGAGACAATACTATTGTCACCCGCTACCGAAGATCTCTTGCGGGTGTTACATGGATCTCAGGTGACAGTTACACTTGTCTGAGCCTAAAAACTAATCAGAATCCTGCATTTCAATTTGAGGTATGACAATAATAATGATGAACCTCAGTAGAGCAGAGACTGCACAAATATAGAATAGTCTTCCCGCATATTTTGCAGACTGCAACGGAACTGTAGTATGGGCTAAGTAGCGTCTACAAAAAATGCATTTCGGTGCATAATGTATCTCTAACAAGTTGTAAAGTGTTCACCTTTACTCAGGGCTTGTTCGCATCTAACTCGCTGACTTGCATCAATTTAGAAGATCACTGTTCTGTTCTAAGTTCAATTTTCTGCAAGATACTAAGTTCCGCCGGCAAACAGGACAGAGACACGGAACACATCCATTCTGTGGCCAAGATGGAGAGAAAAGCTCTTTATTCCTGAAGTACATCGCATATATTCTTTGTCTTAGGTAGTTTCACACATACCATATGGACAAGCAATAAATAACACCATTAGCTTTGATCATTAACTAAAAAGTAAGCAAGGAGACCAGAAAACTGACATATCAAATAGTATGGTCTTGCAGGCTCTGTTTAGACAACAGTTTGATAATAAGATAATTACTGCTCCACTTGTTTGGTTTCCATCAGATTGGCACTGAGAGTACGGGTAATGTCTTTAAATGTTTACTATGTGTATTTCTATCCAATATTGGTTGTCAATAAATGCTTTCATGCTTACAACAACACGTTCAGTTTTGTTTATCAAAATAGCTTAATGGGATTTTTATGACTTATTGACTTAAGAAGCAACAAGGATGAGCCAGCCATCGGACACATATGTAAATGACTTCTCATCAGAACATACTCTAATGACCACTTAATGACCCCTGCATATTTGGATTGTCTTTGGTAAATACACAAGTTGTCGAATAACTTATCCAAAGCTGGCCACAATCTAACTGGCACTAACCCTTTCTTAAGATTAAAACTGCAGAAAGAGTCTGCAAGACTCCTCACTGTGTGTTACTTAATGACTATTTAATGACTTACAATATTTTGACTGCCTAAGTTAAACACTGTATATGTCTTAGTGTCACCCATCCATCACTGAGAACAAATAAGCTTCAAAGTCATACGAAATTTATACCGCGCTTAACCCTTTCTTGTCTACATTAAAAAAACAGAAAAAGTCACTGCAGGACTTGATACTAAGAAGCTACCTAAAAGTAACTGCAGCTATATTTACTTAAATCGTTAATATGGAAGCAGGGTCAATCTAGTAGCGAGCGGAGCATTAATACTAAATATGTTGTAGGCATAGCCTAAGATGTGAGCGTCAGCATTATCAAGTATCGATAATACTAATTATAATGTCGGTGGATCAAACTGTAGCACCTGGTCGCTAGATCCCTCTAGCAGCCATTTACTAAGCCAAGGTACTAGAGGGATAAGGCTGTGGTACCTTGAGCAGCTGAACGAACCAGTCTGTCGTATAGCCTTTCTTTTTGTTAGACGCTGTTCCACAAATTCAAGTACTGTGCCCAAGATCTCTATATCCCCATTGAAATATTGCCTTAAGCAAGCTGTGGCAGAGATGTAGTTGGTACGAAGAGTGATTGTTGGAATCTTGGGCAACAATACCAAATCTGAGCGTTCATTTATTGACCTTATGGACCTTTCTATGTACATTTTGGACTCTTTTGGGTACAGACGAACTATACATTCAGCCAAACATACCAAGGAATATTGCCTTTGGTCGGAATTGACTTGAATTTGTTTCATTAGGACAACAGTTTGGATATGGTAATGACATTGTCTAAATTG
Organism: Hermodice carunculata; assembly: GCA_964020975.1. Classification (NCBI taxonomy): domain Eukaryota; kingdom Metazoa; phylum Annelida; class Polychaeta; order Eunicida; family Amphinomidae; genus Hermodice; species Hermodice carunculata. The sequence goes on from OZ026613.1 coordinate 23,246,408, forward strand.
GCAACATGCATGGCCGTTGGGGGCCTCAACGTCATGGTCTACATGCAAAAAGCCACCCCTGGATAGCTACGTCACACAGTGATTGGCATTCTGAAACTTCTGCCATGCACAGTTGTTACCAGGCTAACCGGAAGTTCAAAATTCCATGGACGAATAAAAATGGCAATAATCGGAGAAAATTGTGACCTCAGATGAACAAAATTTCACCTTGATGATGTTAAATGTGGCAAAACTAGAGATGCCAAATGCAGCGAATCAGAGAACTGAATGTGAATTCAGGTATGATTCAGGTAAATGGGTTGCCAAACAAAGCGCTGGGGAGCTAATATGTTGTAGGCATAGCCTAAGATGCGAGCGTCAGCATTACAAAGTATCGATAATAACGTCCGTGGATCAGGCAGTACATAGCACATGGTCGTTAGGTCCCTCTAGCCGCCATTTACTAAAACAATCTAGAGGGGTGAGGCCGTACTACCTGGAACAAATGAAGGAAATTATCTGCCATATAGCCTTTCTTTTTGTTTGAGACACTGTTACACAAATTTAAGTATTGTTCCCAATATTTTTATATCGTGAACTAGTGCCGTATCCTGTGGCAGAGACATAGTGCATACGGTGTGTGATTGTTGGATTGTTGCGCGACATCACCAAAATCGGAGCAGGCTTTGGCAACATGGCGTTTTGGGGCCTCTGGGGGGATAAGTTTGACTGGAAGTTGCAATCTGGAAGGCCCAGAGAAGCAACCTGGTGACTGCACAGTGTGCAGATATTTGTAAAGTGAGATGCAACATGCGCAACAAATACTACATACTTTGGGATGTTTATTTAGGTTACCCTCACGGCTGTCAAGGTTTTCTATTCGGCGGAAACCCATTTCCAGCCCCACAAGCGTGTTTGCCAGGTCCATGTTCCATCGAGATGTTAAAGATGCAAGTTGGGGAATCGTTATCATTCATTACATAACGTTTTCTGAAGCCCAGTTATGAATTATTGACATGATTTCCATAAAAGCCGGTAAGTTTGAGACTTTGGTGTAAATATAACAGCGAAAATTACCCGGGGTGCCTAAAAACGCAATATCTGCACCCATGTGCACATGCGCAGTAAGGGATGACAAAGAAAATCAACTTCGTTGGATAGATACTGAATACTCTTCTGATTGGATAATTTACCATTCTGTTATATCATATATTCACATGTGTTTATGGTAAGAGCTCACTGACGTTCGCTACTAAAGGTTGATAATGACGATTTGGATGTGACCACTTTTTCAAGTTGTACAAACTGTAGGTTTGCATTGATGAATTGCCTTACTTTTAAATCTTTTTCTTGTGTAATATATAGAGCTCGCTCCGCTCGCTAATATGGAAGTAGGTTCAAGAAGGGAGCGGAGCATTTATAATAAATTTCTTGTAGGCATAGCCTAAGGTGCGAGCGTGAGCATTACAAAGTATCGATAATATAAGTAACGTCGGTTGATCAGTGGCAGGAGCACCTGGTCGCTAGGTCCCTCTAGCGGCCATTTACTAAGCCAGTCTAGAGGGGTGAGGCCATAGTACCTTGAGCAGCTGAACGAACCAGTCCTTCATATAGCCTTTCTTTTTGTTACACACTGCTCCCCAAATTTAAGTACCGTGCCCACGCTCTCAAAATCGTCATTTAAATAGTGTCGCAACCTGTGGCAGAGACGTAATGGGGTAGAGGAGTGATTGTTAGAATCTTGAGCAATGTCACCAAATCTGAGCGTTCATTGGCAACATGGCCATTGGGAACCTCAACGTCGTGATCTACATGCAAAAAGCCACCCCCAGATAGCTACGTCACACAGTGATTGGCATTCTGAAACTTCTGCCATGCGCAGTTGTTACCAGGCTAACCGGAAGTTTTAAAATCCATGGAGGAAAAAAATGGCGACAATCGGAGAAAATTTTGACCCTGGATGAACAAAAATTCACCCATATGATGTTAAATCTGGCAAAACTAGAGATGCCAAATACAGCAAAAAATAAGAGAACTGAATGTGAATCAATGATCCACGCGAATGGATTCCAAACACCTCGCCAGGAGGCCACTAAAGGTTGATAATGATGATAATTTGGATGTGACCACGTTTTCCAAGTCGTATAAACTGTAGGTTTGGATTGATGACTTACCTTACTTATAAAAAGATTTCATGTGTTATATATAGAGCTCGCTCCACTCGCTATAATGAGATGAGCGCCGAAGCTCTAGGACGAGGGTTAAAATGTCACAAAACATGGTATTCTCCATTTTTGGCGCTACATGGACTGACATAAATTCGTTGTGAAAACAAAAAGTATTTTTAAGAATCACATAGCATTTCGCAAAAATATTTGTCTAAAATTCTTTATGATTTTTGTTTCATTACATCATGCACCTTATTTGGCAAATAATGTAGCCATGTAAACTACATCAGGTTCACTGACTATATTGAAGTCGGTATGTGGGACTGTATTTTGTCATTACAGGTATCCTTGTTTTAGTAGTGCTTACTAGTCTCTGTCAGCCGGAAACGTAAGCAAACAAATATATTCACATTTGACATATGATTGAAATTCAATCTCTTCAACTTGGAAAGAATAGACTATGACTCAAAATTCCAACACAATTTGGAAGCGATAAACTATTTTGAAAATAGAATAAATATAACAAAGGTACACTCGTATGGGCACATAACCTTCACATTGACACTCACGGTGACTGCATTGCACTGTAAAGATTTGTTTTGCCACCAGAATGGATAAGAGAATTAACCTTATGCTGTGGAGAACCTGCCTACAGCTACGGAGAATCAACTTGATTGGACCTGACCAGAAATATCAATCACACCTGTGTGGCTGCTCAGCCCTCAGCACTATGTAGCCCCCATGCCTAAACATGTGGCCACTGGCCATATTATCCGACAAATTCGCGATCAGATGGGTCAAAGAAAGTAACTGGGAGAAAAAAAGTCCAGTTTACCATGGGAAAGATTTTTTTTTGCATTGCATTTTTTATTCTCCTCACGTTGGTTTCCACTTCCAGCCCAGCTAGTGTCCTTATACTACTACTACTACTACTACTACTACTACTACTACTACTACTACTACTACTACTACTACTACTACTACTACTACTACTACTACTACTACTACTACTACTACTACTATTATCATTAGTAACTACTACTACTACTACTACTATTATCATTAGTAGTAGTAGTAGTAGTAGTAGTAGTATTGGACCACCCCTTATGGCCGCAAACTATGCTTCTGCAGAAAGCGTGCCCTTCAAATTATGATTCTTTGGGCTTCTGTCTCGATTTGGTTTGTTTGATCGCAAGTTCGTGCTTCAAAACTGTTGTTTCCTGGCAATTTTGCCTGCATGTACCGCCCAAAATTATTATATCCTTGTCATGCTTTGGCTTGTCAAGCCAAAAAAAGCCCTGCTAGCAATGTTACAAGCCTCAAAATATGTCAAGTGTAGGCCTCCCAGTTGAAACTATGTTCATTCTCTTCGATAAGATGGTAGTGTCAAGTCTTACTGATGAAGCTGAGGTTTGGGGCTCTCACGTTGGACATCGCATCGAACGAGTTCAGGCTCCATATTGTAAACAGATGTTTAGGATTTTGTAAACAGGCCTCAAATGAAACAATCTTAGGTAAATATGAAAGGTTGCTACTTTATATGACATATTTTTAAAGATATGTAAAATACTGGCTCAACAGGCCAGTCATGTCAGGGATATGCTACCAAGAACTACTTTTGAAATACCATAGAATTGATATGATTATGAGAGAACAGCTTGGGTTAACTTTGTAAAATACATTTAAACTTCACTTGGGTATACACGGATATACAAAGAGATTGTAAAAGTATTAAAGGGAGTTTACCCGAACGATTAAAGAGAGCTAATCAAGAATGGATGTCCAAACTTTTAGAATTACCCACATGAAGATAAAATGTGTACATGTACAAAATACACTAGCATGGAGACGCGCATGATAATTATTGATGTGAAGAAATTTTGTTCCTCTATGTCGAGAGTTAGAGTTTCAAACTACCAACTAGCAATTGAAAAAAAAAAAAAGAAGAGAAACTATACCCTTCGGAGATAGAATAAACTCGTATTGTTTTGAACAAGATTTAGACTTGGTAGAGGATGTGTATCATTTCATTATATTTGTAAATTGTATGTAGATATTAGACTAAATATTGAATAAATGAATTCAGAAAATATTACCACACACACACACACATATATATGTATATTAGTAGTAGTAGTAGTAGTAGTAGTAGTAGTAGTAGTAGTAGTAGTAGTCTCAAATTGTAGATTAAATTGAAGCGTATAATTTTATTGAGCTTCAAACACGTAACATTGTAAAAATGTAAACACATTATATGGTCCATGTCGTCTCAAAGGCAAACGTTTATTTGTCCCATTTTTTGTACCATGGGTGGGTGGCCCGATTAGTACCAGGTATAAAAATTCTTCTATTTCATTTTTTTCCACGCGCATTAGTTTGTTTTGTCAAAAGTGTGTGTGTGGGAGGGGGAGGGGGTGGGGGTGAGGGGGCGGCTGCAATAAGGAAGTGTTCTACAATTAGGAAAAAAAGAGAGAAAAACATGCCCGATTTAATTTTTATCTCATGATGGATGACCCGAACTCAAAATAGGAAGTCACTAAAATTTAAGTTGAAACAGACAGAGATACGGTTAGCAGAATTTTATAAATCATTTTTTCATATATATATATATATATATATATATATATATATATATATATATATATATATATATATATATATATATATATATGTATATATATATATATATATATATATATATATATATATATATATATATATATATATATGTATATATTCCCATTATATTATAACTGCCATACATTTTCATCCCATTCTTCTGAATTTGGAGTTACGATAAATGTTACATGTTGGTTTAACTACCAATGGCATGCCTACCTGTTTCAAAAAGCCTTCATCTTCTGCGGGGGGGTTAATAAACGATTATTGTATGCAGGTACAACTTATAACATTGTAATTCTGTGGAAAGTAGAAGTGGCGAGAAAATAATTTTTGGACCTTTCTTTTTTGTGTGGGTCAGTAAACGTATTGATGTTTTTAGACAACTTCTGTAATTTACGACCATAAAACAGCTTTAAATAATGACATTTTTCTTCATCTTTTGCTCGTCTTATGTTACAGCTTAACAATCGTGTACCAGGTGCATGCAGCATAGTACCAAAATACGTGCAGGTGTATAAACCGTGTTATTATCAATGAAGGTATAACAATGTAATCAAACAGGGCTACCAGGAGTCCAATGAACAATGCATAAGGATAATCTTACATACAGAGTTTTTCATATAGCTTTGTGATGGTAAGTTCAGTTGGCTCTGGATATACTGGTGAAGTATATGAGATGGCTATATATACATGATAAACTTACAGAGTAAACTTCAAAAATTGGTAGAACTCACGGAAGGCTGATGTCCACGTGAATGGAAGTTGATTCTGTGTGGCTGCAGGGGGATGCTCTGTCGCATCAGGTGCAAGTGCGGGTGGCTAAACGATTCTTCATAGAGCCCTATGGGCACCGCTATACTGCGGGCATTAACGCCCAGCCAAACTTCCTGTGGGCTAAAGATTTTGTGACTTATGTCAAGAAAACTTGAGGATGAACACTGCTATGTAATGTCGTGCACCAAGTTTGACATTTTACGGAGTATCTGCTCACAGATATATGTGTGGGTCATTCTACGGTAAATGAGTACTTTGCTGTACTGCCATTTATAATGCTCCGTTCTGGAATATTTCTGCACCGCAAACCAAATTTTTGTCACATTTATAAAGACTTATGTGATACAAATTAAAATCCTTTGAACTTTTTGCCTACCTACCTGCAACGATTTAATTGTAATTTTGGAAGGACTTTGAACCCTGGCATTAGGCCTAAAATGGGCTGTCCCTGTCATATATAATGTATTTTAAACTAGGGCTAATTTACAGTAAAAAGCTTCAGGCAAATTTAAATAAAACACAAAAACATGTAATATTTGTTTGAAATACAAAAAAAGGAAATGCGCATATTATTTTTATAAAAGTTGATAGGTAGCCTACACAAAACCACTTTGGTGAAAAAAGTGGGTCCCTGGGTTTGCGGTCAACTCAGTTACCGGCCATAAATTTTTCAGTGATGACGTCATTCGGTATTACAACTTCCTCCAGTAGGTGGCACTGATATAGCCTGTTGCTCAAAAATTCAAGGACATGAAGGTTAGACCACGTCTGTTATTGTTTTTTTTAATAACTCCTTTAATTTGCTACCACCCCCCCCGCTTAAATGTTATAAAAATGGCCTGTCAACTCAGTTCAGGTTATAGAACCTAGATATAAAAAGCAAATCAGTTTGAAAAAATGTCTTATGAAAGATACTTGGGACCATACTGGGTGGACATAGTGTGATCAATAATGAGTGATTTTCTCACATCTTTGTTGGCTCTGAAAGTTTGAAGCATCAACTCCTTTAAGACATGTTGGTGTCGACTCCGTGAAATTAATTTCTCAACTCCGTTACGTAATGGAGTTGACGTCAGCATTTCGATATGCTATTTCTCCTGAATTTGTATGCAATATATAGAAATCATGATATTTGCGAAAAGGACAGATATGCTACCAACAATGTTAGAAACCCGTGGCAAAAGGTATCGTCAGTTGAGCACAATCTGTAGATTATTACTGAAGTGTACTGTTAGCTGTGGTTTCATTAATGACAGTGGACAATGTGTGGTATCAAAAATTGCCAACATGTCACCATTGTTTTGTAATAAGGAATTTTTAAAACGAAAACAAAACTGCAGAAGCACGCCATCTCCTTACCAGAACTGTACCGGAATAGGCCCAAATTTTATATGCACGTGGCACACTGTCCCATGCAAGTTTGCCAGGTGCATCAGGTGGAAGAATGAATGTGGTTAAAAGGGACAGGGGGATGTATGCGTAATGTGAAGAAAGCCTTTATTAAAAACGTAAAGAGGCAGTATTAAGCTATCAAACTTATAATTACTGATTGCTGTAAAGTTTAAATTGGTAAAATGATTTTACTACAGCGCTACATGTAAAATAAAATGTCTGTAAAATGTAAGGAAAACACAAGTTGAATGTTAAACTGTAAACAGGACTCCCCTTGCCCTCCACATTGTATGGACAGGCGGCTATGCATCACCAGACCGTAAATAGGCTATATATGATCTTTGACCACACAATATAGGCCTGTTTACTGCCCGCAATTTTAAGAATTTAACTTAAATCAAATTAGTAAACGGAAATTAAATACGTTATACATGAACTGTCAGAATTCGATATGGAACCAATGAACTGCAAGTCTAGACAAAAGATCACAATAGTGTATGGCTATGGTTTCAAAGGCTAACGCACATTGTTTAGGATCGTCCAAAACGCCTTGTACTTTAATACACTTTTGTGAAACAGATTTTCGCCCCTTGCGTCTGCTTAACGACCCTATGTCCCAGATCATGTAAGCACATCCTCGCAAAATCATTGTGGCTAATTTTTATGTAATGGAACTTAAGTTTTCAGGTTCAAAGTTATGCACAGTCAGTTGCGCACAAAACCCATAAACTAGGCCGGTTTGCTTTCTGAATCGTTGAAATCAGCGGGGACCAATCCAAGGCGCGCGGGAATGACAAAAGTGATTATAAATTATATCTAATTTGTCATCATGCCTTAGTGACAGCTAGTGTATTCAGAAATAACACATTAATGTGAAAGAAATATCTGAAAAATGGAGTAGGAAATATGGACAATAAAAACGGGAAGTTTGCCGAATATTACATTTAAAACGATAATAACACCTGAGTTTTTGAATGGCCGAATGGTTACAGCTGCGTCTTTCTTTCTTTCTTTCTTTCTTTCTTTCTTTCTTTCTTTCTTTCTTTCTTTCTTTCTTTCTTTCTTTCTTTCTTTCTTTCTTTCTTTCTTTCTTTCTTTCTTTCTTTCTTTCTTTCTTTCTTTCTTTCTTTCTCGTGCAGGCATACTTGCAGACTTTGATATGGATATTTTACGCGGATATCAGACTTTCTGTCCTTTCCTCTGCTTGTCCATATGTACGGTAATATTAATCATGGATAAAAACGTTAATGGCCAGCTTATTTTCATATGTCTCCAATGGACAGTTTAAGAATAAAATTTACAATATGATAAAGATAGTGATAATAACAAAACGTCTTCACTTTGTTTTTCACTTTATAATCATAGTAGACAGACGTTTTGATCAAAATGTCATCTAAGTCATGAAATGAATGAAACACGCTGTAAAGTTATTAATGGGACGGATTTTTTGCACTATAGGTTAACTCTGTCTGCAGTGTTTTTTCCGCCAGCAATATATACTATATATGAATACAATAATAGATCTTTTTGCGTCTTTCTATATGAATATCATGTGACTGTTTTTTAAATAATGTTCTGGGTCTAACAAGACAAAAATCCCAATATTTCAAAATGTGTCTCATTTCTGTCAAGACATAATGGGAGAGAAGATTAAGAAGAAGACATTGTTATTATCTGTTCTTGTTCAACATTTCTTTAGAGGCACAAACTAAAGGACCATTATGAAAAATATATGTGTATGGGCACTTATCATGATAACAAAAATCTGTGTATGGGCACTTATGAAAACAAAATATAATTTATATATTTTTGTGCTACCCCAAGGCCCTTTCAGGGCCACCACATCCCCTCCAAGAATAGATTAAACGTTTGGTACATATTCTAAGAATAGTTCATGAAAATAAATGAATGAAAAATGCACACATTGTAATGCCACAATTCCTCACTCACCATTAAGAAGATCCTTTCTGTAACAATACAACGATAATAATAATAATAATAATAATAAGAAGAAGAAGAAGAAGAAGAAGAAGAAGAAGAAGAAGAAGAAGAAGAAGAAGAAGAAGAAGAAGAAGAAGAAGAAGAAGAAGAAGAAGAAGAAGAAGAAGAAGAAGAAGAAGAAGAAGAAGAAGAAGAAGAAGAAGAAGAAGAAGAAGAAGAAGAAGAAGAAGAAGAAAGTAGCGGACAATTCTCCAGTTAGTGTATATATGCTGGTAAAGTTGGTGTTTGGACCGAACACATCTCAAATGTAAATTTACATTTAACGTTAGGTGTCAGACCATTAATTGTACACATTGCCGCTATATGTATTAAAAATCACCCTAAAATTTAAACATGAAGAAAAAGATGCAAAATGTAAACACCTGTCATAAACTGTAAACGAATTCTATAGCCTACATATATTAAGGCCTGACAGATCCCCGTTTCGTTCTTTTTGTTTTTTTGTTTTTTTGTTTGTTTTGTACCGAGTCTATAATGTCGGATTTGGTATAGAGTTTGCTTAATGCCAAACCAGTAAACCATGCTGTCACACTTAGTTTATCTATGGTAAACTAGATTATTTAATATGTGCGTACTGTATACTTTCACTTAAAACTTCCATTTGCAAAATAACAAGGTAAGTTCATCAATCTTATTGTTGAATCTTTGTCATTATCATCAATTCGCTTGCACCGCAGAAGCATCATTTATCATGTTTACTCCTTATATAAAACCCGCCGGTACTTTCGGACCTTTATCCACTATCGGGGCAACCTTCTCTACTAAGCTCCAACTTTGGCGCAGCAGGGCTCTTGACTGCTGTGCCCAGCGGTGCCACTTGCGGGGCTGTTGACTACTGTGCCCAGTGGTGCCACTGAATTCATTGCCTCAGGGCGACTTCAGTGTCTGATACAAAATCTCACTTTTTAAAACTTTTTTGAGAGTTTAAGTTTGTTTTACTCCCCATTGACAGTTTTAGTTTTATAGGTCGTTTTCACTAAGTGTTTTGTCCGTGTATATTTAGTTACTTGTATATAGTCTTAGTATCAACACTTTTAGAATTCTTTAATTTTAATTACTGTTTCATTATATATGTTACAATACCTTCTTATTTCATTTAGATATATGCTGGGTCCCTTTGAAGAACAGAGCTGCTCTCTGAAAGAACTACCCAGGGGTAAGAAAGAAAGAAAGAAAAGAAAGAAAGAAAGAAAGAAAGAAAGAAAGAAAGAAAGAAAGAAAGAAAGAAAGAAAGAAAAGAAAGAAAGAAAGAAAAGAAAGAAAGAGAAAGAAAGAAAGAAAGAAAGAAAGAAAGAAAGAAAGAAAGAAAGAGAAAGAAAGAAAGAAAGAAAGAAAGAAAGAAAGAAAGAAAGAAAGAAAGAAAGAAAGAAAGAAAGAAAGAAAGAAAGAAAGAAAGAAAGAAAGAAACCGCCACCAACAACTAGTAATTTCAATGCGTTGTTTGACATTTTAATGTAATGCTCACCCTGGGAAAGTCCCATGTTATATTTTACATTACATTCATTCGACGAATTAACCTTCCATTAACACTTATCCTACATAAATTTTGGCTACTACCTCTTCAAAATATCGAATCGGGACTAACCCACACGTTCTGCCATTTTGAAAATTGTGGAGTCAGCAGCCAATGGTTTGTAAATGAGGATAGCAGTATTCAGACGATCTTGGGTGGGTAGGTGGGGGTATAATATATGGAAACCAAAAGTATATATTTTGCAAACATTTCAGAGCATCAGTAATGATGTGATATATGCTGTGGCTGCGATTCACTTTGATTCAAATCAACTGTATTTTTGTGCGACTGTCCCCGCACAAGCAAAAGGTACAATCTCGAAATTTCCCCGATGTGCGCGATATCTACAACACGAACATCGCGGACATTTGTAACGCGGACATATTCTGGCTTTAATTGTTTCGAGATTAAAGTGGGTGAAGCCGCCCGTGCACAGTGCATCATTATTATTTTTATTTTCTAAATATGATTGTGTTTTGGCATGTTGAAATGTAAATTTGGACGATGGTTCCACGATCTATGGCTCTTGCTATATGCACCATGTTGAAAATGGTGCATGATTCGCCGGCTTGACGGTCGAGGCGCATTTGGATTTGTAACTGACGATGATAACTGCTTCAGGCACAACCGAGCGGGCAGATTAAAGTTAAGAAAGTCACGTCATGTTTTAAAAGTACTTTAACAACCGTTTGCCCGGGTAACTTGGAGAACGAACACCTGGGACAAGTTAACCCCACAGACAAGGTGACATAAAATGCTGTGTTGGAATTGACTTTACTGCAAAATGACGGCTCATGACGGGCGCTTTTTCGATAAATCTTTCAACCAGGGTAGATAAATTTTTATCAGGGAAGGGCGGCTTGAAACTTTTTTTATGTTTCATATACTGTCACTGGGTTTGAGTTGACTTTACTGCAAAATGACGGCCCACTACGGCCACTTTCTCGATAAAATCTTTCAGACAGAGTCGATCAATTTTTATCAGGGAAGGGCGGCTTGAAACTTTTTTTATGTTTCATATACTGTCACTGGGTTTGAGTTGACTTTACTGCAAAATGACGGCCCACTACGGCCACTTTCTCGATAAAATCTTTCAGACAGAGTCGATCAATTTTTATTAGGGAAGCGCGGCTTAAAACTTTTTTTCTTTAAATTTTATATTTCACGAAAATTGTCTAGGGTCGACCGGGACTCGGGTATTTTCAATTTCAGTTGGGTTAGTCGGGTTATTGGAACCACACATATATTTTTGTCAAGCCTTAGGTAACTTGGACATTTGTTGAAACATGTTTAAAATGGATGTTCTTTCCCCTTATACACATTACCTGCTTTGACGTCAGTTTACTTTGCCAGCTGCATGGGCACATCCAAAGGCACCTGTTACCACTTACATAAAAACCCGCCGGTACTTTTGGACCTGTATCCACTGCCGGGCCAACCTTCTTGCCTACGCTCCATCTTCCACACACCAGGGGGTCGTGGCGGGTCCTACTAGCGCTGCTGCTTAATTCACCGCCTCAGAGCGACTTGTCTGATACAAAATCCCTACTCTGGGGCTCACCGCTGGCTACAAGTGATATCTGTATTGTGGTGTATTTACATTTTCAGGTAACGATCACTCTGGAAAAGTCACATTATATATTGAAAATTATATTCATTCGACAAATTAACCTTCCCCTAAGACTAATCACACACATATTTTAGATACTGCCTTTTCAAAATATCGAATCAGGACTAACCCACAATGGCTGCCATTTTGAAAATTATGGATTTCGCACCCAATGGTTTGTAAAAAAATGTGAATTGTATTAAGGCGATTTGGGAGACGGGGTTATAATATATGCATTCAAAAGTATATTATTTGCAAATGTTTCAGAGCATCAATAATGATATGATATATGCTGTGGCCGCCATTCACTTTGATATTCAAATCAAATGTATTCTTGTGCGGCATTGCGCAATGTTCAAAATGCCGTTCACCACGTGCCAGTTGGTTCAAGGTCTACCTGTCGCATTTGCATTTGTAACTACCGATGATAACTGCCTCAGACACAACCGATAAGGCAGATTAAAGTTAAGATAGTAAGTCATGTTTTAAAAATACTTTAACGACCGTTTGCCTTTGTAACTCCGAGAACAGACACCTGGAACCTAGCGATTTGACTTTACTGCAAAATAACGGCACATGACGGCCACTTTCTCGATAAAATCTTTCAGCCGGGGCATGGCTATGCTGTTTCATCGAACACCGTGGCTATGCAGCTATGCTCTTTCCCCGACTCAAGTTAACCCTCCACTGCAGACAAGTTGAAATAAAGTACTGTGTTTGAACTGACTTTACTGCAAAATAACGGCACACGATGGCCACACTATCGATATATCTTTCAGCCAGGGTCGACCAATTTTCATTCGGGAAGGGCGGCTTGAAACTTTAAAAAAAAAAATTATATGTTTCATTAAAATTGCTTAGGGTCGGAACTCGGGCCTTTTCAGTGGGGTAGGTCGGGTTATCGCATAGAGCCACCACAAATACGTAGCTCTACGGTTAGCGGAACCACACGTATACATATTTTTCTTAGGCCTTATGGGTAACTTGGACATTTGTCGACACATAACAGTTATGGTCAAAATGGATGTTCTTTCCCTGTTTACACATTACCTTCTTTGACCTCAGTTGAATTTGTTACCTGGGCACAGCCAAAGGCACTTGTTTTATATAAAAACGGCTTGGGTCGTGGGGGGGGGGAGAGAGAGAGAGAGAGAGAGAGAGAGAGAGAGAGAGAGAGAGAGAGAGAGAATTACCGTCATATATCTCAATTTGATTCTTTATTTCATAACGCATGGCTTGAATGTTAGCAGCTTTAACGGCTCAAAGGAAAACAGGAAGAAAGAAAGAAACTGAAATGATAAAGACTGTTAATATCCACAGCTGTGACCATTCGGCCATTCAAACGCATGTTTTAATTATCTTTTTAAATGAAATATTCGGCAGACTTCTCTTTTGATTGTCCATATTTCCTACTCCATTTTAAAAATAATTCTTTCACATTAATGTGTTATTATTTCTGAATACACTAGCTGTCACTAAGGCATGGTGACGAATTAAGAATAACTCGTAATCACGTTTATCATTCCCGCGCGCCGTTGTGGATATGGTCTCCGCTGATTTCAACGGTCCAGAAAGCATACTGTCCTAGTTTATGGGTGTAGTGCGGAACTGGCTGTGTACAACTTTGAATCTGAAAACTTGAATTCCATGAAAACTAGGAGTTGGGACAATGATTTTGCAAGAATGTGCTTCAAGAAGCTGGGGCATGGGGTCGTTATAAGCAGGCACAAGGGACAAAAATCTTTTTCCCCAAAGCGTATTCTAGTACAAGGCGTTTCGGACGCTCCTGAACAATGTGTGATAGCCTTTAGTTTCGTTTCTGGCCTTTCCTTGCGCTGTCCGCAAGCTATGGTAAACTCAACACTCTTGAAAATTGTAACTGTTCATATGTCAATTATCTCAAGTAACAATAGTAACCATCAGGGCCAATGTACACTTTTTATCAATAATTAATATGTAGGTACATGCATCCGTTCCCTGAACAGTTTAAGTGGGTGAGGTAGGTTTCGAGTGCAGGCATAGCATAGAATACAGAACAATTATTATTAAGTCTTTTGCTTCCATGGATTGAGCAACGAATGGTGTCTTAACACATAATACTCTGATATTTACTATGAAGTTTGGAACCAGATATTTACCAGACAGCTAAAGTTGAGTAGGCGTAGGGAAAGAAACACAAGGCTCAAATAAGCACTTTTTTTTTGATAAGTCACCACTACACCAGTACAATTCGTTTTTACCCCTCGGCCGATAAGGCCGAAGGGGTATGGTCGTCAACTTTGCGTCCGTTCATATCACAGAAACGATATAGGCCTACTTTATATTTTTGCTATAAACTCAGCTGACGAACTAGTCAGAAGAACCAAAATAATGATAGGCCTACCAATTCTCTTTTTATTTTTTGCAGAAGTAATAAAAGTTCGGATTTTGAGTGGTTGGGCCTTTATACATATTGCATACACTATAGTCTGTATTTAATGAAAAATATTTCAAAGGTTGAGAGGACCGGTTTAAAACCACCAATTGCCTTTTGTGGGTGACTGCCTGTCTCAAGTCAGGAGTGAAGTTTGTTTCTTCACATTGGCATTTAATTGGAAGATGAATGTTGATGCTCTGGTAACTCTGAAATCTCTTTGCAGTCATTGTCGGGTTTGATATTTATGAATATGGGTCATGTTTTTCTAGATGTATCATACTAGAGACGTCCGTCCGCCCATACCTTGTTAGCGCCATATCTCCAATGATACTCACTTTACAGATACCCAATTTATGTCATTGTCGGGTTTGATATTTATGAATATGGGTCATGTTTTTCTAGATGTATCATACTAGAGACGTCCGTCCGCCCATACCTTGTTAGCGCCATATCTCCAATGATACTCACTTTACAGATACCCAATTTTTATCACAGGGAGTCATTGAGGTGCTTTAGGTGTCTATTGAAAAATAAGACACTAGGTCACATATTTAGGTCACAGTACCACATTGAAGAAAAAAACGCCGTTAACATAATATCTGAAAAATATAGAATGAAGTTTCATAAATTTCTTTTCACAGATGTTCCTAAGGATGCCTCAGGTGCCTATTGAAAACTGGGTCACTGGGTCACATTTAGATCACATATTTAGATCACAGTGCTGCATTGAAGAAAAATGGCCTTGGCATGATATCTCTGCTCATTTCATTTTCACCAAAGCTTTGTCATTAGGTCAAACAGAAGTAACCTTGACCTACCGGCGGGGTATTGTCTTCACC